>CM039140.1:23447014-23991650 GCA_022036555.1 Microstegium vimineum
GCCACCAAGCTAGTCCCCGTTGTGTCGACTACTTAATTGTTGATTTGGTGGCTAATAGGCAATCACAAGCCTATCCCACTACTCGGGCGGCACAAGAATCCACCCAAATGAGACAACTCAATTGACATGAGAAATCTACTAGATTTACCCTTTTGCGCTCCGCTGAGGTGGGTACAAGCCCTCTCACAATCGTCGAAGCCAGCCACGAACAATCACCAATCGCGTCGAAGCTTCCTCAATCGCCCAAGCCATCTAGGTGTTGGCAAACACCAAGAATAACAAGAAATCCCACGGCGATGACGATGACCAAGTGCCACTAAGATTCAATGCAATGATCAAAGCACTTGGATCACTCAAACTCTCACAAGTTTGCAAGCAAAGCCAAGAGAGATGAGTTGGGGGCTATCTCAAGCAAGCACAAGTATATCAAAATAATGGGGGGTTGTTGGTATTTCTTAACGCACACAGATAAATCCGAAAGCGCACAGATACCATTGTAGCTTTCACCAGTGAGTATTCCAAGGGTATCAATTTCCACGGGGAACGTGAAGTGTACTAGATAAGATAACTAGGTAGAGAGATTTTAGAGTTTTCTAAGGGGTTTATCTCATCAAAGGTCCATGATACTCTACTTACTTTGAAGCAACAGTACCTTCCTGACTCTCGACAAAGATTGGGAAAAAGGTAGTCGGGGGGAGGCTGCCAAAAGCTCTACGAAAACACCAACCCGAACGTGGTGGACTACAAAGGCCTTACAGAGCTGTCACCCCTGGGGCTACCACAACTATCCATAGGATTGGGCGCAAACTCAGGTAAACTCTAGTCTAGACACCACGTCTACACTATCGCTTACTACTCTAATCCCATATGAAAACTAGAGCACTCAATATGAGCAGAGATCCCGTAAATAGAATAAAGTAAGAACTGAAATAAGATACTTAGCAATACTAAATGAAGAACCTGGAGATTGCTCAGAACCAGATGCTGCAAAGGTACAGTGTTGAGGAAGATCCGACAGATCCGGCTCCTCCTAGCTCTCTCCTCCTCCCTCTCACCTTTAATTACAACTATATGAACTAGAACTAGAAGAACTAGATCTAGACAACTAGAGGGACCTCTCTCCTTCTCTACATCTAATTGAAACCCTAGCTTTTGCTCTGCAGAAGAATAATGAGATGATCCTAAGGGGGGTCAGGGGCCTTCCTTATATAGCCTCCTCAAATGAACGTGGGTCATTGGATCAAACCGACCTATATGAAGGGTTTAGATTCATCCTCAAAGGCGGTGGAGCATGATCCGCGAAGCAGAGCCTAATTGGCTGCCAGACTAGGGCGGGCACCCTAGGGGTTAGGGTGGGCGCCCTGACTCCGGGCCCCTTCTGCCTCCCGTTCGTTCTCGTGTCTTCTAGAACCCTCTAGAGTACAGAAAATTGTGCGGTTGATAATTATCTCTATGTAAACATGACATGTGGGCCTTTCCTTAGTATTTCCTGATAACCCCCTGCAGAAACAGACATTCACCAAAACTTGTGGAATTCTGTTAGTATAAACCCTAATTCTAGCTATTGGTTTCATTTATATCCTTTTCCTTGTTTAGTTGACGGTTAAAATTGGTACTTAAGGACCATCAACAACTCCCCCAAACTTACCTTTTGCTCGTCCCTGAGCAAAGATGAACTCAATGATGGATCAAGAGTTGCTATGATGCTTTCATGCCTTAAAGGTACACATGCATTCAAACAAGAATTCTCCTCTGGATTAGAGTAAACTATTCTGACTTTCAAACTTACCCATATTACCTTTAACCATGGGGCTTATAGCCAGCACTTGGGTCTTGAGTAATTGAAAAGTAGAATGATCAAGCCAAGTACTATGTCTTAAGCTCTTCACTTTACCTTCATCCTAGAGTTTTGCAAAGTTTTCAAAATAAAAATCAAAATCTCTTTTGTATGACCCTCTCAAGTCTCTCTATATGTGGTATGTTTGGATCCTCACCAAGGCAACAAAGGTGTTATGCCTTCTCTCAAAATATTATTTGGAATAGGCAAAGTAACAATGTGCATTCTCTCTCTCACCCTATAACTAATAGGCAATATATGGAGTTCATAGGTGGGGGAGAAACAACGCATACATACTTGCAAAACATATATTGTAAAGTCAAACAATGGATCCAGAGAAACCGGGCATACAATCAAATCAAGATGTGCATGTGTATGGGATATATGGTGGATGTATGAGAGTGAATATGATAATGGTGTATGGTGGATATATGAGGGTGTATGATGGAAACCTAATTTTACTCTGCTCCTTGAATATATATCTACATACATCTCTCTTTTGGAACTTAGAATTTTGAGAGACCTTGGGCTTGCTCTTTTTTTAGAGAAGCAGGCATCTAAGTACCCATTGTTTTGATAGGACACTTGTCCATATTTTACTCTCTTTAATTTTTATTTTTTATTTTTTTTACAACCTCAAGTCTCTTTCTATAATAGCACTTTTGAGAGATAATAACAAGGAAATCTTTGGAGCAGTTACATTTGTGGTAATGAAATATATGGATAGGTGGAGAACTGGGATATTTTTTGTTACTTACTCCCAAGGTAGGAGTAAAGCATTTTTCTGGTGGATCTAAATGGCATATATGTAGATGCATACCTCCAAGATAGAAGTAGCATATATGAGTGGAGTGTACGTGATCTTGAATTTAAAAGCATGAAAAGTCTCTAAGGGTCAACAAAGCTTGACAAAACTCAATGCAAATACAAGCAGTAAATATGATAGTGAATATTTTCCTAATCTACCAGGCATGTATATATGGCTGTGGTAGGAATTCAAGCTCTCGTCATACAGAGACTCATCATGTAATATTTTTAATTTTCAAAAGATAAATTCTCCAGAACTCTAGTATTGCTAGGAACAAGATAAATAGTAGCTCAGACTTTTTCAGATCATACCTATCAACTACCTAGACTTAGCTCAAGCATTCGCAACCCACAAGCTTCAGGTTCAGAGTAAATTTTATGTCAAAACAGTTATGTCTAAAACTCGGGAGAATTCAAGGTTGAAAACTAGGTACTTGAAAGGAATTATGGTAGAGCAACTATTCATCATTTCCATAGAGAGATAAACATTCATGGAACATATGGGAGTAGAGATAAGTCTTATTGTTCTTTTTATCATATTTAGAGATTTTTTTAATTGCAAGAAAAGATAAGCAATAAAATGCATGAATGTAAATGCTGGAATTAAACACTTACCTTAGTGGGGGAGGGAGCCTCCCCCAAGCTTATCCTTTCCTCAATCGTGTGGTGGCTGATCTGGATGTTGTTGCCACCACATCCTCCATCGCTGGATTTCTTCTTCTTGAAGTGCTTGGAGTTGTTCGGTGTTTTGCTGGAATATACATGCTGTCATGCCATGCTGAACGCGAAGCTCGCCTATGGCATTGGTGGGATTGTCCATTTGTTGCCTCCGCTCACGATGCTCCCTAACTCGTGGGGATGATAAGGATGCTCGTGGTCTTTGAGGACTATTGGTCGAGGAGGCATGCCACTGGAAGTGTCCATGGCATCGGAAGTTGCGTCGTCTTCCTCCTCACCAACAACTCCTCGGGAAGGACCACCTTGCTCAAAATGAACAAACCGTGGTTCCTCATGTGCCCTCCTACTGGAACCTACAACACCTCTTTGCCCATGTCCTTGATCTAAATCAAGGGTTAGTTGATGGGTCCTATACAGCCAACGTTCCTCATTTGGAAGAGGAACCTCGGTTGTATTGCCACGATAAATCATTTTGAGGCCACCTCTTGAACCTCTTTTGAGCATTTGAGCATGTATAAGATATTCTTCAGAGTTCTTCATTTTATTATTAGCAAATTCTAAACATACCTATTATTATTACTAAATAGGAAACTCACTTATGGATAAAATAGACAATGAAATACCATAGATAAACAATGTCTAAGTTGTTAGTTTTGTGATTTGTAATTATTTAGGTGTGAACCTTCATGTGCTCACATTTTTTATTTGAATTAATTTAAGTAACTAATATCTAAGTAAAAGTAAACCTAAGTAGGTAAGGATAGTTACTTGGATACATGGGGGTGCTCTCCCCCAAGCTGGATGTTGACATAGTCATTCCTTTAGACAGTGTAGACTTACTTCACTTCTCTGGGACTTCAAAGATGATAGTTGATGTAGTGGTACTTCTCAAAGTAGTTGAAGATATCTAATCTGGTCTAGTCTTTCCAAATCCTGCTAAACTCAAATAGACAACAAAGCTCGTGGAACAGATTAGGCGTTAGCGGTAAACCATTTATGCCTTGACTGCCTAGAGCCTTACATAATTCTTCTATTTAAATATTTTTTGGATTTTCAATTTTATATGCAATATTTTTTATGCCTCCACAGCAAACAGTTGGGAAATTTATTCACATGGGGCTGAAAGATTTTTGTTTTTGAATGCAATGCAGAAATATACATATGTTGTGATAAAGATGTTTATGCACTAGATTAGACTAAGAATGATATATATAAATATTACTAAAAATATTTATGGAAAGTAAATATGCTAGAGTGCAACAATGCAATGTAGAGAAATAAATATGCAGATAACTTACCGAGTTTACCTTCCGGCTAAGGTTCAGAGATTTAGGTTCGTTGAACCGGACCTCTCTTCTTGTTCAAATGTCTTAAGGAGCATGGTCCACTCTTGATGAATACTTGGATGTTTTCTATTCTTGTGTTGGTGTCTCCGATGAAGTCTCTTTCCTTTTCCACACTTCCTCAGTCTAAGGTTCTGTTTCTTCTTTCCTCTGTAGCAGGTGATACATCCTCTGTTGGTGGTACGACTTCTTTCTTTGGAGAACTCTTATCTTTATTATTGAATTGATCTTCATATCTTGTTAATTCTCCCAGATAGTCTGTCCATCCATCCTTGGTGGCTTGTTTCTTCTCTTTAGGAAATTGGAAGTGGATGATTTCATGGAGATGATTGCACTAGTGGTGTTGAGGAAAGATCTTCCTCGAATGAGGTGGACTTCATATTCATCTCCCATATCTTGAACCATGAAGTCAGTGAGAACATAGTGATCTATCATGTTGACCATGACATCCTTTGCTATTCCCTCTTAGACAATATGTTGATGCTTGATTCAATATCGTAGAATATCTTATAGAATGCACTTTCCTTGATCTTGCAATCAATGGTAGGTACTCCTGGATCATCTAGCTTAGTGAGGTAATGGTGATAGAAGGAGGTTATCAAACCCTAAATCAATAGTGTTGATCATCCACATAGAGTCTTCTCTTGGTTATTGAGATTTATTCTTCCTCTTCTATTGTTGATGTTGTTCTTCCTTGTAGTTGTAGTTGTATCCTCGTAGGTGTACGACGTCTGAGGATGAGTAGGAACCTTGAGTGTAGGCTTCTTGGAAGTCAACTTCTCCTTCCCATCCTTGATTGTGAAACATATCTTGGCACTCCACCTATTTCTTCAACCTCAAAGTCTGCCGATACAAACGAGTGTCCAACTCGTATGACACTATCTTCAAGAACTCCCTTGGGATAGCATAGTGTCTCATCTGCAAGTTGGCATGATGTTGACACTTGCTCCAAGGTCACAGACCACTTCTTCAAAGTGTAAGCTCCAATGGAGATTAGAATGACAGGTCTCTCTGGATCTCCTTTCTTCATTGGTAAGGTGTCATCCACCCATGCTCTTGATGGCATGGTGAAGAAGTGTCCTGCTCATAGAAACAAGGCAGAGATCAAGTGCATGGGCTCTGCTGGTGGAAAAACACCAACAGAACCAAAAGTTTATTCATTCATCTCTAACCTAAATATATTTGAGCAAGAATGAGTTATATTTTATTTAGCCATGACATGAGTGATCAGTCCAGAGGATGAGCATGAATGTAGCATTTCATAAACACTTGGCATATTAGATTGCTCTAATACATGGAAAGATTATCTAATTTATTTTTACATCATTGAGATTATCATCTCCCAAGGTTGGATGTGCAACATTTTAGATGGTTAAGACTATGAGATTAAGAAGTGGTACTAGGATCAAACTTTTAAGGAACTAACATGTTGAGATAATCAGTTTGGATCAAGTAAAGTTGTAGCTCAAACATGTTTAGATCTTTATTTATGTGAATACCAGAATCAAAGAAACGCTTTTAGAGTGATGCTTACTTACCTTTACATTTGTCATTGGAGAATGATGGCATCGTACCTTCATGGAAACTTCCCTTGATCAACTGGTTGTGCATTAACAACTTGTCTTCTTGTTCCACTCCTCTCTCATCCTCGTTCTTACGATCTTGAAATTTTTGTTGATCTTGTCTTGAAGTTTTGTTCACCCTCTTCCTTGGATTGAGCGGATGTAGATTTTGTCCTTTGTCACTCGCCTTCTCCTTGCTCCACGGAATTCATCATGATGAATTAGCTACCTCTCTCTTGTGAAGGTTGTTGAAGTTCATGCTTCTTTCTTCATCTTTAGTGTGAGTTCATCTCAGGACTTCCCAATTTGATATTGAAAGTTTTCCTGCAGGGGTTAGTCTAACAAAATATCCAATATCTACTCTAGTATACTATTGGTTCAAAAATCAACCTAGACACCACGTCTAATTTGATTTAGGAGGACATTTTAACCTAAGCACTACACTTAAATTAAAAAGCCTTTAGAAGTAATATCCAAATACCTTTAAACTAAGCACCATGCATAATTTAAAAGGTGTATGCATATACTTCAAAACCTAAACATATACTATAGCAGACAAAGGTAGCATGAAAGTATTATAGAGATTTACTCAAGTGACGATGAAAGAGCATGATTAGAAATTTAGTAGTTTAAGCATGCCTTAAAGGTAGGTAGAAATAAGATGATGTAGCAACATGGCAAAAGGTGTTTTTACGATGGGTTATCCCCCAAGCTTGAATTTTGCAAAAATCAAGATTGAATGAATGAAATTCAATGTTGCATAATAATTGGTTGGACATACCTTATGCTTGTCATTCCTTCATTCTTTCTGCTCTATACCTGGAAAGGTTAGTGACAAAAATACCCTAAGGAATATAATCATATAATTCTATGCTCAATTTACAAGGGTAGGCAACATAAAGGTCAACACTTATGTTAGGATCTGAGAGGTGCTTGTTTTAGGACACTAAACTTGTCCTTGTGAAACCTTTTTAAGATGTGTTTTTAGTGAAACGGTTTCCCTACTATTACCTATCTCAAGATTTAATACAATGAGATCTGCAATATTTATGATAAACATATGCATCGACAACCACCCTTTTCAAGTATTTGTAAACAGAAAGTGTGAGGGTGTTGAAGATGTCATATGTGGTAATAAAGAAACCAATGGGTATGGGAGATGTCTCATATGAACATGGATTTAAAGAGATAGTTATGGAATAGATTCCATGCTCATTGATATCATCTTCCTCTCCAATCTCTATGGTTGATTCTTCATGTAAGTTCAAAATTCCACTTGGATTGGCAACTCTCAAATTGGTCTTGTTTGGGGCCTCCTCTATATTTGGATAATTCATATTTTCAAATGAAGTTAAAACTAAACCAAGACTAGAGAAAGATTTCTCCCAGACCATGGCTATACAACAGGGCGAAGCTCATAGCCATTTATAAGAATGAGGTGTGAAGATGGTGGAGTATCCAACAAGTCACCCTTTGGAGTATAGTATTTATAGTTTTGGTAAGATGAATATGGTAAGGTGAGAAAGATAGTCAAAAGGAAAAAGAAAAAGGTAAACAGATGACTTGGTTCGAAACTAGCACAGCTACCGTTCCTCAGCAACGGCGCCAGAAAGCTTGCTGGTATTTCTTTACACACAAAGATAAATCTGCAAGCGCACGGATACCGCTGTAGCTTTCACTCGTGAGTATATTCCAAGGGCATCGATTTCCACGAGGAACGTGAAGTATACTAGATAAGAACTAAGAGCGTCCAAGGATAGATAAGATAACTGGGTAGAGAGATTTTAGACTTTTCTAAGGGGTTTATCTAATAAAAGTTCCACGATACTCTACTTACATTGGAGCAACAGTACCTTCCCGACTCTCGACAAAGACTGGGAAAAAGGTAGTCGGGGGGAGGCTGCCAAAAGCTCTACGAAAACACCAACCCGAACGTGGTGGACTACAAAGGCCTTACAGAGCTGTCACCCCTGGGGCTACCACAACTATCCATAGGATTGGGCGCAAACTCAGGTAAACTTTAGTCTAGACACCACGTCTACACTATCGCTTACTACTCTAATCCCATATGAAAACTAGAGCACTCAATACGAGCGGAGATCCGTAAATAGAATAAAGTAAGAACTGAAATAAGATACTTAGAAATAATAAATGAAGAACCTAGAGATTGCTTAGAACCAGATGCTGCAAAGGTACAATGTTGAGGAAGATCCGACAGATCCGGCTCCTCCTAGCTCTCTCCTCCTCCCTCTCACCTTTATTTACAACTAGATAAACTAGAACTAGAAGAACTAGATCTAGACAACTAGAGGGACCTCTCTCCTTCTCTACATCTAATTGAAACACTAGCTTTTGCTCTAGAGAAGAATAATGAGATGAGATGATCCTCAGGGGGGTCAGGGGTCTTCCTTATATAGCCTCCTCAAATGAACATGGGCCGTTGGATCAAACCGACCTATATGAAGGGTTTAGATTCATCCTCAAAGGTGGTGGAACAAGATCCGCGAAGCAGAGCCTGATTGGCTGCCAGACTAGGGCGGGCGCCCTGACTCTGGGCCTGTTACGCCTCTCGTTCGTTCTTGTGTCTTCTGGAACCCTCTAGACTACAGAAAATTGTGTGGTTGATAATTATCTCTATGTAAACATGACATGTGGGCCTTTCCTTAGTATTTCCTGATAACCCCCTGCAGAAACAGACATTCACCAAAACTTGTGGAATTCTGTTAGTATAAACCCTAATTCTAGCTATTGGTTTCATTTAGATCCTTTTCCTTGTTTAGTTGACGGTTAAAATTGGTACTTAAGGACCATCAACAGAGGTGCAAGATTTAGCCCTAGGAGCCGGCCAAAACATTTATATACTCATCCACCAAGAATTAGCCATTTTGCCCCTTTGCTTCAGTTCTCTGCGTGACTCCGGACACACCAATCACAGGGGTTTCGAACCAATGGTCATGCGTCCTGACCCTCTGCCATTTGAATTCTCCCGTTGCCGCCTTCGTCTGTCTCTGACAAGTGTCTCCGGATGCGTGGAACAGTGTGACTTTGGACAAAATCGCCGAGTGTTGGTATTTCTTATGACTATTGGATAAATCCACAAGTGCACAGATTATACCATTGTAGCACTTCACCGGGAGTATTCCAGGTATTGTATTTTCCACATGGAACGAGAAGTGAGTTAACTAGGAATATGGATATGTCCTATGATGGATCAAGGGAGACTATGATAATTGGGTTGAGAGGTTCGATATAGCAAAGATATCTAACAAGGTATAGCTGGTTATACTGACTTTATCAGCCCTTCTCTTGCAGGAGGCGATGGGATAGATCAGAAAGAGGACAAAACTCTAACCGGACCGCGCCATCAAGTTGTATTGAGGCCCTACCTTTTAAGAACTTATCTGACACGCATGGTGGAATACGAAGACTAGATAGAGCTGCCACCTTCTACTAGCATCCACAAACAATCCGCGCGATAAGCGGTGTACAAAGGCAAGATCTAGTCTAGACACCATGTCTACACTATTCTTACTACTTTAACCCAAGCTTTAAGGTTAAAGCACTCTACTTAAAGTAAAGCGATGAACAAGCACGAAAAGATGTATAACAACTATACTAGAAGTAGAATATCAAATACTATAAAGAACATGGATGTATCACTTACAAGTGCTGGACTTACAAGAGACTCGCATCCGCCGAGGAAGAACTCCAGAGAAGACGCCAGACAGGCCCGACTCTCCTCCAGACTCTCCTCACTCTCCTCCAACTAGCATAGCACTATTGAAGAGCTCCGCTAAGAGACTAAGGAGTAGTGTTTCTCCAATGAGGCATGAGTGAGAGTGAAGGCCTAGGGGGGTATTTATACCTAGAGGTGGAGTAGGGGCTACTCTAGTGCCACGTCAGCGATCCACGCCACCTCCATCAGCCACCGTAGGATCAAACTGTCATTAGAACCGACTTAGATTAACGGTGGAGATCAAGTGGATGCATGACGGCATGTAGGAAGGCGGTGGGGAGCTTAGAGTGCCTTTTGGAGACCTGGTTGTAGTCGGCTGACCACCCCATGACAGGTGGGCCTTGACACTTCCTCCAAGAGGTGTCCCCATAGCACAGGGGCATGTGGGTGACCTAGTGGCCCCACAGGGTGGTCGGCCGACCCCCCTATGGGGTCCCTCGCCCACCTCTGCCTCCTCTACGCTGGTCCCACTTGTCATCTTCAGTGTGTGTTTGTTCTGAGATGTTTATCCCGCTGATATCCTTGATGTGGGCCCATGGATCCTCGTGATGCAAATCCAAACCGTTGGGAGAAAACACACTTGGATCTAAGGGGTAGAAAGTGCTCTAGAGGGTGTTACATGGATCATGGGGGCTTGGGAGGCCTAGTGGCCCCACAGGGTGGTCGGCCGACCCCCTAAGTGGGCCCACTAGCTCCCAAAATTCCCTATTTGTCATTACCTGCACTCAAATAGTCATGGACATGTGGAACTAGTTATTGGGTAAATTATGTTCATGTTATTCTTGTTTTTCTTTGAATATGAGGATGTTAACGGTATTTTGATGGTGACAAAATATCTCATAATTACTGTCAACAAGATCCCCCATACTTACCTCTTTTCTCGTCCTCGAGTAAAGGATAAAAGATAACAAGACTATGCTATTCAAAGTATAAAGCAAACATAATGATTCACTCAAGATATTTTTTCATACCAATGGGATATGTAGTAATTGCTAACATGTATTCTTGAGGAGTAGAAGAATGGAACAGTTCTCAAGGCAAAGTCATCTTTCTCAAATCATATTTTAGTACTTGGAGTTTTTGATAAATTTTTCAAAAGAAATCTCATAAGTCAACTTACTCCTCATATAGCACTCTAGATCGCTCAAGGTGTATGAATCCTCATATAGCACATGAGGTTGCCTTCTTTTTATCTTCCTATTTCTAAAAAGGCTTATGTGGAGCTTAGGTAGGGATAACCAATGTAGCATACTTACCTTGCATATATTGTAAAGTCAAATTCCGGATCCAATGAGAGAAATGTCATACTCTTAGATCAAGATGTGCAAGTGTGTGGAAACATGACGAATGATCAAAACTCCTTTATATGATCTCTCTTTCCTAACTTATTATTTTGAGACATAGTTATCTTTTTATTTTCTATGAGCTTTGGAATGCTCAACTTTTTTTTTGAGTGAGCTTTGATGTGCTCATCATTTTTTTTCTAAAACATGGGACTTTATGTGCCCCTATACTTTTGCATAGTCTATGTCTCATTTACTAGCAGCATACTAGAGAGAGAATTTTCTATTAGAACATGGAGCATGAACTATGTGGAAAATGTAATGCATATTTCTGCGTACTTCCAGTGTAGAAGCAGCATGTATATGTAGCGTGTACGTGATCTTGATCTTAGGAGTATGATAACTCTCTCAACAAGGGTCACACAATTTGACCAAACTCAACACAAAGTAAGCAGCTTATGTAAAAGGCTTATATCATGAAAGAGCATATATGGCTATGGTAGAAATTTTCTCACTATAGAGGAGTAGTGACATTATGGTTTTATGACGTTTTCAAAAATTAATCTCCAAGAACTTTAAATAGAAAGGGTATGAATCATGAGCCGAGACTATATCACATTAATCAACAACTTAGTCAATATGATCTTCCTCTCAAAGTATTTTCCCACTAGCATAAGCAAAAAGCAAGAATTCGTCTTTATGACGCTTTTGCCCTCAGAACATCATAGATCATGTCACTTTTAAAATTTTAGTTTCAAATACGATCTTCTTGTTTTTGTTCAATATTAAAGGGGAAATAAACTAAGTGATAACTTTCATGAAGAAATTATTTTTATTTCATTTTTATTAAAAGAGAAAATGAGTAAACAAATAAAAAAACATAAAGGAAAAGGGGAGAGACGTGGCAAACCAGGTAGAATGGATGTTGAAGTTGAGTGGACACTGGCTGGTGGGCCCGGGCCTTCTAGGTGCGGTCGGCCGACCGCCCTTCGGGGCCATTTGGCCACATCGGTCTCTGCATTAGACTCCCTTACATCTGAACATTGATGTGCTCTGTCCGTTCTGTGATTTGGCCCCGAACATGCATCGGCCGATGCACAAAAGTGGCCGATGTGGTCCAATGTGGGACATGTCATGACCATGTACATCATGATTCCATGGTCCATCTGGTGAAATGGTATGTTAGGGTGTCGACCGATACCCCCCCATACTTGTTTCACTGTATACTGCAACACAGGACAGAGAGAGATCAAATGCAAGGGTTCTGCTGGGGTAAGATACTAGCAGAACCAAGAGTTTCTTTTATCATTGATAGCTTAGGCATATGTTCTTTTGATTCATGAGTGATAGACTATCAAGCCTAAGTATCTTGTTGCTATGAAGGGCTAAGGGAGAAGATGGAGAGAGAGAAAGTCCTATGGCCTTAGCATAAGGGATGACAAGCATCTTGTCATGCTCTCTTCTATCAGAGCCATGAGGTAGGTTGTGTTGATGGCTCTAGAGGATGACTAAGGAGAAGGAGAGGCAAGGAGGTCCTCTCTCTCAATGGCTTTGGATAAGAGCTTGAGCTTTGTATTAGTGATAAGGCGAAGATCATTAAAGATATCTTCAAGACCTAGACGCGCCATTCTCTCCTCAGAGACCTTTTCTTCTAAGTTGTTAACGCTTTCTTTGGCAACAACACGTGGAAACTTTTCCATATCGCTCTTCTTCTTGGTGGAACCATGGTGAGGGAAGGTGAGAAGGGAAGCAAGAGGAGATGGAATTTCTACTTGTGGTGAAGAAGAACAAGGTAAGAGGAGGAAGACGGATAGGGAGAGGTTAAGAAGAGAGAAACCAACATCCTTCTCCTCTATTTTAACTTGGATCGTGTCGGAAACAGGATAGGACTGTTGGTCCAACGCTCAGGAGCAGCGTGCATGGCTGAAGGGCAAAAACCCCGGTCGACCGACCGCTTTTAGAGAGGTTTGGCTCGACCGAGCCTGGATTGGAGGTCCCACGAGTCAGGTTAGGCAGACCGTGCAACGTCGGGCTGAGAAGCCTCAACATGCGGTCGGCCGACCGCCTTTTGTGGCCAAATGGGCCAAGATTTCGTGTGGGAGGTGACAAGGCTAGGTACATGCTAATTCTAGGGTCAAACACGAAAAATGAACAAAAATTAAAACATGTAGATTTTAGTTCTAAATTGGATTAAGGACAAAATCTAACATGTTAATTTCATGCTCAGATGATTCATGAAAGACTTTAAGACATTGACCATTTACCTTTAAAGGTGTCGCAACCATAATCTTGAAGCGTGACGATTCTATGTGTCATGACATTGATGATGACGAATGGTCTTTCTTCTGTGAATCATCGTGTTGTACTCAGGCCATTTCCTTCATTCATTGCTTCTCTCATGTGAAGGATTAGTGGACAATACATACCCGAAGGAGTTCACGAATAATTTGAAGCAAGGGCATTATTGTCATAGAGATAGAGGACATCTTCTATGCTATAGAAAAGTTGACTTTATCATTTTAGCACAGAAAGGGATGTTCCATCATTGTTCACCAATTCAAAATCAAGCAAGGTTAAGGTAAAGATGCACAAGGTTATTTCAAAACTACCTCAAACCTTGATTTGTCTCTTATGATCTCATGACTTACCTACCAAAATTTGGAAGTTATCATGCATGGGTTAGTCCAAAAGAACAACCAAATTCCATACAAGTTTACTTTTGGTTCATTAATCAAACTTGACACCATGTCTAATTTGATTAAGGAAGGCTATTTAACCTAAGCACCATGCTTAATTTAAAGAGCTTTTGGAAATACACTCGAGAAGTACTCCAAACCAAAGCATACTTATAATAGAACCAGGAAGCATGATGACACAAAGAGATTCATTTAAAAAGAGACAAGAGCATGGATGGTGAACCAGATGATCATTTTTTTAGTTTTTATTATTTCTATGACTTAGCAAGATGAGCAAGGTATAAAGAGAAAGCAAGGTAGAGACAACCAAACAAATTTAAGAATGAAGCATGACATGAATTTCTTAGAGAAATCCACTCCCCCACACTTGGATTTTGCAACATTTTACAATGTGAAAATCCAAGTCTAGGATGTGAAATTTTCTTTTGGATGTGCTTCATTATTAAAAGATGTTTGGTTGGACATACCTTGTGTTTTGCTCGATCATTCTTTTTGTTCAAACCTGAAATGGTTAGTGACAAAAATACCCGAAGGAACAATTTCATAAATATTCCCTTAATCTCATTTTAAAAAGTCATTTTATTTATTTTAGAATTTTGGGAAACAAAAATATTTTTATTTTTGTTTTATATATTTTTTTAACAAGAAAACTTTAATAGAAAAGAAGACGACTCAGGTTATCTCCCGAAAGTGCTTAATTTTAAGACACAAGCTTGTCTTTGGGAAACCTTCAAAAGTATCTCATGTTGGTGAAACGGTTTCCTCTTCAACTCCAACATTTTTGAACCTATCCTCAAGACCAAAACCACTACAAGATTTGCAAAATTTATTGTAGACAAACACATCTACAACCAACCTTGCAAAGATTTTAGAAACAAGAGGCATGAAGAGGTTGTAGATCATGTGTGCAGTGATGGTAGAGGGAATGATTGATTTGGGAGATTTCTCATTTGAGCATGGATTTGATGGGAAGATGCTGGGATAACTTCCATGCTCATTGCTATCATTCTCCCTTTCAAGGGGTGGGTGATCACTTTCTTTCTCATGACATTTCAAGTCATCCTCATGGCTTGAGTGGGTCATGGCTGTTGGCAAGATTGACATAAGCTCACCCCTTGGATCAAGAACAGGTTTGGATTCTAACCCTTTGATGAGAGGTCAGGAAGATCAAATGGGTAGATAATCTTCACTTATTCTATGACCAAGCTTCTCATTTCCTATTGTGTTCTCCAAGATTCTCGTGATTGGCCTTCCGATAAAGGTGAGATGAAAGGAAAGTCTAGGAAGGTCAAAGATATGGAAATCTAGGAAGATCTTAAGATCATCAACCACCACAAGAGCATCATGAAGGACTCCTAAACAATCAAGGATTTGACCATTAGGGAGTCTAAGGTGTTTTTGTGATTGGGATAGATGATCCTTTGATGTTGTTGGAACATGGAAATGAGGAATGATGTTGATCCCGAGGCTAGAATCATAGCAAAATTCACCATCAATGCCCAACACTTGACCGGATATTCTTCTCACATGTGTGGGTATTTTAGTGACTTCCTTTGAGGATTTGGCCTCATCCAACCATTCTTGGCTTAAAATGGTAGATAGAGGCTCTAACCATTGACTATGCTCCTCTTGGTCAGATTTATGGCCCTCATGGCTTCCGTGCCTCGGGTGTCTTAATGAATTCCCAAAGTCATTAAGTGGGTCATCATAAGACTTGAATGAAGGAACACATGAGGGATCATCAGGATCAAGGATGGGTTCGTAAGATGAGTCAAATGTGAGCATAGAGAAAGAGAGGATAGATTTGGCTTCTAAACACTTTAGTTCTCGTTCTCCAAGCTCACTCGACAATTCATTATCAGGAATCCCAAGCTTTTCTTGATGTGCCATGTGGGAAGTCGAGACGCAAGATGATGTTGCTTTGGGAGGTTTTTGAAGAGATCCCTTCATGAGAGGTCTAACAAGATGTTTCTTAAAAGGTCTCTTTAGGAAAGGATCATTTTGGGCATTCTCAAAACCAGCAAGATCTATATGAAAGGTTAGCCTCGAACTCGAAGGAATGGTTTAGATGTTGAATTTCTTCTTCCTTTGAGATTTGTGGTATTTGTGGTTCAGGATTGATGGCAGAATCTTTGGATAAGAGTGGTGGTGATTCGGCTGTCAAGATTTCTTTTCTAGGGGCTAGTTTTTGTTCTTCCTCGGGTCCTTCATCATAAACGTTAGTATAGGGAGTGTTTTCAAGAATCTTCGTAAGAAGACTCTTCCCTACACTACCGGGTAAACACAGGAAGGCTCCCCCAGAAGTTATATCAAGAAGTTGTGCGGAATCTCTACTAAGACCTTCATAAAAGTGTTGTAACAATGTTGGCTCGGTTATAGCAAGATCAGGGCCAGATGATGATAGATCTAAAAGACAGGCCCATGCCACACCTAGAGGCTCTTTCTCCTTTTGTTTAAAGATTAGGACCTCTATTCGAAGACGAATAACATGAGAGATAGGGAAGAAAGTTAGGCAGAATTTGGATTGTAACCTTTCCCATTCTCCGTTTACACTATCTACGTTCTAAAAGTACCATCGTTTGACTATTCTCATAAAAGAGAACAGAAATAGCTTCCACTTAAGGGTACCTTGCCTCATCCCTTGGATGTGGAAACATGAACACAATTGTTCAAAGTCACGTAGGTGAGTGTAAGGATTTTCATCTTCATCCCCAGAAAAAGATTGTTCCTGAACTTTGGCTATGAAGCTAGGGCGAAGCTTATAGCTAGGTGAAAGGATGGATTGTGATGATGGTGGTGGCTCCAAACTATGGCCCTTTGGAGATTCAAGATGAGAGATAGATGATTCGTTCATGGTGTGAAAAGGAGGGATGAAATCAAACAAGGATAATAGGACCAAAGGGTTCTAGTTAAAATAGCTATCGTTCCCTGGCAATGGCGCCAGAAATGTTTGTTGGTATTTCTTATCACTATTGGATAAATCCGCAAACGCACAGATTATACCGTTGTAGCACTTCACCGGGAGTATTCCAGGTATCGTATTTTCCACAGGGAACGAGAAGTGAGTTAACTAGGAATATGGATATGTCCTATGATGGATCAAGGGAGACTATGATAATTGGGTTGAGAGGTTCGATATAGCAAAGATATCTAATAATGTATAGCTGGTTATACTGGCTTTATCAGCCCTTCTCTTGCAGGAGGCGATGGGATATATCAGAAAGAGGACAAAACTCTAACTGGACCGCGCCATCAAGTTGTATTGAGGCCCTACCTTTTAAGAACTTATCTGATACGCGTGGTGGAATACGAAGACTAGATAGAGCTGTCACCTTCTACTAGCATCCACAAACAATCCGCGCGATAAGCGGTTTACAAAGGCAAGATCTAGTCTAGACACCACATCTACACTATTCTTACTACTTTAACCCAAGCTTTAAGGTTAAAGCACTCTACTTAAATTAAAGCGATGAACAAGCATGAAAAGATGTATAACAGTTATACCAGAAGTAGAATATCAAATACTATAAAGAACTCGGATGTATCACTTACAAGTGCTGGACTTACAAGAGACTCGCATCCGCCGAGGAAGAACTCCGGAGAAGACGCCAGACAGGCCCGACTCTCCTCCGGACTCTCCTCACTCTCCTCCAACTAGCATAGCACTACTGAAGAGCTCCGCTAAGAGACTAAGGAGTAGTGTTTCTCCAATGAGGCATGAGTGAGAGTGAAGGCCTAGAGGGGTATTTATAGCTAGAGGTGGAGTAGGGGCTACTCCAGTGCCACGTCAGCGATCCGCGCCACCTCCATCAGCCGCTGTAGGATCAAACCGTCATTAGAACTGAATTAGATCAACGGTGGAGATCAAGTGGATGCATGGCGGCATGTAGGAAGGCGGTGGGGAGCTTAGAGCGCCTTTTGGGCGCCTGGGTGTGGTCGGCTGACCACCCCATGACAGGTGGGCCTTGCCACTTCCTCCAAGAGGTGTCCCCACAGCACAGGGGGCATGTGGGTGGCCTAGTGGCCCCATAGGGTGGTCGGCCGACCCCCCTATGGGGTCCCTCGCCCACCTCTGCCTCCTATACGCTGGTCCCACTTGTCATCTTCAGTGGGTGTTTGTTCTGAGATGTTTATCCCGCTGATATCCTTGATGTGGGCCCATGGATCCTCGTGATGCAAATCCAAACCGTTGGGAGAAAACACACTTGGATCCAAGAGGTAGAAAGTGCTCTAGAGGGTGTTACATGGATCATGGGGGCTTGGGAGGCCTAGTTTCCCCACAGGGTGGTCGGCCGACCCCCTAAGTGGGCCCACTAGCTCCCAAAATTCCCTATTTGCCATTACCTGCACTCAAATAGTCATGGGACATGTGGAACTAGTTATTGGGTAAATTATGTTCATTTTATTCTTGTTTTCCTTTGAATATGAGGATGTTAACGGTATTTTGATGGTGACAAAATAGCTCGTAATTACCGTCAACACCGAGTGTCCGGACTCCTTGCCAAGGCAGTCCAGAGAGCTCCGAATTCTGGACGATGCATCTGGAGCTTCGTGTCCGGACAACACTTAGCGTTTGGACAACTCAACAGAGCGAGTATAGAGAGTGCCAAACTCCGGACGTTGTGTCCGTAGCTAAGAGTCCAGACTCTGATCACCGTCCGGACCTCCTATTCATAGAATCTGGACCTCCTGTTCATAGAATGTCGAGCCTAGGGTATGCTTTCGGACGCATCCGCGATGGTCCGGACCGCGCGTACCCAGCGTTCGGACCTGCGTTCGGAGCTCTGATCTTTGCCAAACCGAGTTGGCACTTCTTCTCCAAGTTCATGTGATCTAACATTAAGTGTTACAACACTTGTGCACGTGTGTTAGCTTTTACTTTGAGTTATCTTGGATTTCATTTCATTTCTTTGTCACTTAGGTTCATTTTAGATATGCGATGCAAGTGACCTAGTGGCACATGATAACCGCAATCAACACGAGTTTTCCCTTCTTGATAGTATGGCTATCTATTATAAATGTGATCATACTCTCTATAGTGTCTTGATCACTAAACCAAAAATGGCTCCTATGTTATACCTTTGCCTTGAGCTCTTTTTTGTTTTTCTCTTTCTTTTTTGTTTGTCCATGGAGCATTTGATCCATCATGATCATCCATCTAGCTTCTCATGACAAGTTGGATCACCCTAGCTAGATCACATGCTTGAGCCATGGGGTTAGTCCATAGATTTCATCAATTAACCAAAACCAAACTTGGGCTTTCAACACCCCCAAAACACACCATAGACGGTTTTTGTTATCATGCGACTGTGGTATGAAATGGCTCGTGCAGAACTATCAACCGCCAGTGTAGATCAATTACCACAGGCAGTTGACTTAACTAATCCGCATGTGTAAATCGTCCATTTACACAGGCGGGTCCATTTACACAGGCGGTTCAGTTAAGACAGCCGCTTGTGGTAATCTATTTCCACTGGCGGTTGGCTTAACTGAACCGCATGTGTAAATGGACGATTTACATAGGCGGTCAACCATGTCTTGACTTGGTCAACACGGTCATTTCCATGTATTCTTGACTTGGTCAATCATGTCTTGACTTGGTCAACGCGGTCATCTCCATGTATTCTTGCACTTGTTGATGCCCCACGACTAGTCCTCTGGCCCTCCATTCCCTCAGTCCAAGCCTCACGTCTGCCCTTCACCGCTCCCGGTCCATTGGCATGTCTCGTCCCTACTTGATCTTCACCTCGTCATTGACTACCGCCTCTGAGTTCCACACTTGCGCAACACAAGCTAAGAGACATGCCGAACACTGCTTTCGCAGTTGGTTAGTTCAACACGCTTAACCTAAAATGACTTCATGTTGACAACTCACTTATCACAAAGGTGAATCACACATGAGTACTTATCAACCATGTGTTTGCATGAATTTTGTTGCGCTAAAATCATAAGTTGGGGATCAGCCCTTTATTGATATTGCCTTTAAAATTTGGTCAAATAAATCACCCCACCAAAAGTTAAGTTGACTTTTATATCTTTCTGTCTTTTTAGAAAAGCTGACGCTGGTACGATGTGTGTGTATCTGGTACAAGATTTACCACGATGACAGATCTCTGTTGATGGCGATCTTCCTAGGTCACGAATAACACGTTGTTATTTTATACTTGGGATATTTAAGGTTCTTCATCCAGCTGTTTGGCTAGGCAATGACAACCAAGCGGCTGCAACTTGGGCTGATGAGTGAGTAGTGTGTATGCCTTGAATGAGCGAAGCAGTGACGCGCCAAATATTGAGCTAGACATGACGCGAGGACCGATGCACGGTAGCTGCCGTGTCTCCATCCATCAGGCTCACTCGCTGCGCCATCCCCTCGTGCGTCGCAGGTGCCTCACACGTGTGACGCCGCACGTGGCACGCCGCCGTTGGCCCGGCGTGCATGCCCCATGTGAAGCGTGGCGGCGGGCCACGTGCGATCCATATATCGATCGAGGGTGTATCTGTATCATATCATATCCTTGGCGGTGCATATCTTTCCTTTTTTTTCTTGGAATGATAAAGGCACTAAGCTCGGTGTGTGCCAGCCGAACGATGATGGCGACTCTTTCTTCTTCCTTAATAGTAAAAATGACGCTAGCTAGCTTTTTCTTGTTTGCTTCTGGTCTAAAGCCTCTCTCTATATATGTCTATATGCGCATAGCCGGTTTGTATAGCTAGCTTAGCTAGTATATCTACGTGTTTATATATAAATAATAAACCGTGAGCCTTATTGTGCCAATCTTCTGAGAGTGATGTGATGCACAGAAACGACATGGGAGAGATAATGCAAGCTAAGAGTGATGTGATAGAGCTGCATTTGCACCTGCACCTCCGAAGGGCGATCGACTAGCTCGTGGTGTGTTCTTGATGATGCTGTGTCTTCCTTTATAGGTGCAGGGGCAGATGCAGTTCCATCACAAACATTCCATCATGGACTCATGGTCATAAATATAGTCTTTTCTTTGGTATTATATATATTTCAGCTAACTTTTTACTTTCTTGTTACTCCAGCAGAAGTATATATTGTATATGCATGTGCATGTATATAGCTAGCTGCATCGATGCTCTGGATACGAGAATTTGATGACCGATGCCAGATTAGTATTACTGCATTTGGAAGATGGAGCTAGCTCCATGGCGATGCATATGATATATAGCTCATCCAGAAAGTCCTGTGCATGCATTGCAGATGGAGCTGTGTCAGGACAGCACCGCATTTGTAACTCAACTGGATCGATCAGCAAATGGAAATGGGGATATAAAAGGTTAATTTGTTGATTGGTATACATATGGGGGGAATGAAGTTTCGTTTCAATCTATTCAGATTTCAATTGAAACAAATTAGCCTGCAACCCCCCCCCCCCCCCCCCCCCCTCCCCTTGGCTGGTAGTATAATGAACTGCAAGCTTTGCACGAGCATGATGCATGCATCTTATTCACCATCACTTAGTTTGGACATTTCTTGTATGTATATATATACTTCATTCCCTGTCTAGATTGATCTTCTACACTTTATTTATTTTGTTTTCCTGACTTTACTTCTTGTCTCCAGATGAGTTTAATTACTCAATGAATGAATGGCATAGCATCAGCCTCTGTTAGTTGAGCCAGCTGATTCTGTGCCTCAAATCCTTCACAAGAAAATGTTAGTTGAGCTAGCTATTCCGTGACATGGGCTTCCCTTGACTACATACTACTACTAATGGAGGGCTGAGCTGCAGATTGGGGTAATTATGCCAGGATCAGAGAGTCCACTTCTTATTAGCACAATTTTATCATACTTGTTCATATGTCCGTATAGTTCGCTATTCCTTGCATTCCGTGCATGAGGCCTTGTTTGACTGTAATAGTATTCATCTCATATATTCCACGTGGCTGCACTTGTATCCATCTCTTATAATCCACATTTGTTTAGATGGAAAATTAGTTGTTCTTCCACCAAGATTCATACCAACACAAGGCCTGAAATATAGGAATATGTTTGGCCACGTAGAGCATCAGGTGGATCACAATGAATGGGGGATAATCATTCTATGTGCTAGTTTAGAGAACAAAAAATAGTAAAATACAAAAGAAAATTTCTAAAACACGCAAGGACAATGTGTTAGTAATATACTATATATCTCGATCCGTCTTGAAAAACTGAATGTTTTAGTTTTATTGTAAGTCAAAACTAATTTGAAAAATGCTCGTGGGGCGGGTTGATTCTGATGTGGCATATATAGTCTCTTGCCCTTTTGCATGCATTCAAGAGTTTGAAATGTGGTATGATCAGGCAGGGTCAGCACCCTTGCTGTGTATAGAATGTGCCTGAATGTATTCTATCATCAAGATTTCTTTTTTATTTGTGAACACTATCATCAAGATTTCTATATATACACAGTTTGCCAGCATCTAAACAGTATTTTATCACAGATATTATATATCACAAGACAATATATGTTACAGCCAAATTCCATCACAAGACAAGTTTAAGTCAGTTTTGTTCTTGCAGAGAAGAAACTTCAAATGTGATGATGGAAATTAAATTTGGATCGAATGGCCTCAACAAGAAGGATGAATTGAGGCTCTAAAGTTTCAGGCAGTAACTTTAGCTTAGGTCGGGTCGATATAGTCGTCGTCCGTCATTCTTTGAGTCCGACGCTGACGCCTCCCTGCACCAATTCCTTTTTGTAGTCTTCGCTTGCTTGTTTTCTGTGGTGGACTATAGTTGGACCAACTTTCCTTCTTATTGCATCAGCCATTCAGCCTTGTTATTTTATTTTGGTCTGTATTTTAGATATCCAATTCAGCCCAATATATATATATATATATATATATATATATATATATATATCATTTAAGTTTCAGTCCATGATTCTCCATTGTATCAATAGTTCTCTTTTTTATTTTTTCTTTAATATGTGTCTAGATATTTGTATCTTTCTGTTTCCTTTTATATATATTTTTTCTTTTCTATTTTCTTTTTTATAATTTTCACTTATTATATTCTAATTATTATGTTACTGATTATTTTATTTATTTTATTTTATATTTTATTTCCTCTGCTGCATAGAATATTGTATATGTCCAAGATTGCTCCTATAGTAATCTTGAGAAGTTTCATGATACATTCTACATTGTTTCTCATGGCTTCTCTCATGGCATGGTGTATTTTGCAATGTTGCCCTGGAGAAGTTCGACCACATATATTTGGTTATTTTCACCGTGTATTTCCTATTATTCATAAACTGCTCATGATATATTTTAAGTTATGCGTGCAGTGCCCATACATGTTCTTTCTTACCTATTCTCTACTATGGGCTTTTTTATTTTCTTTGTCCTCTCTTGCCCATTTGTTCACCTGATACAACTCTTGTGAGTGCAAGAGAGTTCAAGAACCTAGTGAGGTGTTTGAGATTTGAGAATCCAAGGTTGAGGACATCACTAGTGTCTAGGAAGTAGCAAGTGTGCATTCATCACCCTCATTAGCCTAGTCTTGGTCAAGTGAGAGCTCATGCTTCTTACTCTTGGTGATCGACATCACCTAGATGGCTTGAAGGTGGTTGAGAGTTTGTTGATCGTCCAGAGAATTTGTAGATGACCCAACTCAAGTTGTGATCGGTTATGGACGGTTCACCGAGCCGGAGCGGTGAAGAATCATCTTGGAGATAGCTCTTGGTCCTTGTGCAGACCAAGGGAGAGAAATACCTTTGCGTGAGTGCTCCAACGAGGACTAGGGTAAGTGTCGACTCCTCGATACCTCGGGAAAACATCGCCTTGTCCCTTCCTTTGCTTTTGATTGTGCAATTTACTTTCAGCATTTCAATTCCCGCATATCTATACTTAGCATTGAATTGATAGCTTAGGAACAAAACTAAGTTGCTAAACTTTGTGGGGAACTAGAACACTCTTCTAGGCACAAGGGGTGATTGGCTTTTAGAATTAGGACTTAATTAGTGCTTTAGAATTTCGAAAAGGTCCAATTCATCTCCTCTTAGGCATCTTGATCCTTTTAGCCCACATAGCACACATACCCACCATCTAAATTAAATTGATGAGATAAAGCAAAAGAAATTCTTCATAAACTTAATCTATTGCTAAACACTACTACAAAAAAAATTTCGCGGCGGTCGTTTTTGCTTTTTTGCGGCGGGCAAACATGTCCGCAGCGGTGAGGTCGTCATGGTTAATCTTGGGTTAACGTGGCGGTCAGCGACGCCCGCTTCGGTTAATCTATTAACTACAGCGGGCGGTATAAGGTACCCGTTGTGGTTAATAGATTAACCACAGCTGGCTCGGTTGCTTTACTGCAGCAGGCCAGGTGACCTGCCCACTTCGGTTAATGTGTTTACTGCAGCGGGCTGCATAAATTACCCGTTGTGGTTAATGTGTTTACTATGGCGGGTGTAGTTATATGCTTTCCTCGGTTAATTTGTCTACTTATAAAAAATAAAATACAAGATCCAGCAGTTTCAATATTCAATATTAAAATTCAAATTTAATCCACATTTCGCAGTTATCAACAACTCACATGTATGTATATATATACACAAGACATCCATGCATTCACTTAGTTGTTCATTGTCTATCCATACACATGGAACCGACAAAATTGTTCAAGTTCTCACAAAACACACACACACACACACACACACACACACACACACACACACATATATATATATATACACACACACAAAGTTCTCACAAACATCACTAGCTAGCTCTGTGTAAAACCCATATTGAAAGCGTAATCCGTTAGACGTAGCATGGTAGGCCACTTCCTAAGCTTTTCGTACTTCGGCTCCTACCCTAACGGACTATTGGTATTGAAGAACGGTTCCCCTTCGTATACGCATTTGTCTAAGACAAACTTACATATGTTCGCCCTTGTTTGCTTGAAGCAGTGTTGTTTGCTTTGCACATTCGTCCATCAATCTAATCCTTTCTTGAGTTACCGCCAGATGTTGTTGTAGCTCTTGCACTTCCTTAGGTACTCGCAAGTGTAGAAGCCACAAACGCTGAATTGTTCGGTTATTTGGTGCACTACACAAGATCATAACCATTAGAACACATGTATATACAGAGATATAGAATGCTCGTTGATGAAAACCACAATTGAACTTTTGAAATATGTACTGGGAAGTCACGCCTAATTTTGATTTTATCGATCCCATGCTTTTTCTTAAACTTTTCTGTTCTTCGATCATAGAATCCGAGATCCTTCACGTACTGCTTATAAGATTTGTATGAAATGTACTAGTGTTAGTAACAATTTGAATATGTATTACAATCATACATGAATATATATATATATATGCTTGTATGCTTTCTTATTGGTTGTCCTCAACGTATCAAAGATGCAGGCCCTGCCATCCTGAGGGGATAGATGATAAATGTAACCCAGTGGCATGTGAGGCCCATGCTGCACCATTCAAATAGAATACAGATTACGATGACAATGGATGATCATACACACTAATATTAACTAACATGCAATTTTTGGACTTACCCAAAGTGGTAGGCAACGAGGATACACCGGTTTGATCCCTCTTTGATCTCCCTCATTACTCCTAGTATGTACTGGGCCACGGCCCACTTTTCTTTGTCGATCTTTTTCTTCTGTGTCTGCTCTCTCTGTCGAGCGGTCAAGTCAATAATCTTTGGATGGTCGTCCTGTAGCGGGTAACCAACGATCACTCACTCAGCAATATGCATCGGAGAGAGATAGAGGCACTTTAGGCTGCATTCCTTGCTTATAAAGGCCATCATCCTGTGAGGACAAGTCAGGATGGCATAAGTACGCATTACTTGCTTACAACCGTATAGGAAATATGGGAAAGTCAAAAGGTACTTACAGAGAAAACAAGGTGACTTGCGCCACATAAAGGTCATCTCCCCGCAGTAGTCTATACATGTGGAATTCCATGATGAGTTCAGCATCTGTTGGCAAGTAGAAGTACTTTGCAAGAATCTTAATGGTAAAAGCTAACATGCCAAGTTTTGCCGCTTCCCTATACCATAGATGAAACCTCTACACCTCCCATTTCTCCTCGTGGACGAGTTGGGCTCCAGTCAGCATGAACTTGCCATTCTCAAAGTGGCCAGGGCATTCATCCGAGAGGGGCCACAAATTTATTGGTGTTTTCGGCCTGGATCAATGTGATAGAAATGTTAGTGAGTGTAAAGGAGTACTGGATATATGAACGAAAACAAGTACCATGCATGTATACCTTTCAAATGCAGCCAAGTATGGGAGCTCAGGTACGGCATCTGTCTCATTGTCAAGCTTTTTTGGCACGTTAGGGACCTGGCTTGGGCTCGGTTACCTTGCAGCCGACGGTGTCTTTACACCTGGTGCTTCATCCGTACACCTAGCTTAGGGCACTGGCAGGCATCAAACTTTATAAGTTTCATCGCCAATGGCCAGATCAGCTTCTTTGCCCGATAGGTATTGGCGGTCACGTTGTTAGTCGTTGGGTACATGGTAGCAAGGATACTTAACAACACGTTGAAGCTAGTGTCAAACCAACCATGCCGAGCCTTCAACATCAACATCTGAAGGTTAAAACGAGGGTCGTGCACTCCTTCGGACAATTGCCACAGTCTTTATAGAGAGGATCAACTGACGCCTGCTTCATCTCCTTGAAATTCTCCAACCACTTCGAGCTGCCAAACAAAAGGTTGTCTTCGTCCATGTCGTGGAGCAAGCCTTCAAAGACATGTACATCCTCAGGTTCATTCAAAGTAGCCTCGTGACCATCCCCATCGTCATCGTCATTGTCCTGAATTATATCCTCCACTATTATGTAGTCATCACGAGCAATATTGTCGTTGCCGGCTGGTGCTCAAGATGAGACAGGCGCTCTGATAGGATCATTGTCGATGACTAGCTCACTCCAGATGCACCGCCACTCGCATCAACTCTTTCACCGTGAAATGTCCAGACGGTGTAATCCTTGACAAAACCATACATAATCAAATGAGTTTGCACCGTGTCGTCTACATAGCCTTTCAAATTCCAACAGCGCGGACATGACATATGGTTGTCGTCTGCTTCAACTCTCACGGTGAGCTTTTGTCGCGGCAATAAAATTCCTCAATCCATCCAAGTACCGCAAATCGCAGATCACTAACTCTATTCACATGGTAACATCCATTTGGACCTATCCATTGACTTGAGGCCTGCAAATTAAATCAGCATTGAGTTATAACAACATCACAAATAAGAAATAAGAAGCATTACAAAAGCAAAAACACAAGTTTTTTCTCTCTTCATTGAAATGGCTGAACTAGCTAGAGGCACCAAAGATGAATAAAAGAGGGATGAGAGAGCCTTCATGTACCTCTTGTTGCGTCCTCTTCCTCCAAATCCAAGATCTAAACCTCAATTTAAATATTTGGTTAAAATTTAGGGCAAAGTCTCCCCCTCCACAATTTGGAAGAGGAAGACCCGTGGGGATGAAGTGGGGCGGCTGTTGTGCTATTTATATTGATCAAGGATTTACTGTGGAGGGCAACATAATATGACCGCCATGGTAAATAAACATTAACCACAGCGGGCTGCCTAACAGGCCCGATGCGGTTAAACTATTAACGAAAGCGGACCCTCGAAAGATTCCCGCTGCGGTTAATATCTATTTACTGCAGCGGGCGTGTTATGTCGCCTGCCACAGTTAATTCTTTACGGCAGCGAGCACCTGGGAGGCCGGCCCTGTGAGGTTGGCCACCCAATTACCGTGGCGGGCAAACAGGGTGCCCGCCACAGAGCCCAAAATGGGGGTACTGAGTAAAATGATTTATGTAGTAGTGAAACCTCCATCCATATCTAATAAATATCTCCATTGTCAAAATTTGCACTATAAGGCATGCATTACGCAAAACTGCATTTCTCTTCCTTTTGGAATAGTGACCATGTCCTAGTCCAATATGTACCCTTGTAGATAACCTGCATAAAAGAAGTGGATATGTTATCATAAACAATATCATTGCAGCTGAACCATATAGCCAAGCATATGGTGCCTGCCCCTACCAGAACTAAGATTTTTTTTATTTGTCATGGTATTATCTAGCCATGCTCCAAATATATAAATAAATGTTAGGTGCACTACTCGTCAAATGAACTTAGCAAGAACACTATCAATAAATAAATGTTGTATACTCTCAAGATTGTTACAAAAATAATATTTCTTATTTCCATGTCAATTTCTCTTAATTAAATTATCTTTGGTAAGCGTGACCCTTTTATACAGAAATCAAAGGAAAACTTTCACCTTTAAAGATATTTTAATTTTTCATAAGTATCTGTTATATGGTAAAAAAATCTAAATTCGACATAGCATTGTACATTGATGCTACCAAAAATCATCCATTTTGATGAAGAGACCACCTGAGTGTATCTGGTTAATCATTTAATTTATAAGTCATAAAACCGAATTATGCCAAGAGTCCAAGTTATGGCACACAATAGATCTTAGTCATGAAATGTTAAAAGGTACATAACTCATGATATCAGCAACAGTAGCATTTTTCCTTCTCACTATATTATATAAATTTAGGTATTGCTCTTTTAAAGTAGACATTCTTAACCATTTGTCTTCCCAGAATCTAACTTGTTTGTCATCTTGTGTTAAATTATCTTTTGCATGTTGCCTTCGTATAGGTTCGCTAATGACCGAGAACATGCCCAAGGCGAGAAATTTTGATATTTGTCATTGAATTCGTCTGCCTCGCAACATTTGACATCTAATTTGTTTGCCTTTTGAAATTTGACATTGACATTGTGAATTGTTTTATCCAAGAGATTTCATCCATTTTCACCTCTATTACTTTTCCTTGTAATGTTTTCAGCACCCCCAAGCCACCTAAAAGGACCAAGGTACCCCTAGCCTCATTAGAACATATCCATCCATTCCAAATGTTCTGGGGCAGTCCTGGTTCCATCCCTTCCATTGTGACTCAGGAGTGAGGCACGACACGGAGGAGACACCGCCCGCTTGCGCCCCTCCGCCGCCCTACGATGGCACTCGCGGCTAGTGAGCCCCCTCTGCCCCTCCCCTCCCTTCCCCAGCCATCCTCTGCCTCCTGATGGGTTGCTTTCAAGCTACAGCATGCAGGCCCTAGCCACCTGTCAGCTACGGTTTTGGTTGGGTCCTAGGAAGAAGGCATGACACCGGACTACGGTAGCCGATGCCATGATTCCCTTTGAGGTCCCACTAGGGTAAGGCACAATCCTCGATCTTTCATTATTTTTCTCTCTATTTCACAGTTCGTAGATTTTGGGGACACAAGCTTATTTTGTGTCTCTTTTTTTTGTTGGTACACGGTAGAATCAATACGGAAGCTACGTTTAGATTGTGTGTTCAGATTTCTCAGTTTACCTCAAAACTCAACAATGGTTGCTCTACTGATGTGCCACGAAAATATGATGAATGGACTCAATGTTATACTTTATACATGCTAGAAAAGGATTTGGCAGCTAGAATAAACTAGGGCAGCGGACAGCAGCTCGTAGTATCTGAATTTGACATCAGTGAAATTGGAGAAAGGAAATTTTTGAATGATACAGATCTGTCACTTTCTTTCGCTGAAAGGAAGAATGAAAGAAAGTTGTTTCTGTTTGTTTTTGTTGTGGACAAACCCACATAAATTATTTCTAACTCAGTTGTTTTAGAGGTAATGATTTCTCATGAAATTGATTGAGACCGTCAAGAAATAATTCCACTAATTGTAGACCAGATTGGTAAGCCTATGCCTGTGTATGAGTTTCTTGGTCTTAGAGCAGAGGATGAGAGAGCTAAGCAAGCTAGGGCAGCGACTGTTGAAAAGGAAAATGAAATTGTTCTTGAGCCTGCTGATGAGTTGTTGGTTGATGATCATGTGCCTAGTGAAAACTCTGTGCTTTATGATAGAGAATACCCTCCTATGAAAGATGGGACCATTTATGCTAGTATGACTGAATTCAGGGCTGCAGTGAGACAACATGGTATTATGAAACAATTTGAACTTGGAACACAGAAATCGTGTAAAACTTTGTTCACTACAAAGCTGATGGTTGTCCATGGGCTATTGTAGCAAGGCTGATGCGTGATAACCAGCAAGTCAGGATACTAATCTTGTTCTAACTTTTGTTTGGATGCAACATGCTTACTCAATGTATTGTTTACTAATATTTTACATGTATGCTTATACGTTTGTTTCATTATTACAGATAACATTTAACAAAGAAAATCATTGTTGTCCATCTACCGGTAGAGTGAGGACCAAGATGGCAACATACCATTGGGTAGCAGAGAAGGCCATCCCTTTTCTAAAGAAGGATCCTAACATGGGTTCAAAAAACTATAGGAGTTAGAGGACAAATATCAAGTGAAAATTGGGTACTCAACTGTGCATCTTGGTAGAGAGAAGGCAACAGAACAAATTTTTGGTACATGGGAAGAAAGTTTTGGATATCTGTTAAACTTCAAGGCAGAAATTGAGCTCAGAATGCCAGGAAGTGTTCTAGAGATAGATGTAATCAGATAAGAATCTGGTGTATATTTCCACAAATTTTTGGTTGTAGGCCATTTTTGAGTATAGACTACACAACTCTCAATGGTAGATGGAATGACCTCCTACCTTCAACTACAACACTAGATGGACACAACTGGATGTTTCCATTTGTAATTGGATTTTTTGATGGTGAGACTACTAAAAACTCGACTTGGTTTATGCAGCAGCTGCAAAAGGCAATTGGGAATCCATCTCACCTAGCTATAATTTTAGATGCTTGCAAGAGCCTAGAGAATGCCATAAAGACAGTGTACCCTTGGGCAGGGCATAGGGAATGTTTTTTTCATTTGATGAAGAATTTCAGCAAGCATTTTCAAGGGACTGTATTTGGGAGAATGTATCATGCAACTAGAACTTTCCATCCAGATTACCATGAATATATCAGGAACAAGATATATGCAACAAATAAAAAAGTGGAGCTATGGTTGAAAACCAATCACAAGTTAAAGTGGATGAGGAGCAAATTCTTAGAACAGATAAAGTGTGATCATATCACCAGTAATGTGGTGAGGTATGGAACAACTGGGTGAAGGATATTAAGGACCATCCTATAGCTGACCTTGCTGACACCCTTAGGTCCAAGTTTATGGAACTGTATGCAAGAAGGAGATGAATAGGTGAAAATTTTGAAGGCCACATAATGCTTCCAATTGTTGTCTGCCAACTACATGCACTGATTAGGGAGTTAGGCCACTTGAAGATCAAAGTGGAAGGAATGAAGCAGAGGTGACAAAGGTTACTGATTCACAGAAGATCATAAGACATGTGGTCAATATTAAAAACCACATATGCACGGAGTGGAAAGTCTCAGGAAAACCATGCCCACACGCTTTGGCACTCATAACCACATGTAGAAATCCTAAGATGGAAGATTACTTGCATCCTTACTATTCAATTTACCATTTTAGGATAGCCTGTGGTGTTGTGATTAGACCACTACCTAACAAGACTCAGTGGGTACGTGTGAATCTTTGATTCAAAGTGTTACCATCTCTTCAAAAGAGACCACCTGGTTGTTGACACAAAAAGCGTCAGATCTGTGAACACCTCGGGCTATTACCCAAAGCTCGATGTCGAGGGCGTGCCAGTCGATTTGACCAATCAATCGACAAGGATGATAACTATGACAAACTGAACGAGACGACAGCGATGCGCCCGGACGTCAAGGCTCAGATTGATCACGGATAACTAGAGCAGAGCTAGACGAGGCAAACAACGATGCGCCCGGATTGCCAAAGCCTAGAGGTACTCCCACGCGGAACTAGCAAGGATTTTGACGGAGATCAGGGTGATGCAGCCCGTCGAAAGCTTGAAGAACTCGTTGATAACTATAACTAATGCATAAGAAAAGGTAAATTGCGGTAAAAGTAGGATAAAAAGTAGAATTGGTTTGTTTTTGATTGGATTGATTATTTATTTCATAGCCCTCGGGCACATATTTATACTTCCGCATGGAGAGTTGTACAAGGACACGACACATATCCTTCCTAAAACAAACTCCTACTTTAAAGGAAACTGACTCGCGCAGGAGCCGGATAACAATATTTATTTCCTAAACAAACACACCTATTTTAATGGAAAATAAATGACTCATGCAAGAGTTAGACTCAAACTACTATAACAATGTTAGCGCAAAACGCCAGTTTCCTTATACTTCTTCTCGATGGAAACTTTCCATCGGCAGATCCCTTTAATCCGCACCTTCCTTCTTTGGCCACCTGTAGTCTCCTGCTGCCACCAAGTGCTAAGTCACGCCCATCGGCATCGGCAATACTTTCCCGATCGGCAATCGGCAGCATCTCTTCCTCGGCAATTGGCAATGACAGCTCATCGGCAACCGGCAATGACTCTTCACCGGCCATCGGTAATGACTCTTCATCGGCAACCAGCTTCAGCAAGACCAGCAATCAACTGTTGTCGGCAAAGATCACCCAACCTTCATCGGCAACATATTTGGCCTTCTGCAGCACTCTCCCATCGGCCATACCAGCTCATACTTTACCGATGCCAATGGAGAATAATCACTGACCAGTCAAGCTTTGGCCCATTTGACACGTGTCGAAAAACGGTGTCAACACATGCCCCCCAGTTTCGGAGCGTATAACTTTACGTGCCGAAATTCTCTCCACTGTAGCCGTTGCTGTAGCCATTGCTGTAGCCGTTACCCCCGAGATAGGCGTACGGTTTCCTCGATCCCCGCATGTGGAACTGCAATTTAATAATAAAATCCCTCGATTGTAGCACGAATAGTTACAGACCACCTCGATCACCGCGCGTATCTACCGCGGGCCTCCCTACATTCCTGCACAGTGTGGAACAGAACCCCAAAATGCCCCTGAACAGGATTATAAAAGTTACCGGGATCCACACTGCCTTTTTACCCGAGCCCATTTTCACTTTCACCTTCCTACCCTCGTCTTCAACCTTCGGCTGCTCTGAAGAACACAGGCTCGAGCAACAGTACTCCCTCGCACTCCAAGGACGAACCAAGCATCTCTCCGACTCCAAATGGCGATCCAAGTGGACATCCCGAAGGTAAGATTCACTCTCCATCCAATCCAACCTCTCTGCACAGTTCTTTTCTCCGCAAAAACCTAGTTTCATCCATTCTTTTCTCTGATTTATCCCCTTTCTTCGAACCCTAGGAGCTGTACAATAAAGTGATCATCCCCCTCGCTGGTTCCAATCTTAGCTGCCTAGGCCCAATGGGCAATCCAGACCCCACCTCCATCATCAACGCAGAAACCAACCGGATTCCGCTTAGATCTGAGAGCTTTGGTCTAGGATTGTGGAGGGATACATTCCGCTCATGGCCCAAGCACACCAAAGGATGGAAGAACTGGTTCTTGAGATTAGCCAGGTCATAGCAGGTGTACTGGCAGGAGCGTGACTTAGATCAATGCATTAGGCTCTCAATTGCCGATGCAGAGAGGAACGAAAACTTAATGATAGCAGCTTCATACTTCTCGTCCGATAGCATGAATGCCTTCCTCTTCCGGCATGGACCAGCTACTCCCACCCTTGCCGATGTCTACATGCTGACCGGCTTGGATATCACTTCTGCCGATACGCTTAGTCTCTTCAACAGAAAACCTGAGTACAAGGTGAACACCCGTAGCATCGGCGGTTGGACAGGTTATATTCAGGAACATCAGAAAACCGGATCGGTAACCCAACGGGAGCATGCTATCTTCTTAAACATGTGGTTGGAAAAGTTTGTCTTCTGCGGAAAAACCATCGGCCCGACCACTATGCACCTTCCAGCGGCTGAACTGCTTGCCAATGGAACGAGGCTCCCTTTAGGCAGGTACCTCCTCGGGTCAGTTTACCGATTGCTGCATCAAGTATCCAACAAGCTACTGCTAGGAGAGCCCATCGGCAACCTCGGCGGCCCCTGGTGGTTTGTTAATCTCTGGTTGAATGCACATATGCACAAGGCTCTCGGGTTCGATCTATTTGCCCAACAATTCCCGAGGGACATATCAGAAGATTACCGATACGATGATGATGAATCGGCAACTCGAGCTCCGCTTAACTTTGGAGAAGCTGTCATAATGCTGCCAGGTACCGATGCCGATGTAGAGCACTTCGGTTACTATTTCCAGAAGTTTTACAATGGATTCCCTTCCTCGGAACGGGCCTGGTGGCCCTATGTTGACGAACACAACCAGTTTCCGTTGCTGTTCACCCTGTCTGACATGAGCTTGCCTGAGAACCAAGCAATCATGAAAGCCAGCATTACTCCCCGAGCTCTCCCGGTAAACATCTTTGGATCTGGGAAGAACGCTCCACCGTCGTACGAGTTCTACTATCCATCGGCAGCGGCAAGACAACTGGCATTTGGCCAACTGCCGATCAAGTTGTGCTACTCCAGGGTAGTAAGACCCAGGCAGGCAATCTCCAGCAGTCTGGATTGGAACAAAGTCATCAGCCTCCCTGCCGATGCTGATCTGTCGGACATTGACTTGTCCTCCTGGTCGCCAACCTCCTTCATCACCAACGAGTTCAAGTCTTGGTGGCAAGAATGGAAATGCCAGCTACTCGCGAAGTCTTCGCACTATTATCGGCACTTGATCGACGCCGATTACCTCATCCCCGACGACGCAGTAAGTCTGCTATCTGATGTACTTTCATTATTTTATTTGCCATCGGTATCAATACCTAACTCCTTTGCACTCATGCGCTTGACAGGCCGATGATCTAGTCCCCACAATGAGCAACAGCGGTAGACCCTTCCATCTTCGGATGATGGGCCCTATATCGATCATCGGCAACAAAGCTCCGACGTTGGCTGCCTTCACGCCTCAACAGGTACCTACGCCGATGCCTACAACAGCTCAGGCTACATCGGCTATCGCCATTGCCTTGACGCAAACTTATGCAGTAAACTCATCTTTACTTGTACCGATCGCATGCTGTTTCATCGGCAACATTTATCTTGCATAACTCACTTTGTATTTTCAAGCACTATGGTCATCGGCATCTGCTTCCAGAATACAAATGACTTCTAGTCCTGTTGCCGATGCCCCCCGGTCTTCATCCAAGCGGATCGGCTCCCCTGCTGCTGCGCTAACGAAGAAGAGGCGCTTGAGGCTGGCTTCTCCTCCACCATCGGCTCCATCTGCACCACCAGCTGCCAATGCGTCGCCAGTAAGACTGCTTCCGGTCCCAGTCGCACCACCTGCCGGCGGGTCATCAGCAGAACCTCTATCGGCTTCTGTGCCTGAACAACTGATGGATGACGCTCCCGGCCAGGAGATAGTAGCTGCTGCGACGACCGAAACGACATCGGCATCGGTACCGGCCACGCTGAACGAAGAAACAGCTCCTTCCGCAGCAGCAACGACGTCGGCATCGGCACCATCAACTCACGTCCCTAGTGAAGGAATAACTCAACCTTCCGCAGTAGCAGCGACGTCGGCATCGGCACTGTCGACCCAAGTCCCCGATGTCAGAACGGAACCGCCCCAAGACACTGCCACTACATCGGAGGCGACGCCGGCCACAGCTATACCAGCACCAACGGCGTCGGCTGCCTCTCCAACAAGGGCTCAGTCATCGGCATCTGCCGCCGATGTTCAAGATGAAGCCGGACCGTCCAATATGCCAAGTCCCAGGCAGGAGATCCGCTTCAAGACGGTAAGTAGATTACCTTAAAGCTCATAGTATAGTTTTACAATCGGCATATTTTAACCTTTGTTTTCAGGCCCAAGATTCTCCGGACAGCCTCTTCTCCTACAGTCTGAACCTTCAGGACGAAGACGAACGCCAAGGCCGCATCCAAGCAGACAGTCTGTTCTCCTTTGCCGTCGACATCCCCGATGACGATGAAGAGGAAAGTTCCATCCCGGCTCTATCGGCAGAAGTCAAGTCCAAACTTGAAGAATTGCTCTCCCTGTTGCTGCAAGACACCTCTCAACTCGTCCAGGACTCATCGGCGGCAAGGATCATATTCAAAGATATCCAAAGCCATCTTTCCGCCGATGCAGCAGAAACCCTCCTTCAGGCAGCTTCTATTGACATCAAACAGATCCAATATCAGAGGCTTACTCGTCGTATTGCCGATAGAGCGGCCCAAGCCAAGAGCGAGGAAGAGAAACTCAAATTCAAACGCCTTGCCGATGAGAAGCACAGAAGCATCGGTCAAGCCAAAGTTTCCATCGGCAAACTTGACCAGGAAATCTCTCGACTATCGGCAAGGAAGGAGGAATTGCTGGCGGAGTTGCAAAAGGTTGAAGGGGATCTGACGGCTGCCAACCAACAAAAGACCCAACTGTCCGACTCCATTGGGGCTTTACAACAAGAAAGAGATCATAATGCCCGTCAAGCCATCCTATGGAAGAAGAAGATCAAGCCGGTTGAGGGCTCTGTCGATGCCGACGCCAGGGAGATGGATGAGATAGAGCAAATTCGCCTGTGTGCAATAACAGTCATCCACTCCTTATTTTAATGTCCGCTATATCGGCAAGGATGTAACCTGATACTTGGTCTTGTCTTGTAATATAATGCTAGTTTGTTTTTACCGATGTTTTTATAAGTTTTCTTTTCATCGGCATTTGACTGAGCATTATGCATCTACCCATATGCTAGGGTAATATCTCTTTAAGTATTTGTCGTTGATCACCCTAGAAAATTCCACTCCCTCGAGGGTTTCCAAAATGTACGCATTGCCAGGAGTAGACTGTTTTATCCGATAAGGACCTTCCCAATTAGGGGACCACTTTCCAAACTTAGAGCTCTTAGTCCCAATCGGTAAAATCAACTTCCAAACCAAATCACCATCGGCAAATTCCTTCACCTTTACTTTCTTATCATACCATCGGGCAACCCTCTTCTTGTTCTCTTCAATACTAATTAACGCTCTCAACCGATGACCTGCCAAATCTTCTAATTCATCCTTCATCAGAGTAATATAATCATCGGTCATCAACTGATCCTGAAAAGATAATCGCCTAGAACCAGTTTTAATCTCCCAAGGTAGGACAACATCGTGTCCATAAACCAACTGATACGGCGAGACCTTGGTTGCACCATGACAAGCCATCCGATACGACCACAAAGCCTCATTTAATACCATGTGCCACCTCCTAGGGTTTTCTTCAATCTTGCGCTTTATAAGCTTAATGACTCCTTTATTAGTCGCTTCAGCCTGACCATTAGCTTGAGCGTAATAAGAAGAAGAATTTAACACCTTGAAACCCATGCTAGCAGCAAAGTCATCAAACTCTCCCGATGTGAACATGGTCCCTTGATCGGTCGTAATGGTCTGAGGAATACCAAATCGGTAAACGATGTGCTCCTTAACAAAATCCACCATGTTTGCCGATGTCACCTTCTTCAACGGGATTGCCTCAACCCATTTGGTAAAGTAATCGGTAGCAACAAGTATGAATTTGTGCCCCTTGTTCGATGGTGGATAAATCTAGCCGATGAGATCAATAGCCCATCCTCTGAACGGCCAAGGCTTGATTATAGGATTCATTGCCGATGCAGGTGCCCTTTGCACATTACCAAACTTCTGACAGTCCTGGCACCCTTTGAAATAATTGAAGCAATCCTCAAGGATTGTTGGCCAATAATATCCATTCCGCCTAATTATCCACTTCATTTTGAATGCCGATTGATGTGCTCCACATACACCTTCATGGATCTCACCCATCAACTCTTTTGATTCCTCTTTGCCAAGACACCTAAGTAAAACCCCATCAATTGTCCGATAATACAACTCATTATCAAGGAGCACATACTTAGTAGCTTGAAACCTTAGACGTCTTTCAACTTTTCTGGATGGATCCCTCAAGTAATCGGCAATCCCCTTTCTCCAGTCATCGGCAACCGTTACCGATGTCGTGATTTCCTGAATCGGCTGATATCCTGAGGCATTCTATGCCAACCGATTGGCCTCTTCATTATGCAACCTTGGAATGTGCTCAAGGCGGTATTCTTTGAATTCCTTTAACAACCGCAAACACCGCTCATGAGCTGCAATTAGCACTTCACTTCGGCATTCATATATTCCGATCAACTGATTAATCACCAACATGGAATCACCGAAGATTTCAACAGCATCGGCACGCACCTCCCTGAGTAGTTCTAACCCCTTAAGCAAAGCCTGGTACTCAGCCTGATTGTTTGTCGAAGTAGCAACAATCGGCAATGAAATCTCATACCTCTGTCCTCGGGATGAAATCAACAGAATACCGATACCTACTCCATCCTTGCACGTAGACCCATCAAAGAATAGAGCCCAAGGAGCAATCTCAACAAAGCTCACCATATTGCAGTGCTGAGTGACAAAATCGGCCATCACCTGACCTTTAACAGCCTTTGTCGATTCATACCTTAAGTCAAACTCTGACAGTGCCAAAATCCACTTACCAATTTGTCCACTCAAAATCGGCATTGACAGCATGTACTTAACCACATCATCTTTGCAGACAACAGTGCATTCGGCCGACAGTAAATAGTGTCTTAATTTAATGCAAGAGAAGTATAAACATAAGCACAATCTTTCTATGGCCGAATACCTGGTTTCAGCATCCACCAATCTTCTGCTCAGGTAATATATCACACGCTCTTTCCCCTCAAACTCTTGAATTAAGGCTGATCCGATAACACCATCATCGGCAGACAAATATAACCTGAAAGGCTCCCCGTGTTGAGGTGGAACTAAGACTGGAGGATTTACCAAGTATCTTTTAATCTCTTCTAAGGCTGTCTGCTGCTCTTCTCTCCATATAAACTCTTGATCGGCTTTCAACTTTAACAGAGGACTAAAAGACTTAATCTTACCAGACAGATTGAATATAAATCTTCTAATGAAATTAATCTTGCCGATCAGAGACTGCAACTCAGTCTTGTTTGTGGGAGCAACTACCTTGTTAATTGCATCAATAGATTTTCTGTCGATTTCAATGTCTCTCTGATGCACCATGAAGCCTAGAAACAGTCCTGCCGATACGCCAAACGCACACTTGTTAGGATTCATCTTCAACCCATGCTCCCTCGTGCACTCCAATATTTTCCGCAAATCGGCAAGATGCTTTTTGAAGTCTCCAGACTTAACCACCACGTCATCGATGTAGATTTCAACTATTGTGCCGATATACTTATGAAAGATAAAATTCATTGCCTTCTGATAAGTAGTACCGGCATTCTTCAAACCAAAAGTCATGACCACCCATTCAAATAAGCCAACATGACCTGGACATCAGAAAGCAGTCTTGGGTATGTCTTCTTCAGCCATGAATATCTGATTATACCCAGCATTGCCATCCATAAAGCTAATAATTTGGTGCCCAGCAGCAGCATCGATCAACAGATCGGCAACGAGCATTGGGTAGCCATCCATCGGCGTAGCCTTGTTTAGATTCCTGAAATCAATGCAAACACGAAGGTTTCCATTCTTTTTATACACAGGAACTACATTAGAAATCCAATCGGCATATCGGCATTGCCGAATGAACCCAGCCTCGATTAACTTGGTAATTTCAGCCTTAATATCGGGTAAGATGGTAGGACTGCATCGGCGTGCCGGCTGCCGATGTGGCTGAAAACCAGACTTGATGGGTAACCAATGTTCAACTATCGATCGGTCTAAACCATGCATCTCTGTATAATCCCAAGCGAAACAATCTTTATTCTCTTTTAATAAATTAATTAACTACTGCTTACATTGGGAATCTAACTTAGCGCTAATAAAAGTAGGCCTAGGTTTACTACCATCGCCGATATCAACCTCGAGCAAGTCATCGGCAGAAGTGAAGCCCTGCCCCAGTTTTCCGTCATCGGCGAACTGATCCATTAAGACTCCTCCTCAGGACCGACTGCTTGGATCGGTTTGATGCGGTAATCAGCAACTTTGAGGAACTCTTTATCCCAGGCCTCGCCAGATATACACCTAGTCTGCTCATAAGTGTCCAACTCTGCCGATGCAACAGTAGATGGAGCTTCGCTGCGGACGACTTCAATTCTGTCCCCGATCCATTGCACCAGGCTCTGATGCATAGTAGAAGGGATACAGCAATTAGCATGGATCCAGTCCCTTCCAAGGAGCAAGTTGTAGGTGCCTTTGCCGCCGGTTACAAAGAACGTTGTCGGCAAAGTCTTACTGCCGATGGTTAAGTCAACACATACGGCTCCCATGGCGGTTGACACATTGCCTTCGAAGTCCTTGAGCTTCATGTCGGTCTCGACCAAATCCTGATCGCCTTTGCCAAGCTTTCTGAATACAACATAGGGCATTATATTGATCGACGCGCCACCATCCACTAGCATTTTGGTCATCGGCTGACCATCTACTTTACCCTTGACAAACAGAGCCCTTAAGTGTTGCCTCTCATCTTCGGCAGGCTTTTCAAAGATAGCCGCCATCGGGTCCAGCACCAATTGTGCCATATCGGCAACCTCTTCATCATCGCTGACGGGCGCCATGAACTCCATCGGCAACATGACAACCATGTTTATATCTACCGATGGGCCCCTGTCCTTACGCTTCGGCCTCCACTGCTTCCCTTCCGAGGGTTCTGTACTGTCATATAGGTCATCGCGGCGCTGGCGCTGAATCCTCCTCTTCTGGGTTTTAGTCAAACCCTTAGGGCACCAGGGAGGAAGCTTGGTCTTCCAGACGGGTTGGTGCTGCTTCTCACCGCTTGCATCGGCACTTCTTTCGATGTTGGGATCCCTGGAGAATACCTCCTCATCGGGTACCCTAGCATTGGCCATCTCCTCCAGCTCCCTCTGGTCAACACGCCTGCCAAGCCGATCATGGGCACTGAGCTTGCCCCCCAGTCAGTCATGTACCGATCTGTCTTCTCTGAGTGGCCTAGCGTACCTGGGTGCCTGATCATCAAAACAAGGTCGCTTACCTGACCGATCGGCTGTGTAGTACCCACTGCATTCAGGACAGTTATCGGCAGTGGGCAGCTTGATACCTTCCTCCCAGCAATGAACGAAGAAAGGACACCTCCAGTGGTCCTTGTGTCGAAGCCATTCCTGATGCTCCTCCTCTTCTTGCCGATACTGTTCTTCACGTGATTGCCGATGATATCGCTTTGGCTGTTTGTGAGTAATCACCACTCCAGGAGCCCTGTTGGCGCTGTTACCCTCGTCGGCAACCTTCTTACCCCTTCTATCATCGGCAAATCTCCTTGCATCGTGCTTGGGCACTTGGTAGTCAGGGTCTACCGATGAGCTCCTTCTGGCAGCTTCCAATGTCAGCACTTTGGTTTTTTCACTGATCTCCACCATGTTGTTTGGGAACGGGTGCTGATCTATCTTCATCGGTTTCTGGACTTTAGAGTTTTCAAACTTGATACGCCCAGACTCGATCTCCGACTGCAACTGCTGCCTGAATACTTTGCAGTCATTGGTACTGTGTGAGGTTGCATTATGCCACTTGCAGTACCTAATCTTCTTGAGCTCTTCGGCCAATGGAATCACTTGATTGGGCGCCAACTTGATTCGCCCCTCTTGTAGCAATAGGTCAAACATCCTATCGTCCTTGGTGATGTCAAAGGTGAACCTCTCAGTTTCTTTCTGGCCGAACGGACAAGACACAGGCTTCTTATCCTTCACCCATTCGGCCGCATCGACATTCAGCTCTTCATCCGATCCAGAGTCTTCCTCTTTCCCGATGAAGGTCACCTTCTTATTCCAAGTCTTTCTGGGCTCAAAGGCTTTGACATCTTGATCGGCAATCCTCTGCACCAGGTGACTTAGGCTCTCAAACTCCTGGGACGCGTACTTGTCCTTGATGTGCGGCAGTAACCCTTGGAAGGCCAAATCTGCTAGTTGCCGATCATCAAGCACCAGACTGTAGCACTTGTTCTTCACGTCCCGCAGCCTCTGCACAAAACTTTCTACCAATTCGTCGTTGCGTTGCCTCATCTTGACCAAATCGGTAAGCTTCTTTTCGTGTATGCCAGCAAAGAAGTATTTGTGAAATTGCCTCTCCAGATCGGCCCAGGTAATTATGGAATTTGAAGGCAAGGATATGAACCACGTGAATGCCGATCCAGACAATGATGAAGAGAACAGTCTCACCCTTAATTCCTCCCTGCTGGCAGCTTCCCCGCACTGGATAATGAAGCGGTTGATGTGCTCCATTGTTGACGTGTCGTCTTGGCCGGAGAACTTGGTAAAATCAGGCACCTTGTACCGATTTGGAAGAGGAATCGAGTCATACGCAGGTGGGTACGGGGTCCGATAAGAGTATGTGTTGACCTTGGGTTTGATGCCGAATTGCTCTTTCATGACTTCGGCAATTTTGCCGACCCAGTACGCATCCTGCTCTTGCCGACTCATTGGCTGATTATCGACTGGTGGAGTCGGCTGACGCGCCTCTTGGAGATGTGCAGTAGTCGTGGGCGCAACACCAGTCATCTGGACGTTATGCATCGGCTGACTTGCCGATGGATAGTTTGGCATACTTGGTGGAGTCGGCTGATGCGCCCCTTGAAGATATGCAGCTGTCGCGGGCGCAGCATCAGTCATCTGCACGCAATGCATCGGTTGACTTACCGATGGATGATTTGGCATACTTGGCGGAGTCGGCTGAACTGTCACATTCATCGGTTGTTGTACCGATGACCCGCCTTGAATGTAAGCTGGGCCTCCATAATAATACATCGGCGCGCCAGGCTGCTGAGCTGGTGGCTGGTTGACCCATCCAAGATTATAAGGCATCGGCATATGACTTGCCGATGGTTGATAGCTGACCGGAGCATGCGGCTCTTGAATCCTAGAGCAATTGATCACCAGATTACCTTGGGGAATCGGTGCTCCAGCTTGAGAGTTTGCCGCCAGAGATTGACTGTTGGTGGTTATAATCTGTTGCATCGGCACGGAGTTTGCCAATGGTGGCATCAGAGACATCTTGGGGATTACTTGGAGATTGTCTGATGGCACTTGTATGGCCGGAGCAGGTGTGGCGTTGCGCACCATGTGAGCCATCGGCTGTGATTGCGTTGCCGATGCCGTAGAATTCCCCCAGGCTGAACCATCTCCCTGCACCAGATTAGAACCAGCATATAGATTCGGAGGCATACCGTATCCCCACCAATTAGCGGGGGCTGGCCCTGAAGTTGCCGACGCGGCCGGACCTGCATTGAACTTGATAGTGTCGCCAACGTTTGGTCTTGGTGACGTAGCCACATCGGCAGACGGTTCCACAGGGGTGGAAGACGCCATTTGAGCCGCCGATGGGCTTGCAGATGCCAATCCAGGTTGATGGTACGCTGGACCGACATATCGTGGTGCATGTCCTTCTTTGAATGTTTGTGCGACAGCATTGTAGACAGTATTGGACAACATGTTGGAGTGGTTAATCAAAGCTTGATTTACAGCGGCGTTAACCATCTCTTGTAGCTTACCAGGGTTGGCGTCGTACGTGATCTGCTGTGGCAACGGCGGATCCTGCTTCTGAATTGCTTCGCCACTCCTGCTGAGGCTGAAGGATTTGAGATACAGCTGTTTGTATTCCTCCATAGCCCGCTCCATGGCCTGCTTCTGATCATCTTTCAAATCGGCCTCAGACACTGCGATGACATTCCTCTAGTCGACATCGGCGTGATCAGCCATGCCGGATGTGTAGATCTGTATAATCTAGTCCCACTGGGCGTGCCAAAAGAGGTGTTGACACAAAAAGCGTCAGATCTATGAACACCTCGGGCTATTACCCAAAGCTCGATGTCGAGGGCGTGCCAGTCGATTTGACCAATCAATCGACAAGGATGATAACTATGACAAACTGAACGAGACGACAGCGATGCGCCCGGACGTCAAGGCTCAGATTGATCACGGATAACTAGAGCAGAGCTAGACGAGGCAAACAGCGATGCGCCCGGATTGCCAAAGCCTAGAGGTACTCCCACGCGGAACTAGCAAGGATTTTGACGGAGATCAGGGTGATACAGCCCGTCGAAAGCTTGAAGAACTCATTGATAACTATAACTAATGCATAAGAAAAGGTAAATTGCGGTAAAAGTAGGATAAAAAGTAGAATTAGTTTGTTTTTGATTGGATTGATTATTTATTCCATAGCCCTCGGGCACATATTTATACTCCCGCATGGAGAGTTGTACAAGGACACAACACATATCCTTCCTAAAACAAACTCCTACTTTAAAGGAAACTGACTCGCGCAGGAGCCGGATAACAATATTTATTTCCTAAACAAACACACCTATTTTAATGGAAAATAAATGACTCATGCAAGAGTTAGACTCAAACTACTATAACAATGTTAGCGCAAAACGCCAGTTTCCTTATACTTCTTCTCGATGGAAACTTTCCATCGGCAGATCCCTTTAATCCGCACCTTCCTTCTTTGGCCACCTGTAGTCTTCTACTGCCACCTAGTGCTAAGTCACGCCCATCGGCATCGGCAATACTTTCCCGATCGGCAATCGGCAGCATCTCTTCGTCGGCAATTGGCAATGACAGCTCATCGGCAACCGGCAACGACTCTTCATCGGCCATCGGTAATGACTCTTCATCGGCAACCAGCTTCAGCAAGACCACCAATCAACCGTTGTCGGCAAAGATCACCCAACCTTCATCGGCAACATATTTGGCCTTCTGCAGCACTCTCCCATCGGCCATACCAGCTCATACTTTACCGATGCCGATGGAGAATAATCACTGACCAGTCAAGCTTCGGCCCATTTGACACGTGTCGAAAAACGGTGTCAACACTGGTAGACAAAGAAAACTTAGACATCCTAGTTGCATTGAAGGCAAGGGCACCAAATTCAAGGGCAAAGGAATGTGGCAAGTGAAATGTAAAAAATTCTTGGGTCTTGGTCATAGGTCGACATCTCCAAAGTGCCCGCTCAATGGAACAACAAAGAAAAGGTAAATTTGTCATCTATCGTGCTTGATTCATATTCCATTTTATTGACAACTTTTTAATTCTAGGAAAAGACGAGCCAACAAAGGGAAGGCTGGTAGGCTACTAGGCTCTAGCAAAAGGGAGAAGATTGTTGAGCAAGGAAGTCCAGGGAACACCAGTCCCATTACAGTAAGGTCAAAAAATTACATCACCTATGTGTTTTAAATCCAAATGAGAGTTTATGTAACAACATTAATTATTCTCTCTATTTCTCAAACAATTTTCATCAGCCATAGGAGAAGAGGGCACAAGTCAAATCAACACTTCTCCTGGGCCTGTGACAAGGAGGTAGCTCTATAAACTGTGCAAGTACTTGATCTGTACATTTTTTGTTTTCATGAAAAAACAATATGCAGATTTTCCTTTTATTTTTAGCCAATCACTTTTACCAATGGTGGAGCTAGGAGGGACAAGTCCTAGACCTATAACAAGAAGGTAAAAGTACTAGTCAATTGAGCATGTATATACTCGCCTAAGTTCATGTACTGAAGCATCCCTCTCCAATTTTCCAATGTATTCAGTCAAAGTGGAGAAGAGACGTTGAATAACATTGTTACCACTCGCACTAAGTCTCCGGCGAACCGTCTGGTAGGACTGAAAAAAAGTTCACTCCAAGGAAGGGGAGAAACAGTGCTGCTTGAACAATTAAAGAACAACTATATAACCTCTTTTGTGTTCCAAGTTTCCAGAAAAACTTGTATTGACCTGGATGTTTTTCTTTTGGCTATGAAAACTTGCTCTCTTAAATTTGGTTTGACTCCATGTACTGAGTTAATTTTATGGAAAACTAGTAAACCTGTATGGTTCTATCAATACTGTTAACATGGTCAGATTTAATTATAATGGCTGCTTTGTTTTCATGAATATAAACATCTGTTTGGTGTGCTGGATTGCAGTGTGCAACAGCGTTCATGTTTTTTTTAATGTTGCAGCGTTCATGTTTTTTGGATATTGCAGCGTTCATTTTTTTTTGACAACGATCATGATGTCTGGGCAAGGGTGCTTGGTGCACAGGAGGCGAGTTTCTGGTGCACAGTATGTTCTAATGAGGCCAGGGGTAGCTTGGTCCTTATAGATGGCTTGGGAGTACTGAAAACATTACAGGAAAAGTATAAGAGGAGAAAATGGATGAAATCTCTTGGATTGAAACAATTCGTAGTGTCAATGTCAAATTTTGAAAGGCAGACCAATTATATGTCAAATATTGCGAGGCTGACGAATTTGATGTCAAATATCAAAATTTCTCGCCAAAGGCATGCCCAGAATACGCGGAGGTGGCCAAAGAGTATGAGTAGAATGTCCTCGTCGTCAATGTTAATTCGATACATAACTTTATAGGTGTAATGATCATTATAAAATAAATTATATACAAGCAAAACATGGACAGATATGTACTATTCGTATTATTAAATATTTATAAGTTTTTTTTCGGTTGCAATGCCTAAGCATTTGGAATTTTTTTAAAATTTCAACACTTTTTTTAACTAAATTTAAATCTAACACCGTTTTTTTATTCCTAACACTTTTGGCCACTCCATCATCCATGAAGCGGCATTTCTCCTTTGCCGCTCCATGCATGGTGGAGCAGCAACAGGTGACTCAGCACAGGACCGGTCAAAGCGCTCGGGGTGGGCCCGCCCTTGCCGCTCCATCATCCGCGGAGCGACAGAGCGGCAACCCTGCCGCTCCCCAGATCACGGAGTGGCAAGGGGGAGCCCTTTAAACGGTAAGATTTCTTTTTTTCTTTCCTTTCTCTCACGCTCTCCTCCCAACTCGCTCGCTCGCTCGCTCGGCCGCCGCCCGCGCCCACCTGCCTCGCCTCCAACCGCGCCGCTTGCCTCCACGCCTCCAACCGCGCCGCCCGCCGCCCGCCGGCCCGGCACCCGGGACGACGCCCCGCCTCGGCGCCCTGGTCGGCGCCCGACGACCTCAGCAGCGCCGCCCTGTTCGCCAGCCCGGACCCCGCCCTACCCCGGCAGCCGCCCTGGTTAACGCCCTGCCCGCCCCTCTCCCACAAGCTTCCTCCCTCCCCGGCAGCCGCTAAGGTATATTTTGTGTATTTTATTTTTACTTAATTATTCTTAGTTAGTTTAGAATGTTTACTTGTAGATTATATAGGTTATTGTTTTGATAGAGTAGTTAGTGGCCTTATATATTAGTTAGGTTAGTGTTTTTTATAGATTAGTTAGATTACTTAGTGGTCTTATATATTAGTTAGTTAGTTATTGCTTTATACATACCATCGTTAGTGGCCTTATATAGTTTAGTTATGATATTAACAGTTAGTTTGGTCAATTTATATAGTGTATTGTTAGATAAGTAAATTAGTATATTTATTTAGATTGTAGTTATTTTGTGTTTTGTAGATAGATTGATAAACTTCGGTGGGACGGTTTTGTAGATGGATTGTTCTGTTCGAGTTTTCTATGGTGGAAGTGTTAGGAAACAAGATGGTGTTTTTGAGGATATGAAAGAGGAGTTGGAATGGTTTGATGAACCACCGACCTTCATTGGCCTTTGTGCCCGCTTGAGTTCCAAGTTTGGTGGTGATTTCACAATTAGGGGCAGATTTGACACTGGGACAAAATTTTCAAACTATGGTTTGATGTCCTTGTCTGCCCCTGTTCACTGGACCCGCTATATTAGGATCCTCCAAAGTTGTAATGCACACATGGCTGAGGTGGTTGTTGAGAATGGCTATAGATTGGAGGATGTTGATGAGGGTGTTGGAGGCGGTGATGAAGAATTAGGTGTACAAGGAGATGAAACTCCGGATAACATGGACATGGACGGTCAGTTGATGCAGGAGCAATTTGATATACATGAAGAAGGTCGTATAAATGACTACTATGATGTGAGGGGGTTTGAACGTGAAGAGGAGGAGGAAGCTGAAGATGAGAGGGTCCCTGATGTTGTTAGCAGTGATTCTGAGTCTGAGTCTAAGGATGAAGGGGGTACACCTACTCAGAGGACACGGGTGCTTCCTAATGCAGTACTGGCTCATGCTACGCCCTCATATGTTCCTGTTTCGGCACTTCATGCAATGCCGACTCATGGCGCGCTGGTCCATGATTTACCAGAGGGTGGTGCACCCTATTATGATCCATGGGGTAGGATTAGCGAACCGCATCAGTATGTTCCACATCCCCCTTACACACAGAATGAACTAATGCAGTTGAGTGATGGTGGTGTACCTTTTACTGGCGTTCCAAACTACAGAGATGTCAGCATGATAGATATGGCAGTTTGTGACACGGGTTTGCAGATGTGCAGGCCGTCAGTGCATAACCCTCAGAACCTAATGCTTAGTAAGGGCATGGTCTTCAATACAATGTCAGAAATGAAGCTTTTTCTTCCGGACTATGTTGTGTTTCACCACAGACCTTATGTTGCCACTCATTCTGACAAAGAGTTGAGGTATCACATTATCTGTAAAGCAGGTTTCCCATGCATGTGGAGGCTTACTGCAAGGAAGAAATGTGATGGCAAGTGGAAGATAAGTATAGTGGTCCAACCCCACACATGCTTGTCTAACAGCAGGAATGAAATTCATCCGTAGCTCACTGCATGTTGTTGACGGTAAGAATGAGCCTTTTTGTCACCATCAAAATACCATCAACACCCTCAGAATAAAAGAAATACAAGCATAACATGAGAACATTTTATCCAATAACTAGTTCCACATGTCCCTTGAATATTTGTTTACAGGTAATGATAAATAGGGGCAATTGGGGGCTTGTGGGCCCACTTAAGGGGTCGGCCGACCTCCCTATGGGGCCACTAAGGCCTCTCATGCCCCCATTATCCAAGTAACACCTTCCCAAGTGATCTTCAACCCTTGGATCAACTTATGTTATCTCCCAACGGTTCAAATTCACATCACATGGATCCATGGGCCCACATCAAGAAGATAAACGTGATAGAACACTTCGGGAAGATCAGATGAAGTCTATGACATGTGGGACCACCCTCTGGAGAGAGGTGGTGGTGGCCAGCCCCCCCCCCCCACTTGGTCCTTGACCAGTGGGGCACCTTCTAGAAGGATCAGAGAGGGCCCATAGGACATAGGGGGGTCGGCCGACCTCCCCTAAGTCGGTTTAGCACCCAGTGACCACCCCACATGCTAAACACATGTTGACTATCACTACCATCCATTCTAAGGCAGTGGAAAGGTTGGTTTGATCCTACGGTGGCTGATGAAGGTGGCGCGGATCGCTGACGTGGGACCGAGTAGCCCCTACTCCACCTCTAGCTATAAATAGCCCCCTAGAGCTCTCTTATCATTCATGCCTCATTGGAGAAACTACTTAGCTTAGCAGAGCTCTACGGTAGTGCTATGCTAGTTGGAGGAGAGTGAGGAAAGTCTTCTAGAGAAAGCCCCGGGTCTGTCGGGAATCTTCTCCGGAGTTCTACCTCAGCGGATGCGAGTCTCTTGTATGTTCTGCACTTGTAAGTGATTCTTCCGAGTTCTTTATAGCATTTATTATTCTAAATCTAGTTTGGCTGTTATACATCTTTTCACGCTTGTTCATCGCTTTGCTCTGAGTAAAGTGCTTTAATCTTAGGCCAAGGTTAGAGTAGTAAGATTGGTGTAGACGTGGTGTCTAAACTTGATCTTGCCTTTGTAAACTGCTTATCGCACGGATTGTTTGTGGTAGCTAGTAGGTAGTGATAGCCCTATCTAGTCCTCGTATTCCACCACGTGTGTAAGATAAGTTCTTAAAAGGTAGGGCCTCAATACAACATGATGGTACGGTCCGGTTAGAGTTTTGCCCTCTTTCTGATCTATCCCATCGCCTCCTGCAAGAGAAGGGCTGATAAAGCCAGTATAACCAGCTTTACCTTGTTAGATATCCTTGCTATATCGAACCTCTCAACCCAGTTATCATAGTCTCCCTTGAACCATCATAGGACATATCCATCTTCCTAGTTAACTCACTTCTCATTCCCTATGGAAAATACGATACCTAGAATACTCCCAGTGAAAGCTACACTTGACAACCATACGCTTGCGGTCCTTTTCCGTTTGCCACCTTTGGTGTCAACAAGCTTTCTAGCGCTGTTGTCGGGGAATGGTAGCTATTTTAACTAGTATCTTTTGGTCCTATTTTTATCTTTGTTTGATTTCATCCTTTCCTTCCACAAACACATATGGATCAAACACCTCTCTTTGAGTATGGTGCTCCAACGGGCGCTAGGTTGGAGCCACTAGTTCATCTCAGGCCATGTTGGTCGTTCGTTATGAGCTTCGCCCAAGTCTCATAGCGATGGTTCAGGAAAAACCTTTTTCAGGGGACGAAGATGAAAATCCTTACACTCACCTACGTGACTTTGAACAACTTTGTTCATGTGTCCACATCCAAGGGATGAGGCGAGGTACTCTCAAGTGGAAGCTATTTCCATTCTCTTTGACGGGAATAGCCAAACGATGGTACGCTCGTCACGTAGATAGTGCAAAGGGATAATGGGAAAAGTTGCAATCCAAATTCTATTTATCTTTCTTCCCTATCTCCCGTGTTATTTGTCTTCGAAAAGAGATCATCAACTTCTGGCAAAAGGAGGAAGAACCTCTAGGTGCGGCATGGGCCCGTCTTGTAGATCTAGCATCTTCTGGCCCTGATCTTGCTATAACCGAGCCTACAATGTTACAACATTTTTATGGCGGTCTTAGCAGAGATTCCGCACAACTTCTCGACATAACTTCTGGGCAGCCTTCCTATGTTTACCCGTTAGTGCAGGGAAGAGTCTTCTCATGAAGATTCTTGAAAACACTCCCTATACTAACATTTTTGATGAAGGACCCGCAGAAGAACAAAAACCAGACCCCAGAATAGAAACAACATCGATAGCCGAAACTCTTCCCTCTACATCTCAAGATCCTGCTATCGAACCTGAACCACCAAGGGAAGAAGAAATTCAACCCTTGGAATTTCCCCTTGATATCGAGGCTGATTTATTTTCCAATTTTGGAAATGCCTTGAATCAATCTATGTAAAAGAAGTTTTCTTCTCGCAAAGCTCCAAATCGTCATATTCCTAGTCGGCTAGAGGAAGTCTACCTTCAGGAGACGGTTCAAGAGCTAGCATCTATCATGAGCAACGAATGGTTAGAAGAGGCCGAATCTTCATTCAAGCCAATTCGAATCCTTTCTTCCTCCACAACCATTCCTTTCCAAATCAATAGAGCAAAATTAGACTCTCTTTATGATCCCACCGTAGGAGTAAGCATTATGTCTAAATCTTTAGCTAATGATCTCCTAGGTGAGGTAACTCTGACTCCAACCAATAAGTTCTTGAAGCTTCCTTCAGGACAATTGATTGAGAGTTGTGGGATCGCACAGACTATTCCTATGCTAATTAACAAAGTCAATATCCTCTTAAATTTCTTCATATTTGATATAGAGGAATTTGACTTGTTAATTGGGCACCCACTTATGAGATTTCTTGATGGATCTCTTGATGGAAGCCTTAAGGGTCATCTTGGGAGTAGCATCAAGCTCTCGATTCCGCTAACCAATTCCATAAACATCATGAAGGAATCGCTCCCAGAATCTGACCCAATAGAGGAAGTGATGGTTGCATCACTTCTAGAATCATCTCATCTTGATCTAGAAGAAGACGTTGAAGATTTCTTCCAAGAAGAAGACGATTTAGAAGAACCTATAGATCTGGAGAAATCTGAACCTCCATCTAAGACCTCTATAGAACTTAAACCTCTTCCTGCTAGTTTAAGATATGCTTTCCTAAATAATGATCATGAGGCTCTAGTGATCATAAGTGACAAACTCTCCCTTGAAGAATCCTTCAAGCTCCTCACTATCTTAGAAAAGCATCAAACAATCTTAGGCTATTCTCTTCAAGATCTCAAGGGCATTAGTCCCGCTCTCTGCACACATCGCATTCCTATAGAACCTGAGGCTCTTCCTTCTAGAGAACCTCAACGCAGATTGAATAATGCGTTGAGAGAAGTAGTAAAGAAGGAGGTCTTGAAACTCTTGCACGCGGGATCATCTACCTTGTTCCTCAAAGTGAATGGGTTAGCCCTGTGCAAGTTGTGCCTAAGAAGGGAGGTATGGCGGTCGTTCGAAATGACAAGAATGAGTTGATTCCTCAATGTACCGTCACAGGTTGGAGGATGTGTATAGATTACCGAAAACTTAATAAGGCTACAAAGAAAGATCACTTTCCATTACCCTTCATCGATGAGATGTTGGAACGGCTTGCAAAGCATTCTTTCTTTTATTTCCTTGATGGTTATTTGGGATATCATCAAATACCAATCCACCCTGATTATCAAAGTAAGACCACCTTCACATGCCCTTATGGAACATATGCATATAGGCGAATGTCATTTGGCCTATGCAATGCTCCTACTTCCTTTCAAAGGTGCATGATGTCCATTTTCTCCGATATGATCGAAGAAATCATGGAAGTTTTCATGGACAACTTCTGTGTCTACAAAAAGACTTTTGATGATTGTCTTGAGAATCTGGATAGAGTCTTACAAAGATGTGAAGAAAAGCACTTAGTCCTGAACTGGGAGAAATGTCACTTCATGGTTCGTGAAGTCATAGTGCTAGGACACAGAGTGTCCGAACATGGGATAGAAGTGGATAGAGTTAAGATTGAAGTCATAGAATAGCTTCCACCTCCCACGAATGTCAAGGGAATTCGTAGCTTCCTTAGGCATGCAGGTTTTATATACGGTTCATCAAATATTTCTCTCAAATTGCCCGTCCTTTAACAAACCTGCTAGCTAAGGATGCACCCTTTGACTTTAATGATGAGTGCTTAGATTCTTTTCACTATCTCAAGAAAGCACTTGTCTCAGCTCCAATCATCTAACCCCCTGATTGGAAGCTTCCCTTTGAAATAATGTGTGATGCTAGTGATTATGTTGTCAGTGCAGTCTTAGGCCAAACCAAAGATAAGAAGCATCATGCTATTTCATATGCTAGCAAAACCTTAATAGGGCCACAGTTGAATTATGCAACAATTGAAAAAGAACTCTTGGTCGTGGTTTTTGCTATAGACAAGTTTAGATCTTACTTAGTTGGAGCAAGGTAATTGTCTACACCGATCATGCTACTCTAAAGTACTTGCTCACTAAGAAAGATCCTAAACCCCGCCTAATAAGATGGATCTTGCTACTCCAAGAATTTGATCTTGAAATAAAAGATAAAAAGGGAGTAGAAAATTTTATAGCCGACCATCTGTCTAGAATGCAATTCAAAGAGGCACAGAGTTTGCCCATCAACAATTTCCTCAGAGATGACACACTCCTCAAGGTAACAAACTCCAACCCCTGGTATGCAAATATAGTCAACTTCATGGTCACAGGGCATGTCCCCCCAGGGGCAAATATGAAGAAACTAGTTCAGGAGAGTCGAGTGCATCTCTGGGATGAGCCATACCTCTATAGAGTATGCAATGATGGATTGTTAAGAAGATGTGTACCTATGGAGGAGGCAATCAAGATCATGGAAAGATGCCATGGAGCAGAATACGGAGGTCACTATGGAGCATTCAGAACTCATGCTAAGATTTGGCAGAGTGGTTTCTACTGGTCAACCATGTATAAGGATACCCAAGATTATGTCAGAAAATGTGCAAGGTGCCAGAAGCACGGGGATATCAATGCCCGAGATGCCATGCCACTCACCAACAACCTACAAGTCAAGCTCTTTGATGTATGGGGGGTCAACTATATGTGACCCTTTCCTCCTTCGAAGGGGTGTGAGTACATCTTAGTAGCGGTGGGCTATGTGTCCAAGTGGGTAGAAGCAATACCATACCGCAAAGCAGACGCAGCCAACTCTAAGAGAATATTCCATGAAGTGATATTCCCTAGATTTGGAACCCCAAAGTTAGTCATAAGTGACGGGGGATCTCACTTCATTGACAAAGGCTTCCACCAGTTCCTCACCGATCAAGGGATTCGACACAATGTTGCAACTCCGTACCATCCTCAAACCAGTGGTCAAGCAAAAACATTCAATAAACAAATCAAGAACATTCTGCAGAAGACCATGGATGAGATGGGTACAGCTTGGAAGCACAAGCTACCAGAGGCATTGTGGGCATATCGGACCCATACATGCCATTTACCTGTGGAATTGGAGTTCAAGTCACATTGGGCGATCAAGAAGTGGAATATGGATCTACCAGCTGCTAGAAAATTCAAGAGAATGCAAATCTCAGAATTAGAAGAGTGGAGAGAGAAAGCATATCATAATGCCAGAATATACAAGGAGAGAACCAAAAGATGGCATGACAAGAGAATCAAAATCAAAGAGTTCAATCCAGGAGATAAGGTCTTGCTATTCAACTCAAGATTCAAGCTCTTTGGTCATGGAAAGTTGAAAAGCAAGTGGGAAGGGCCATACCTCGTCCTCCACTCTGCATCTCATGGAGCGATCACACTCCAGGACGACGACGGCAAAATCTTTAAGGTAAATGGCCAACGTCTTAAAGTTTTCCATGAGCATGAAACACCTGAACAAGAAATTGACATGATAGACTTTGTTCTTAATACAAATTAGAACTAAAATCTACATGTTTTAACTTTTTGTTCAATTTTTATGTTTGACCTTAGACATAGCCTAGATTTAGCCTTATCTCCTCCCACGAGAAATTTTGGCCCAATTGGCCCCAATAGGGGGTCGACCGACCTCATCTTGAGGCCTTTTGGCCTGAGGTTGCACGGCCTGTCTAGTCTGACCCGTGGGAGTCTAAAACCTAGCTCGGTCAGACGAGACCTTTCAAAAGGACGTCGACCGACCGTGGTTCAAGCCCGTTCAACATGCCTGTTGTTAACACTGGATTTTGGCATGCTTAGGGAGATGACAGGTGGGCCAGCGCACAGCAAATTTGCAGAGATGGGTGTTCGGAGCATTCGGCAAGTATCCATGCGGTTGGCTACTTTCGGAGCGTTCGGCAAGTGTCCATGCGGTCGGATAATCTCCAAAGATTCGGCAAATGATCATGCGGTCGGCTATTCTGAGGAAGGGCGGTTTTCCGTTGAAGAAGCGATGAAAACGGCAAGTAAAGAGCCGATCGGGCAATGAAGATTGCGACAATTAAGGCAATAAGGGCTCTGAAGGAAAAAACTAGGGCTAAGGATGTCGTGTTTTCCTTTAATGTTTTGTAGTCATGTCCTTTTAGGACTCATGTCATGACTAGGGTATAAATATAAACCCTTGGCCATTGTAAAACTGTTCACAACCAAATCAATACAGCCGGCCCTGTGCCAACTTTGAGTCCTTTATCGTGTCGTCGAGTTCTTCGAGAGGAACCATCGATCCTTTGACCTCTGTAAGTCCCGGCAACCTTGTTATCATGTCTAGTATCATGTGGTGGATTTAGATGTTGATGCAAGTAGTCTTGTTTGTTTTCAATGATCGTGCGGCGGATCCTTGCTTGACAATCAAGAAGTCTTCGCTTATGTTTCGTTTACGAGTAGATACCGTGCAGCAGGCGTTTGCTCGATATGCTTAGCAAAAGCAAGATAGTTATCGGCTCTATTAGATTTGGCAAGATCTAGTAGATTCATTAAGTTATCATGTGTTGCATGTTTTAGATATTTTATATATTTGTAACACTCTTTTGCTCAATCTAGATTAATATGGTTCGGCTCTATTCTTTCTTGTAGATCTATTTTACTTTCTCTACAAATAGATCTTGCGTTCATAATAGCCGAGTTAGTTTAATCTAGATTGTTACATGTTGCGGGTTCACGCATGTTAACCATGTTTAAGCTTTGATAGGGTTAAGTATCGTGCGGCAGATATAAGCTTTAGATTAGTTTAATTATGTCTTGCTTACGTGTTCCTTCATCATGGATCCCGACTCGGTTAGATTGCCGAGCTTGGTTATGCTTCAACTCACAGTTAATTGTTATTCGTTCATACGTATTCTTCCCATGCACATACGTTCGGCAATCAATGTTTCACGTACTCCATGTTTGTTTTAGCCGAATGATCTATAAGACTTGTTGGCAAACAGCTTCTATAGTTGTATGTCGTCGTAAGTGGCTTCAGGGTTGTATATATGGAACTGTCTGGTCTAACCCGACATGTTCCAGTTTTATATCTAATGATTTTCATCCCTTGTTAGTTCCAGGTCAAACTGACTGGCACGTTTCCGGATTTCAAAACACCCGGGCACCCGATTGAAGCCACGCTTTCCGGCTTGCTGTGTGTGAGGCACATTGCGTCATATTTTGTGTCAACACCCGTTGCACAATAACGTTGGACCAACGTTCCCCTTCGGTTTCATAGTGATTCGAGCAAGAACGAAGGCGCTAAACATTGGAATCCATCTTCTTAACCCCCTCTCCTTCTTCTTCCTCCTCCTACCTTGCCCTTCTTCACAACCAGCAGTACCAGCACTGCTCCTTTCCTCCTTTTGCACCCTCCTTGATCCTCACCATGGCTCCACCAAAAAGCAATGGAAAGATGTCGCTCATCCCCTTCAATGGAAGTCCGTCCAAGGCTCAAGACCCCGTCAATGCCGACGCCATGGCCGTCGAAGTCCTCGATGTTGCTCCCCTCGGCATGGCGCCGCCGCTAGCCCAGCCGAGCACCCCTAGGGGGGTCGGCCGACCGCCTCCTGGCACTCAGAGAGGATGAGGAGCATTGCTCGATCAATGTCTCCTCGCCGCAATCTGAACAAGCCGGCAGCACGTCCGGTAACTCCCAAAAGGCCGACCACCGGCCAATTGGGGGTGAAGAAGGCCACCGTCTCCACCACCGAAGGTGATACAAGAATGGGCTACACTAGCTCGTACTCGCCATCGACACCGACATGGATGTGCCTCCAAAGGGCCCATGGTGGACCGGGAGTAGGCAAGGTGCTTGTTCCTCACCTCACCTCCGAGGAGCGGAGGGAGGCACGCAAGTCCATTGAGTCTGAGGCATCCTGCAAGTCGGTCCGGCGAACCAGTAACCCGCCTTCCATCTCCGGCCCTCCAGGCCAATTCCAAGAGGAGGGCGAGGAGAGCGACATGGAGAAGCTACTGCGCGTAGTTGCTAGGCTCAGGGAAAGCAACACAAAGCTAGCGGAGAGGGCAGCAGAAGAAAGAATGGCGCGCTTGGACTTAGAAGATAGTTTCAATGATCTCCGCATTAGCACTAGTGCGAAGATCAAGCGCTTAGAGAGGCGCTTAGAGAGGCAATAGAGAGGCAAGATCTCTTTGCCCCTCCTTCTCCATAGAGTTCTAGACCCTCTAATAAGTTAGGCACTTAGATTTATTTTCAATCATTTCCCTTCATCAATATAACTTGTGCCTAGAAAATTTGAATTGAATAAAGATTTGGTTCTACTGGTGTCTTACCCCAGCAGAACCCCTGCATTTGATCTCTATCTCTCCAATGTTCCAGTGTGTTCCGAAACAAGTATGGGGGGTGTCAGTCGACACCCCAACATGTCAATTCATTAGTTTGGACATTCAACTATGGTGTACATAGTCATGACATGTTCCACAAAAAAGTTGGACCTCAACGGCCACTTTTGTGCATCGATCGATGCACCGTAGAGGCCAAATTGCAGAACTAACAGAGAAGATCAACATTCAGAGGTAAGGGATTTCAATGTAGAGACCAAAGTGGCCAAATGGCCCCGAAGTGAGGTCGGCCAACCTCACCTAGAAGCCTCGGGTCCACCGGCCAGCATCTACTCAGCCTCAACATCAATCCTGACTAGTTTGCCATGTCTCTCCCCTTTTCCTTTATGTTTTTATTTGTTTCACTCATTTCCCTTCTAAAAATAAAATAAAAATAATTTCTTCATGAAATTAATCACTTAGTTTATTTCCCTTTTAATACTGAATAAAACAAGAAGATCGTATCTGAATTTAAAATTTGAAAAGTGACATGATCTATGATGTTTAAAGGGTAAAAGCGTCATGAAGATGAATTCTTGCTTTTTGCTTATGCTAGTGGGAAAATACTTTGATAGGAAGATCATATTGACTAAGTGGTTGATTAATGTGATATAGTTCTCGGTTTATGATTCATACCGTATCTATTTAAAGTACTTGGAGATTAATTTTTTGAAAATGTCATAAAACCATAATGTCACTACTCCTCTATAGTGAGAAAATGCCTACCAAAGCCATAAATGTTTATACATGTTCAATATCTTTCTCATATGCTTCTTGTATTTGCTTTGAGTTTAGTCAAACCTTATGACCCTTGTTGAGAATTTTGTCATAGTTCAAAGATCAAGATCACGTACACACCACATATATTCGCTGCTTCTACACTAGAAGTATGCAAAACATGCCTTTCATTCATATGTTCTATCTTTATCAAATAAGTACTCTAGAAAAATGATATGATCTCTCTCAAAAATTCCTCAAAAGAGATATGGCTATCATAAATGAAAAAAAATGATGAGCAAAAGCTCAGAAGAAAAAAAATGATGATAGCCATGTCTCCAACATCTTTCAAGTTAGAGAGATCATACATAATCAAAGAGTACAATAAAGTTCACTATCATATTCCATACACATGCACATCTTGATCTAGGATTATAACATTATTCTCCTTAGATCCTTGTTTTGACTTTACAATACAAGTGATGCAAGTATGCTACACTACTTATCCCTACCTAAGCTCCACATAAGCCATTTAGAAGTAGGAAGACACAAAGAAGGCAACCTCTTTATGCCTTGGTAAGGAATCATACACTTTGAGTGACTTAGAGTGCTATAAGAGGAGTAAGTTGACTTATGAGATTTCTTTTGAAAAACTGATCAAAAACTCCAAGTACTAAAATATGATTTGGGAAGATGACTTTGCCTTGAGAGCTATTCCATTTCTCAACCTCTCAAGGATATATGTTAGACAATACCACATATCCCATTAGTATGACAAATGTCTTGAATGAATCTTTATGCCTGCTTTATACTTTGAATAGCATAGTTATGTTTACTTCTATCCTTTACTCGAGGACGAGCAAAGAGGTAAGTATGGGCGATCTTGTTGACGGTAAGAATGAGCCTTTTGTCACCATCAAAATACCGTCAAGACCCTTAGAATAAAATAAAGACAAGCACAACATGAGCACATTTTATCCAATAACTAGTTCCACATGTCCCTTGAATATTTGTTTGCAGGTAATGATAAATAGGGGCAATTGGGAGCTTGTGGGCCCACTTAGGGGGTCGGTTGACCTCCCTATGGGGCCACTAAGGCCTCCCATGCCCCCATGATCCAAGTAACACCTTCCCAAGTGATCTTCAACCCTTGGCTCAACTTGTGTTATCTCCCAACGGTTCAGATTCACATCACATGGATCCATGGGCCCACATCAAGAGGATAAACGTTACAGAACACTTCGGGAAGATCAGATGAAGTCTATGACATGTGGGACCACCCTCTGGAGAGAGGTGGTGGGCCACAGACCCCTATAGAGGGTCGGCCGACCTCCCCAGGGTGGCCACCACACCCCCACTTGGTCGCTGACCAGTGGGGCACCTTCTAGAAGGACCAGAGAGGGCCCACAGGCCATAGGGGGGTTGGCCGACCTCCCCTAAGTCGGTTCAGCACCCAGTAACCACCCCACATGCTAAACACATGTTGAATATCACTACCATCCATTCTAAGGCGGTGGAAAGGTCGGTTTGATCCTACGGTGGCTGATGAAGGTGGCGCAGATCGCTGACGTGGCACCAGAGTAGCCCCTACTCCACCTCTAGCTATAAATAGCCCCCTAGAGCTCTCTTATCATTCATGCCTCATTGGAGAAACTACTTAGCTTAGTGGAGCTCTGCGGTAGTGCTATGCTAGTTGGAGGAGAGTGAGGAAAGTCTTCTGTAGAAAGCCCCGGGTCTGTCGGGAATCTTCTCCAGAGTTCTACCTCAGCAGATGCGAGTCTCTTGTAAGTTCTGCACTTGTAAGTGATTCTTCTGAGTTCTTTATAGCATTTAATATTCTAAATCTAGTTTGGCTATTATACATCTTTTCGCGCTTGTTCATCGCTTTGCTCTGAGTAAAATGCTTTAATATTAGGCCAAGATTAGAGTAGTAAGATTGATGTAGACGTGGTGTCTAAACTTGATCTTGCCTTTGTAAACCGCTTATCGCACGGATTGTTTTTGGTAGCTAGTAGGTAGTGACAGCCCTATCTAGTCCCCGTATTCCACCACGTGTGTAAGATAAGTTCTTAAAAGGTAGGGCCTCAATACAACATGATGGCGTGGTCCGATTAGAGTTTTGCCCTCTTTCTGATCTATCTCATCGCCTCCTGCAAGAGAAGGGCTGATAACGCCTATATAACTAGCTTTACCTTGTTAGATATCCTTGCTATATAAAACCTCTCAACCCAGTTATCATAGTCTCCCTTGATCCATCTTCCTAGTTAACTCACTTCTCGTTCCTTGTGGAAAATACGATACCTGGAATAATCTCGGTGAAAGCTACACATGACAACCGTACTCTTGCGGTCCTTTTCCGTTTGTCACCTTTGGTGTCAACACACGTTACCTTAGTCGATGTATTATGGCTATCATTGATAAGGACAACGATGTCTCAGTGTCAATGTTACAGGTCAACATATTTAACCTTGTTTAGTATCATGTGAAGTACGGCAAGGCTTGGCGTGCTAAGCGGATTGCACTTGCGATCCGATGGGGTAGTTGGGTGGAGGCATACAACCGTATGCCCTGAATATTGAGTGCAATGCAATTCTACAACCCAGGCATGAATTGGTTTTTGGATGAGACTCGTTTGAGGCCTCTGCAGAACCCGGTGAGGCATGTACTAGACTGGGTTTTTTGGTCGTTCGCACAGACGGAGTAGGCTTTCTGGTTCTGTAGGCCTGTGGTACTTATTGATGGCACTTTCCTCACCGAAAAGTATAGGGGAACTTTGATGATGGCTGCTGTAACAACCCGGGTTTGTAAACAACCAAAAATACGAGCTTTCAAAAACTTTTCTTGTAACGTGTGAAGCATATAGTTGATAGGTCGTAGCAAGCTAACCCTAGGAGAGTTAATATACAAATCGTGGCATACATATAGATTTGGTTGTAGGTGTATGCTCCCAGTTCTTGAGTTGTCGTCGGGTTTTGAGTTTGTTTCAAGTTTGGAGTACACAAGTCCATAGTTTTCCTCTCCTTGAAATTCAGGTCAAATCTCTCTTAAATCTCTTTCGAGATCCGTGAGTCAAATCCTCGGTGAATTTGTCCCAAATTCATTGACTCACGAAGGGGATTTATTTTCCTTTCATTCGCTCCTTTCATCTTCCTCCCCAGAATCTCATTTGAATTCCTCTAGAATTCAAATCATAAAGAGAAAAACCATATATCCTCCCTCCCTTTATCTCCACTGCGCTCGGTCCGACCACACACATAGGCCCAGCCGGTTCCCCTTCCTCCTTTTACCCAGCAGGCCACAGCCCAGCTCGCGCTGGCCTTTCTCCCCCTCCTGCCCAACCTACGCGCGGCCCAGCCCGCAGCCGCAGGCGTAGCTAGTCCAGCCGGCCGCTAGCCCAACGCGCTCCACCGGCCTGCTTGGCCCAGCTAGAGTCCATCACCCCTAACCCTAGCAGGAAGCCGACGCTCCCCACGTGAGTCCTAGCAGCCGCCGCCACCCGACGCGCACACGCGTGACTCGAACCTGCCCGACCGCACGCGCACACACCGCTAGCGCGACGCCCCCGCTCCGCATCCGCGCCTCCCTCTCTGCGCGAGAGCCACGCCCCGCAACCGCGCCACGCGCACCCGACGGCACCGCACCCACGCGCGACCCCACGCCCCTCCTCTCGGCGTCCGCGCCCGCGGGATGAGCTCCACGTGTCCCCGGGTATGGACGTTGAGGCATCTCGCCGTCCGTGCTTTGAACCCTAGGCCGGCACCCCCTATAAAAGAGGTAGCCGCCGCCCTCTCCTCAGTTGTTCCCCATCCGCCGCCGCCACTGCTTCACCTCCCTCTGCGCCACAACCACGCCGAGTAGGTGGCCTCGGTGAAGCCCAGCACCGACGCGGAGACTCGACCCAAGCTCGACGTCGATCGAGCCCGGCGACCCTAGCCACGATGACGGCGCCGCCGTGCTCCTGCCGGCCGAGCCTCGCCACAGGCACCCGCACCAACACCTCGTCGTGCCCACCCTGGAGCACCACCTCGCGCACGACCGAGCCGACCACGACAATGATCCACCCTGCTGTGCTGCCTCTACGACCGCTGGTGGGAGCTGAGGCTGCCACGGCCACGGAGACGTCGCCATGCCACTGCTCAAGCCCGACGCCTCCGCCTTCACCGCCGTCCGCTCGCCGAGCTGAGCCTGGTGGCCCTGAACCGGACGCCAATGTCGCGACGCTGCACCACGCCAAGAACCGCCCCATCGCCGGTGGCTGGTCACAGTCCAAGCTGCACCTCACCGACGAGCCCGGACACGCTGCCTGTCGGTCGCTGCTAGCCGGTCGGCCTCACGCTCACCATTGAGCCCGCGCGCAACGTCGCCCCGACGTCATCGAACTCGCCACGGTCGTCCCCTCGGCTACGTGCGCGTCACGCTGCCTCCCTCAGCGCACAGACAACAAGCTCCGCCCCGACGTCGCCCGGCACCCCGACAAACTGCTCCGCGTCGTCACCGTCAAGGACGCCGCCATGACATCGCAACGCGGGAGCCCCACCTCGTCGGAGTTTTCTTCACCACCGGGAGCCGCTGCTGCCGTCGAACACCACCTCAGCTTCGCCAACGGCCTCGCCTCAGTCAGCATCTCCGACCTCACTGTCCTGCTACGCGCCACCAAACCCCACAACCGCTGCCGGTGAGCCTCCACAGACCAAAGGTTTCACCTTTTTCCCTCTCATATCGTCATCATTGCCTGAGACCGGCCTTCGTGTCGTGTTCTACTCTGTTGTAGGAAAGTTGCGGACGCGCTGCACCATTGGCGAAGCTCGATGTTCCCCTGCCGTTTTGTCCGGCCTTTGTGTCGTGATCCTTTTTGCTGCAGGGATGGCGCGACCTCGTTGAGCCGTCTACTAGAACTATGACGCCTCCTGGACAGCTGCTGCGCTGTTTGGCAAACCGCAGCCATGTCCGGCCCACGATAGCAAGCGCTCGGCCACCTTCAGCGAGCCGCAGCTAGCCAGCAGAGGCTACGGCTAGCTACAGCCAGCCCGGAGTGACCGCAGGCGGCCGTGCTCCCTTCGGATGCTCCGTCATTCCACCGCACCGAGCTCCTGCCCTTCCGCCGCTTCAAGGTCTAGCTTTTGGAACTCACCGGCGCCATTCTTGACGTCGGCAAAACTCTTTCTATTCAATACTTGTTAATACTTGTCGCACCTGTCATCATATACTCTTGATATCCTTGTTATCTACACTTGATATTTATCAATGTCTACATGTGCCTGCGCTATGCCTTCGTGCCGGTCTATTTGACTATCTATCTATTTATCTTATTCTATGGAATGTGCTACTTCAGTTGTGTGTTGTTCGAGTTATCCTTCTTGTAATGTGATCTTTGTCTGTGAACTGAGCCTTCAAGCCGGTTGAGAAGCGGCGCGTTTGGGTCGTTTCAGTCATGGGTTCGCCCTGCTGTGGCCGTAACACCAAACACGATCCCATCTCTCGTGTTTAGTTGTCCGCTTTGGTTCATGGTCGTTAGCTCCTATTCTTGTCCCTAGGATTTGGCCATGAAGGACTCGGTGTCGATGTTGTTATCGACGTGGTTATCATCCACATGTTGTGAGCCCTCTGTGACCTAGTCTAGCGGATTCAAGTTAGGGGACAACCTTCGTGAAATCAACAGATGCCAACTCTTGTAGGTAAAGCTCATGGCCGCGAGTCGTCTCGCAATGACCATCGGACTTTACCTCCTTTGCTTCTCTTTGTCTTACCCACCTCGTATGCTTGCACCACCTAGACCAAGGGATTACCTTGTGCCGTTTTAGTGCACGGAGATCGTGGTGCCCTACAAGTTGGTGTGGTTCGAGGAACTGCGAGTTTGTGTCTCTATTCCTTCAACCTTCGTTCATTACCATGGCATGTGGTTGAAATAATGCGGGGACTGTTCCTCTCTTATCGATCCTCGTCGATCTAGTAAGACGTGGATTGAGCGCTCTTGTTCCAACTCCTTCGGTTCATGTCCTTTGCCATGACGTGGTGATTGAAGTGTCGAGGAACCAATCTCCTTTCGCTTGCTTGTTTCCTTTTTGGTGTTTATTTGTCGATCTCTTTGTTCCTCCTTCGATTGTCGTCAAATATAATGACGAGTGGATCAAAGGAAGATGGATCCTTCTCTCTCCCCTCTCTTTTGGTTAGCGAAGCTATGGTCTATGTCATGTTCTTAGAACCATACGAGTCGACTCGATCGTCCGTCAAAAAACTATCTTTACCAAGGACGTGATATGGACAGCCTAGCCAACCCTTCACCTATTTCTCTTGTCCTGTTCTCTTTTACTTGTGCCAATTTCCATGGCGTGCAAGCCAGAGCATCGTAGGACCGAGTCACAACTCTTGCGATTTTGCGATGTTGTTCGCTCTTGGTTGTTCGTGCTTAGTTGTGACTTGTGGGGTTTAAGGCTACAAAGGCCGAACCCTGTTGTGTTTGTCTTCCTCTCTCGCTTGCAATCTTTTGGTTCCTGTCAATTTCCATGACACTCGAATCGAAAGACTACAAGCCATGGTGTATGTTTAAGTTAAGCTAGAGTCTAAGCCCCTTTCTCTTGAAACCATACAGGTTGACACTATCAACCCGGGAAGTGTGGCTATTTCGGGGACGAGACTCGAGCTTAGGCTTAGCAGACAACCACTCTTGTTTCCTTTTGAGCTCGAGGAAAGCGGACAACCACCGCGAGGGCTAAGTCTTTTGGTGTCTTTTATTATTAGTTGCTCTTTCTGTGCCTCGCTGTCTTTTAGTTTGGATCTTGGTCAAGGATTGATTGCTTTCTTCCTTGTTTGTCGCTTTGTCGACGTAGTTGCATCGAGGGCGTTGTTGATCGAACCGGTGACCCGTTGGAGGTAGGAGACATGAACAGCAACAGGATGTGGATGTTTATGGATCTATAACAATCAGGTGCCACGTCCCACCCAACCTCGTAGAAATCCTATTAGACATCCATATACATAGATGCTAGCGCTTTACTTGCTGTAATTAAACTGATAGGTTGCATGGTAGATTTGCTTGGAAAGCCTTTACCTTGTCGCAACCTTACCCCTGCACACCCGCTGTTAGGATAGACACTCTCTTTACTTACTTGCTCGCTGCTTACTTCTACTTTGCATTATGTCATTGATGTGATGCTGAGTGGAGGATTATTTGTGAGTGGCTAGGCATTGTGTGCCGTTATAATGATTAACAACCTGGGGACATCTTGGCGTGTGTCTTGGGTGTGTGGTGAGGGTTGAGTCGATCGGACAGGTCCTACAACGAGTCCGTGGGACGAGTCTTGCCGGGGGTGCGATCTGGGCATCCCCACGAGAGGTACCTGTGGTGGGTACACGTGTGTTTTGGAGGAGATCCCGGGGCGATCCCAGGATAGAGGTGCTGTTATGGCACGGGGGAGGACCCCACTTGAGGAGATGACCTGTCTGATCCCACCTAGGATCTGGAAGAGCAAGGGAAAACGGAACCATGAGCCCCTCGTGCACACCACTCATCCCTGAATGGGCGGGGTGCGGATGTCGATCGGTTTGGGCGATACCATTACTGCCAGATTGTGAGGTGATAAGGGTGGGTGGTGCCGTCGTGGGGACCGCACCATCCTAGTGCGCAGTACCACATTGGTCAGGTGTTGCGTCTCCCAGTCTCAGTTTGCCGGTGCGCCGGGGAGCCCCAGGGTTGAGTGGCAGGTTGGTGTCGTTCCGGATCAGGAGACAACCCGTTATTGGCCTAGGCGTTGCGCAATATCGATGATGGCGATATTGTGGGTACAGATGTACACACTCTGCAGAGTTGATCGATCTATACGTATAGATGTGTCCATGGTTATGGACATCTCGTGACCTATGCCTCTCTTGTTGTAGAGAGATGAGTCCTTTCTTCTCTCCCCTTGGATTTTGTAGGATCCGGCTGTGAGCCGCTGAGGCAAGGACGAGAGGGAGTCGCCTTGCCGCCTAGAGAGTGTGAGAGTGCGTGTGGTGAGATGTGTGTGGATGGGATGAATGTGTGGGAAATGTGTTAAAACTTGATATACAACTTACTACTATATTATTATTACTTAATAATGAACTTGCATAGGAAAACTACAGCCAGATATAGATTCTCTTCTGTACCCCTTGCATACCACTTTCCATAAAGCAAAAGCAAAGCATAGGGTGGGAAACAGTGGCCAGTACAAATCGTACTGAAAGTTATTTGTCAGGTTTGGGAGCCATCTTCGGTGACAACAGCAAGGATCTGGAGGTTTAGGCGGTCTTGTCCTACTCTCAAGGTTGACCGTGAAGGAGGAGCCTTCACCCGCTGGCGCGTTGTGTATGCTCTGATATCGTTCGTGTGCGTCTTCCGCTAATATCGTGTTGTAGTAGGGTATGAATCTCTAAGTTGTAGTACTTGTTAACTTGTAATCAACGATGTATGACTGTGGTATCAACTGTATAACCATAATGTGATAGCTTGGTAATCCTAGGAATATCACATTGTGTTGTAATCTGTGGATTTCCCTTCGAGGAAATCGTGGATCGTTACAGCTGCTGTTGTTGATTGTTGGCACAAATTATGACCATCTTTTACATAGCTAAAATTTTGCCACCAACCCAAGGATCAAGGATAAAACAAACACATCATGAGCATATTTTATCAAATAACTAGTTCCACATGTCCATGAGTGTTTGAGTGCAGGAATGAACAAATGAAGCAAAGGAGAGCAAGTGGGACCCACATAGAGGGTCGGCCAACCACCCTATGGGCCCACCAGGATCTCCACTCTCGGCCATGATCCAAGAGAGGCACTCTAGAGTGAAATCCAACCATTGGATCAATCTATGCTTTCTCTCAATGACCCACTGGCCATAGGGGGGTCGGCCGACTGCCCCCCAAGGTCAGTTGGCTCCCCCCAACTGCCATACACCCTGCCACATGGTGGAAATCCACACCATCCACTCCTTGGTCGGTTCTAAGGCGGTTTGATCCAAGGGTGGAGGATGGAAGGCCCTGGATCGATGACGTGGCGATGGAGTAGCCCCTACTCCACCCCCCTACTATAAATAGAGGGCCATACCCCTCTCTCTAAACATGAAGAAGAAGCATACAAGCTCTATTCCTTAGAATTGCTCTAGTAGTTAGTCTAGAGTGGGAGTTAGAGTTGAGTCGAGCTTGCTCGAGATTTCCGAAGTAGTCTTCTAGGAAGTCTGGTATAGCTCTTGTATCTTTCCTTCTTTGTAAGACTTTATCTTATTTAATATATATCTTTCCCTTTACTTTACTTAGTATTTACTTTGAGCATTTCTATACTAGATATAGTCTTGCAATATGCTTTTGCTCTTTAATAGTCTTTATACCCATAGTCTGTGATCCTTGTGACCTTTTCTGTATGCGATCATTGCCTGTCCTAGGGTGCTTTGATTATTGATCATAGTCAAAGTAGTAAGTTGTGTGTAAGTGTGGTGCTTATACATCATCTTATCCTTGGTTATCGCTTGCTGCACGGATTGTTTGTGGTAGCTAGCAAGAGGTGACAGCCTTGTCTAGTCGTTGTATTCCACCATGTGTTTATAGGCAAGTTCTTAAAAGGTAAGGCCCCAGTAAGAAGAGGGCGCGGTCCGGTAGGAGTTTTGTCCTCCTACTGATCTATCCCCTCGCCTAGCATACTTGTATTGAGGAGGCAAACTATAGTGTTTAGACTAGTTAATTAGCTAAGTATATTGAAGTAGAGTGAAGTACATAGGAGTCCCTATACTTTTCTCGTTGTCCTCCCACCTAGCTAGTCTTTCTAGTCTGTTTTAAGTATCATTTACCTTGGCTTATTCATTCATCAACCCCTTCCTATCGCATATATCATTTACCCCACTATACTAGTTGGTACAAAGTTGAGGTGCTCTCTAGGATCTCTCTCTAATTATCATTTCTAGCCAACTTTCCCTTGGGATAAAATAAATTATGATACCTTGGAATACTCCTTGGTGAAGTGCTATAGCGGTATAATCTTTGCGCTTGCGGATTTATCCAATAGTCATAAGAAATACCAGCGAGCATTTCTGGCGCCGTTGCCAGGGATAGGGATTTATCTCTATTTTTGGTACGACGCTAAGAAATATCAACAAGCATTTCTAGCGTCGTTGTCCGGGAAAGTTTAGCCTAGAAATTTTAATTAGATTGAATCCAGAGATTCTAGTTAACTTAGATATCAAATAGTCATAGGGGCTTACCCCTGTCTGTGTCTTCCTTTCTTGTGAAGCCAGACAGTGTATGAGCAGTTTCCAACTACTGGAAAACTACCTAGAAGATCCCGAGCAATTGTTGAGGAGGACTAGACGTCGTCAAGTTCCCCCTCAGAGGTTCCTCTCGAACCAGAATTTGTTCAAGGAAGGAGGCTCTACACCACCACTCAAGGAAGCTATGGCCTAGAAGGCGATCTCTGACTTCTCGGTTCCGTCAGCTACCCACATAGCTCAGGGTCCCGAGGTCAACTTCGGGTATGCCACCTTCGAGCTGAAGCCCGCCTTGATCCACATGGTGCAGGCCAATCCGTTTTGCAGAAAACCCTATGAGGATGCAAATGCTCATCTCCAGCACTTCATGGAGTTATGTGGCACTTTTACTATCAAAGGAGTGGCGTCTGACGCAATTCGCCTTTGTCTTTTCCCATTCTCTCTATTGGGAAAGGCGAAACAATGGTTCTACGCCCACAAAGAAGAAGCCACTACATGGGAGAGGTGTGCTAACGCATTCCTCAAGAAATTCTTCCCAACGGGCAAAACAAATGCTCTTCATGGAAAGATCTCAAGCTTCCAACAACAATCTGACGAGACGATTCCTGAAGCATGGGAGTGTCTCCAGGAGTACGTTCATGCCTGTCCTCATCATGGGATAGACGACTGGCTCCTGATTCAAGGATTCTACCATGGGCTGACTAGCATGGCCCGTAGTCACCTTGATGCTGCCGCTGGAGGGGCATTTCTCCAACACACAATAAGAAATGCCAAGGACCTCATCGAAAAGATGGTGATCAACCAAGGATTGGGTGACGAACATCTCCAGCCAAAGAGGAGAGGTATGCACACCGTCAATGAGGTGGACATGCTCTTTGCCAAGATGGACCTCCTGATGAAGAAGATAGAAGAGAGTTCCAAGAAGGAACGAGAGGCCATCTACCCCGTCGCCGCCACATAAGCCATTGAAGCTGATCCATGGTGTGAGGTGTGCGGAGGAAATAATCACTCGGGCAACAATTGCACGGAGATATCAAAGGAGGACGTGAATTTCATCAGCAACAACAACAACAACAGGTATCGACCCCAACAACAAGGAAGATGGAATTCACACCCCTTCTACTAAGGTAATGGAGGTAATAGCAATTACAATAATTACAATTCCTACAATAATCAACCTCCATTGAAAGATCTTGTTCTTTGGCAATCTAAGATTAATGATGGTATAAATAAGAAAATGATTGCCATTAATAAAGTTATTGAAAGCTTTGGTGAGAAAATGGATAGCTTTACAACTGCCATGAAAAATCAATTGAGCTTTAATAAAATGCTAGAAACCCAATTAGCTCAATTAGCAGCAGCTATGCCATCCATAGAACAAGGTAAAATTCCTAGGAAACTAGAAGATTCAACTGAGCATGTGAACATGGTCACAACAAAGTTCAGTAAGCCTCCACTTCGCTCCTATTGGGGCTATCTTCTCGATCTTCCCTTCATCATGAAGAAGGAAGATCCAGGCCACCCGACGATTAAGTGCTCAATCGAACAACATACGTTCCACACCACCTTCTGCGATCTTGGATCGGGTGTTAACATCATGTCTAAGGTAACATATGATAATCTGTTAGGAGGACCTTTGGTCCCTACATGTGTTCGCCTGCAGATGGTAGATCAAACCATCAGGTTTCCCGAGGGACTAGCTAGGGATATCTTGGTGAACATCCAAGATGAGTACATCCCCACCGACTTTATCATCCTAGACATGGGAGCCAACGTGGAAGTACCCATCATCTTAGGAAGGCCCTTCCTCAACACCACCAACACGCTCATCTACGTTGGATCGGGCTAGATTCACTTCCAATTCCCGAGCCATAAGGTAAAGTGTGCTTTCAATGGTTATAAACTTAACAAACAGGCCAAAGCACAACCACCGAAAAGAAGAGTTCAAGCTCCGCGCAAGAAGAAGCAGTACCCAGAGGCCAAGATCACTGAACTCAAGGAGGACAAACCCGCCAATCCAAGGCAGGTTTGGAAAGCAAAAGAGGTGCACACACCATGGTCTCCTTCTCCGGAGCCATCAAGTGTACCCGAAGAATGAACAAGGAGAGTCCTACTCCGAGGACTTAAAATCAAGGAGCCTTCACCGAAAAGTAAATCTGTAGTTATCTTTTATTTCCTTTCTTAAATTTAGTTCAAAGCCTTTAATTTCTTTCATACTTAAAATTCAGAAAACTAAAGTTAGTTTAAATAAAACTTGAGAATTAGATTAGTATTAAAATTTGACAAAAGGTAGAGCCAATAGGGTGGTCGGCAGACCACCCTATGCATCCTACCTTGGCACATTTAATCACTCTTCTCTTTATAACCTTTATAAAAGAAAAACAAAATTTTTTTGGAGGAATACGGTGGTCGGCCGACCACCCTATGATCCACATGTTCATCCATCTTTCTCCCCCACCATCCTTTATCCAAGCATCTCATGATTTGGGAGGTGGGACATTCAAAAATCAGTTTCTTGCTTTGGGAGACATGTCTTTTGTCTTGTCATGCTTTAAAGTAAATCAATCACTTTTGGTTAAAGCATGACACATCCTTGTCTCCCACTACTCCTTGTCCAAAGTGGGGAATCTGACACCTATCACTTTAACTTTGTCATGCTTTGAAAAAGAAAACACATCAATCACCTTCCATCAAAACATGACATACCTTTGTCCCCCACTATTCTTTGTTTAAAGAGGAGAATCTTGACTACTTTAACTCAGCTTTTGATCACATCACACCACATCTTTCACTTTTCACCAAGCACTAGAAAAAGCATAGTGGAATCCCCACTCTAGGGGGTCGGCCGACCATGCTTTGGTCACCTCCTCTCCCTCTTTTTCTTTGTGTAAGGTATCCACTAAAGTGGGTGATCATGGCACCCAAGGGGCATGCCCAAGGGTGGTCGGCCAACCACTCCATGGCACCCCCTTGGTGCCACTTCCTTCCCCTATAAAACTCCAAGCAAGGAGATCCCCATCCCTCACACCTCCACCAGAATTCAGTTCTAGTTCAAGCCTCTCCTTGCCTTGCTCTCTCCTCTCTACATTCAAGAGAAGTCCTTAGCTTTCAAGAGAAGTAGTGTTTCTCTCACTAGTCCACAAGAAGATCTCTTGTCTTCATCAAGCTTATCTTAGCTTAAACTTCTCCCCACAAGGCAAACTAGAAATCCACTTCACACACAACTCTCCCTAGTCTTGCCCTTGTGTCCTTCTTCCTCTCTAGAAGATGAAGAATCCAATAAGCTCCATGTTCAAGAAAGCAAAGCACATCGTAAGGGGGAGCTCATCTCATCGCTCCCACCAATCTGAGGGCACTTCCCAAGGAAGAAGGGGAGGTTCTGCCCAATACACTTGGGAGAACCTCCAAACTAAAGAACACCCTCAAGAGGAAGAAGAAGTGCCAGAGGAGGTACCTCAAGCGGAGGCATTCATGGTGCCCCCAATGAGGACCTATGATCAACAAAGTGGTCTCTGGTTCGACCAACTAGAGTACCAATGATATCTCTCTCTTCGGGGCCAATCTTTTGAGCACACAAGGATATTGGATCCGAGTCTTCTCTCCAACGCAGGTATGACCACCGAGTTCGAAACTATCTTCTCTACTCTTGGTTGGTCTGGCTTTTGGAAAATAGAAGAGTTTGGAATTGAAGTGCTCACCACAGAATTTCTATGCTCTCTCCAAACCTCCAATGTTGGAATTAATTTTCGCATGTTTAATCAAAGTCATAGTCTAATTTAGAGTCATCTAAGTGCTGCTCTTGGTTTTGATAATTCATGCTTGATTGATTTAAGTCCTGCCATGCATAGTTTTAACAAAAGGAAATTTTGGTTCTCTATATCTACTCTACGAGATTGCTCAAATCCTAAAACTGAGAAAATTCATAATCCAACTCTTCGTTTCATACATCTTTGGATGAAAATAACCTTGTTTCCTGGAAGTAATGCTAACTTGATAAGTGACATGGAATTAAAATTGCTTTATGCCATGGTCAACAAAATTCAAATCTCTCATGTTAAATGCTTAGTGGAATTTTGGCAAAGTTCAATTGAGAGTAATGAATCTATTCAATTCACATCTTTAATTACTTGTCTTGCTGAATCTATGAACTTGCTAAATGGCACACACCCCTTTGTTTACATCTCTGCTCCTTTAGCTATGATCTTAGAAGAATATCTCACTTTTACCAACACGCTAAAAAGAGATGCCAGCGGTGAACTTAAGATGATTTACAATGGCCATACAATTGAGGTGCCTCTTCCAAATAGGCAACTTCAGTTGTATAGGACCTGTAAGCTAACCCTTGATTTAGATCAAGGCATTGGGCAAAGAAGTTTTGCAGGTTCAGACAGGAGAGCTCAGGAGGGGCTACACTTTGTTCATCTTGAGCAAGGTGGTCCTTCCCGAGGAGCTATTGGCGAGGAGGAAGATGATGCATCTTCCGATCCCATGCACACTACAAGTGGCATGCCTCCTCCCATCACGTCCGCAACGAGCATGAGCATCCTTCTCGTCCACACAAGACAGGGAGCATCGTGAACTACGGCAACAGTTCGATCATCTCACCAACACCTTTGGTGAGCTGCGTGTTGAGCACGATGAGACAGCACGCATCGTCCAGCAAACTGTCGAAGAAATTCAAGCAATGCAAGAAGAACAACATCGGCATTGGGACTTTTGGCGGCAACAACATTCACATCCGCCGCATTATTGAGCAAAAGACATGCTTGGGGGATATTCTCTCCCCCACTAAGGTAAGTTTTCAAATTTCAGCATTTATATTTATGCATTTCCTTGCTTATCTTTGTTTTGCATCAAAAATATCTGCATATGATAAATAAAATAAAAAGACCTTCTCTACTCCACTCTCACATGTTTCATGAAAAATTTATCTCCTATGGAAGTGATGAATAGTTGCTCTGTTAAATGTTTTTCTAGTACTTAGTTTATAGCGTGATATTTCTCTAAGTATGGATTACTTGGCTTAAAAGAATTCATCATGAACTTGAAACTTTTGTGGGTTGCGAATGCTGTAACTAAGTCTAAGTTGTTGTGAGACATGATATGACAAGATAAGAGCTGCTATAATATTGTTCTAAGCAAGAATGAATATCGGAGTTTTATTTATTAAAATAACTAAAACACTTTGATGTTCCTCAATGGTGAAAAATTCCTACCAAAGCCATGCATGCTTCTCCATGATATAAGCTTTCTACATAAGCTGCTTGCTTTGTGTTGAGTTTGGTCAAGTTTTGTGACCCTTGTTGACAGACTTATCATGCTCCTAAGATCAAGATCACGTACACGCCACATATACATGCTGCTTCTACACTGGAAGTATGTAGAAACATGCCTTACATTTTCACATAGTTCATACTCCATGCTCTAGTAGAAAAATGTCTCTCTAGTTATTGTTAGTAAATGAGACATAGACTATGCAAAATTATGAAAATTTCAAGGGCATTCTAAAGTCCCAATTTTTATGAGCATTCCAAAGCTCTCTCTTGGAAAAAAAAGAAAAAAAATGATGAAAAGATAGCTATGTCTCAAAATAATAAGTTAGGAAAGAGAGATCATCCACATATAGGAGTATTGATCATTTGCCATGTTTCCACACACTTGCACATCTTGATCTAAGAGTATGACACTTCTCTCCTCGGATCCGGAATTTGACTTTACAATATATGCAAGGTAAGTTTGCTGCATCTTTAATCCCTACCTATAGCTCCACATAAGCTTTAGAGATAGGATGAAGAAGGCAAACTTTGACATATGCCTTGGTGAGGAATCATACACCTTATGAGCGACTCGAGAGTACCATTTGAGGAACACTAAGTTTTCTTTACAAAATCTTACAAAACCTCCGATATGAAACTTGTGAAAGAATAAGAAAATTAGTACTCAAGTCAAGTTGTTCTATCTCTCAACTTCTCAAGACAAAGGATAAAGCTATAAGCCCCATGAAGGACTAAGGTAATATGGGTGAGTCTTTATTGCTAACTTTTCCATTCAAATGAGAAGTTTGATTGTTTGCTCGGGACGAGCAAAGGTTAAGCTTGGGGGATCTTGTTGGCACAAATTATGACCATCTTTTACATAGCTAAAATGTTGCCATCAACCCAAGGATCAAGGATAAAACAAACACATCATGAGCATATTTTATCAAATAACTAGTTCCACATGTCCATGAGTGTTTGAGTGCAGGAATGAACAAATGAAGCAAAGGAGAGCTAGTGGGACCCACATAGGGGGTCGGCCGACCACCCTATGGGCCCACAGGCTCTCCACTCTTGGCCATGATCCAAGAGAGGCACTCTAGAGTGAAATCCAACCATTGGATCAATTCGTGCTTTCTCTCAACGACTCACAAAGATAGCACATGGATTCATGGGCCCACACCAAGGAGATAAATGTGACAACCACCTCAGAACCAGCAAATTAACATCAATGACAAGTGGGGTCAGCACCAGGACGACAGAAGTGGGCCAGAACCCCCAAGGGGGGGGTCGCCCGACCATCAAGTGGGCCCAAATGGCCCCCACTCGGTTTCTAACCAGTGGGGCTTCATCCAAGGAGACAAGGGAGGGCCCAGTGGCCATAGGGGGGGTCGGCCGACCGCCCCCCCTAGGTCGGTTGGCTCCCCCCAACCGCCATACACCGTGCCACATGGTGGAAATCCACACCATCCACTCCTTGGTCGGTTCTAAGGCGGTTTGATCCAAGGGTGGAGGATGGAAAGCCTTGGATCAATGACATGGCGATGGAGTAGCCCCTACTCCACCCCCCTACTATAAATAGAGGGCCATACCCCTTTCTCTAAACATGAAGAAGAAGCCTACAAGCTTTATTCCTTAGAATTGCTCTAGTAGTTAGTCTAGAGTGGGAGTTAGAGTTGAGTCGAGCTTGCTCGAGATTTCCGGAGTAGTCTTCTAGGAAGTCTGGTATAGCTCTTGTATATTTCCTTCTTTGTAAGACTTTATCTTATTTAATATATATCTTTCCCTTTACTTTACTTAGTATTTACTTTGAGCATTTCTATACTAGATATAGTCTTGCTATATGCTTTTGCTCTTTAATAGTCTTTATACCCATAGTCTGTGATCCTTGTGACCTTTCCTGTATGCGATCATTGTCTGTCATAGGGTGCTTTGATTATTGATCGTAGTCAAAGTAGTAAGTTGTGTGTAAGTGTGGTGCTTATACATCATCTTATCCTTGGTTATCGCTTGTTGCACGGATTGTTTGTGGTAGCTATCAAGAGGTGACAGCCTTGTCTAGTCGTTGTATTCCACCACGTGTTTATAGGCAAGTTCTTAAAAGATAAGGCCCCAGTAAGAAGAGGGCGCGGTCCGGTAGGAGTTTTGTCCTCCTACTGATCTATCCCCTCACCTAGCATACTTGTATTGAGGAGGCAAACTATAGTGTTTAGACTAGTTAATTAGCTAAGTATATTGAAGTAGAGTGAAGTACATAGGAGTCCCTATACTCTTCTCGTTGTCCTCCCACCTAGATAGTCTTTCTAGTCCCTTTTAAGTATCATTTACCTTGGCTTATTCATTCATCAACCCCTTCCTATCGCATATATCATTTACCCCCTATACTAGTTGGTACTAAGTTGTGGTGCTCTCTAGGATCTCTCTCTGTATTTATCATTTCTAGCCAGCTTTCCCTTGGGATAAAATAAATTATGATACCTTGGAATACTCCTTGGTGAAGTGCTACAGTGGTATAATCTGTGCGCTTGCGGATTTATCCAATAGTCATAAGAAATACCAGCGAGCATTTCTGGCGCCGTTGCCAGGGATAGGGATTTATCTCTATTTTTGGTACGACGCTAAGAAATGTCAACATTGATCCTGAGAATCAGATAGTTCCCCTTGCCTTTGCTTTGGCAGAGGGAGAGAACAATTCGTCGTGGTCATGGTTCATGAGGCTTCTACGTACCTAGGTCCTTGGTGTATCTTGCACAATATGTTTGATCTCGGACCGACATGTAGGTATTCTTCATGCTGCCAATGAGTATATCGAAGGATTCCCACCCATAGTGCATAGATGGTGCATGCGTCATTTTGGCGCTAATTAATGGCGGTGACAGAGGAAGAAGGGGGTATGTGAGAAGGTTAAGGCACTATGTAATGTACGTAGAAAGTCTCGGTTCGAGGAGACATTGAAAGAGCTAGACAAGGTAATGAACGAAGCCGGCAAGACATGGTTATATGACCAGATGGAACAAAAGGAAAAGTGGGCACTAGCATTTAATGAGGGTGGATTTAGGTATGGCATCATGACCACCAATGCGTCCGAGTTTTTCAACCATGTCTTTCGTGGAGTACGAGGGTTGCAGTATCAGGTATTGTCGAGTACTCATTTCTCAAATGCAACAAATATTTTGTGAAGAGGTGGTAGCTTGCGCAAAGAGATATACTTGAGACTGGGGTGTGGGGAAAGGTAGCCACTGAATTTATTGAGGAGGAAAAAGGCTTTTCCAAGCAGCAGACCGGTGAGCCGTATGGAAATAACAGGTATATCTATAGTGTCAGAGGGATTGGTGGCACATCTATGGGCGGAGAGCATTATGGTGGACAGAACTACCGGGTTGATTTAGAGAACATTCAGTGCAGTTGTAACATCCCACAGATCATGCACGCCCCTTGCTCTCATATGATAACAGCCTATAAGATGCGCGGATATGACTACCTGTCTTCGAGATATATGTCTCCATTGTACCTCCGATCAAACACCTTAAAAGTATGGGAGAAGAGTTTTGAGCCATATCTTGACCCTTCACAGTGGCCCCCATTTCATGGACCTCAGTATGCCCCCAATCCAGACCTTAAGAAGTTAGGTAAGGGTAGAAGAAAGAAGAAGCATCTAAAGGGAGACACGGACGCTATGAGAGGGTACAGTGATGACAAGTATGGAGGGGGAGACTTCAATGAGACATGTGGTCAAAATTTGTGCAGGGTTTGCAAACTACCGGGTCATAAGGCTAGGCATAGAGGATCTAGGCAACAGGTGCGTTTATATTACTTTCTCGAAATAATATATGTTGTTTACTTGAATTTGTACTTAGCCAACATATTAGTTTATATTATGTTTTAAATTTGTTATTATGCTCATATTATGTTTGAACTTGCACTAACTTGTTTTAAATGTATGGCAAACAGGATGGCTCCAGTTCAGCACTAGAAGCACGCGCTCCTTGAGGTTGAGTACGACAAGGACCACCGGGGTGCTCGCCACGAGTACGGCGACATGGACGAGGAGTTGCCGCTTCTGAGGCCACGCACTCACATCCGACAGCTTCGGTGGGACGAGCGTTTCGAGCCTTACATACGGCGTGCCAGCTTCATGGAGATAGTACGTGTGCTACTACACGGACTTCCTACCTTGAACCCCTCACTTCATTCTGTAGCTTTGGACAGGTAATCACCCTTGTTCGTTTACATCAATCACTGTAATTGGGCCAGTTCACTTAGTTTTATTTTTGATGCACAGATGCAGGCCCGAGACTCACACATTCCACCTTCCTTGCGAGGAGATGACCATCACACTGGAGGATGTGAAGTTAATTATGTGCCTTCGTATTGATGGCCTCTGTGTCACTGGCATCATGGACAACGACAACTGGAGGGAGAAGGTGGCCGCCATCTGTGGCCAGCTTCCCGCGGACGACGAGCGAGCAAAGAAGCATACGTAAGCAGCTAAATTGTCTTCCTGTAATTGTCTTTATTTTCCTTATTTGCCTCTAATTGTCTTCCAAATTTGTAGGAAAACTTCTGGTGTCACCTCATAGTGGCTCATTGAAAGGTTTAGCAATCCAATTGACGAAGATGCTTCGGAGGATACAGTGGAAAGGAGAGCTCGGGTGTGGTTGTGGCACTTCCTTGGTACTTTCTTGTTTCCTGACGCGTCAGGTAATGTGGTCAGCTAGATGTTCTTGGACATACTATGCCAACCATGGGAGAACATTGCCAGCTACAATTGGGGCAGCGCTATTCTGGCATGGACATACAGGCAGTTCTGTAATGTCTGTTGTAGCACGGCCGAGAACCCCTCCCTAGGGGGTTGCTCCTACCTCCTGCAAGTCTGGTTATGGGAGCGATTTCCTATGGGGCAGCCCAAAATACCTGAAGTTCCTGTAAGTAAATTTATATATTATGTAACTTGGAATTCCTTTTGCCTTCCCAAATGACTAACACTAGAATGTAATGCAGGGTTGGGATGCCCAGGATGCATTGCCCACAGCTTTGTGGGTTTGGAGTGAAATAGAGCTGGTCACCGGAAATGCAAAACGCAAGTACAAGGAGTACACCGACCTATTTGATACCATAACACACCTGTAGGTTTGTTCATTAATTTAATTTGTATGGTTTATATTGTTTGCACAATATTTGAATTGTACCTGAGTTTTTGATATTTTGTGTAGGTCGTCTGGGAGCCTTGGGACAACGCCGAGTATCGTCAGTTGCTCGGTCCACGGTGTTGGGAAGAGAAGGACAAGTTTCGGTGCGATGTCCCGCTCATTTTCTTTCATGTGGTTGAGATGCACTATCCGTACAGAGTTTGCAGGCAGTTTGGCAGACTTACGGGCAACCCACCACCGCTCTACTCCATTAGCCAGCATTTGCATAGGTGATATGTGTATTATGAATTAGAATGTTGCCTAATTAAATTATGTCAGCTCCAACTAATCATACATTTACTGCAGTCTTGACCGCAGGTTGAGGAAAAAGAAAAAGGACTGGCATCTGATACACACCGAATACATAGAGAGGTGGGATAGGCGGGTACGAGTATCGTATCAGCAGGGCCCTCCACACGACCCACACTTGTTCAACGAGTACCTCAAGTGGCTTCACAGGTCCACACATACCCATTTGAAGTCGGCTTACAAGGAGCACGCCCTGCGTGAAGACTCTGATGGTGACATCGTCGAAGACAAGTACGATCGAGTCACTAGAGACGGGACATAGCCACAGAGAGCCCCCCTACAGAGATATGTGGTAAGTTTGACTAGCATTCATTCATTGTTAATAGTATAAAATGCAAACTTGCAACAATCCGTTGACAATTTCGTTTTTTAAATAGGCTACAAAGTTGGCGCAATTGTCTGATGCCGCAGATAAGGCTGTATACGAGAACCGGAAGCATAAGCATCGGCGAGATAAGGATGGCCCGCTTGAGACATTTGTCCATGTAAGCATAACATTCATATTCTTTTTCTTCTACTTGTAGTTGAGAGATAAATATATGTAAACTAAACTTGTCACTTTGCAGAAAATGAGTAGGTACTTGAAGAAAATGTCTTAGAAGTTGAGCTGCATGACCACTGATTGGGTGCCTCCAGATATGCCTCCTCGTCCTTCTCGTGCATCAGCTTTTGACTCTCTAAGGACGCTAGGTGCTTCTTCGGACCCTGTCACCGGTCCACTTCGAGCACGCACACTCCGTACTATAAGGCCGGCAAGGCACCAGTCCATGAGGAGGTGGAGGACGGCGAGGACTCAGATGAGGCCTCAGACTTAGACTTAGATGAGGCACTGGGGTTTCATATACACTAGCATGGGCCTTCTCAGCAGGGTTGGGCTGAGCAGGGTACGTCTCAGCATGGAGTTTTTCAATACGAGCCGTCTCAGCATGGGTCGTACCAGCAACAGTGGTCGTACGAGCAGGGTTCATCTCAGCAGTGGTCGTACCAGCAGCAGGGCCAGTTCCAGTAGGGCCCGTTCCAGTTCCAACAGGGCACGTTCCAGTTCCAGCAAGGGCCTCAGCAGGTTCCTTTCCAGCCTAGCTCCTACGACCAGAGCCCATACCAGCAGAGCCCAGCAGAAAATGGGCATGTCCCAGCTATTTGATGCACCATTTAGGACCCAAGGAGAGGAACAGGTACAATTTACTATGTTCTTTTGCGTAACGCTTTACTAATAATGCAAAACTTGACCTTATATGTATCTTTATTTCATTTGCAGAGACCGATGAACGTGCAAAGGACGAGTCATGCCTAGGGACAAAGGCAATAGCAAAGTTAGCGGGACCACAGTGACGTTGGGACGCCAAACATGTTGCCTACAGAACCGAAAAGACGGAGGCGACCAAGGAATCCTTACACTCCAGGGACATAGAGTGCACGTAAGTATACAAATGCTACCAATACTGTGTTATTCATGTATGCATATGTGGTCTATGTTTTTGACCATGGCAACGCTGCTATAGGTTGGCATGCCACGGACATCTACTGTTGCATCGAAGACAAGGACGTCCATGATTTATCTTTTTTGTTGTACTAGGAAAGAACCAAGTGTTCCTTTCAAAATGTGTAACTTTATATATTTGTGCTAGGTGGACATAATGTATCTTTGCATTGCACTTGTGTCTCCGTTGTTGAACCATATGTATTTGTCAGTACCCTAGTGTTGAATGGTGAATTATATTGAGTTCAAACTTGGTTGGAAATGTTCCAATGTCACTTGTATTGAATATGAGGTACTGACATATGCATACATGAGGAAATGTTCCAATGTTCCAATGTCAAACGTGGTTGAACCATATATATTTGTATTGAATATACAAATGATTATGTGATTCTGGAAGGCCTGATCGGGTCATATGAGGTTGTAAACACCTGTACTACTGAATACTCGCAGTCCTGGTGTGTTCTGGCTGCCGCTCCATGGTTGGAGGAGCGGCAAGCCGGTCGTTCCATGGCTGGGGGAGCGGCAGCTAGCCATGGAGCTGCTGGCTTGCCGCTCCTCCAGCCATGGAGCAGTAGCCAGAACACACCAAGAGTTTGCCAAAAACCCACTAGAGCTAAATTCTCAGTCTTCTAGTATTCTAAAAGCACCCTATTCTAATGTGCAATGCACAAAAATGAAAGAGAGTGGGCAAATACTTTTGGACTTAAGTTATTAGAGTGGGCAAAATGAAAAGCACCCTATTCTACTTTTGTTTTCTTCTCTAAGTATGCCAATTGCTTACCAATTGTCTTGTAGTGTTTCTACTTCCATTTGTTTATGTGTATTTTTTAATGAGTTTTCCAGATTATTTATTTTGTGATTTTTAGATGACCATTAGTTGTTGTCCTATGTTTTTGTGAGTTGTAATGAGTTTTTGTGATCTAATAATGCTTAGGTTAGAGTGAGGTGTTTTTATTTTTAGGTTACTTCTGAAAGGGTACTTTGATTAGAGATACAACAACAACAACAATAATAATAATAACAAACGATACATTAGAACTCATATTCCACTCACAAATGGTACGACTCATGTTCTAGTTCAAATGCAATAAAAGAACTCATCTAGAGTGCATACACTAACAATCCTCGTCAGAGCACCAATCCTCCACTACCACGTCTTTGCTCTTGCTAGACTTATCCTCAGCCTTCTGTCGATGGTAAGCGGCCTCTGCATCATCTATGTCATCTAAAACCTGAAAGAAAAAGGAATCCTCGGCCTCGTCCTCCTGCAACCTACCCTCTGCTAGAGCGATGAGTTCGCTGAGCCTGCCATAAGCAGGGTCATCCTCATTGTTGGCCTCCTCCGTCTGTAACCCAGCCTCGGCTAGAGCGATGAGTTCACTTAGCCTTGCATAAGCAGGGCCCTCCTCCTCCTCGGCCTCAGCATCCACCATAATGGGACAATGCACGTTACCACCAACTCGAATGTGTCTCTTTTGACGCTTTGTCTCCACGTGCCTTGCACGAGCAACATCTTCTTCGAAATTCCCGGTGCATCCCATCTCTGCAAGTTAAAAATGCATCAAGTCAGCAAAGTAATTCTATTTAGCTTTGACATAAGAAACTAATAATGCACAAAGGTTGGAAATACTTAATGGCACATAATGAAGCAATATTATCATTCAGAGACTTCATTAATACTCTTTCCTCCTCAGTTGCAGCCTTCCTAGCCCTTTCTGTCTCTATTATCGCATTTTTCTCGACTACCCACTTGTTCCACGCGACACTCATAGGGCTTGGAATACCATTGACTCTAGCTTTCTCACGCATATCCCTCTTTTGGTTTTTTATGAAAGACTTGACGTAATTAGGACCATATCCTCTAGCCTATGCCAATCTTTTCCTCCACTGAATCTCCTCGAGGAATTTTTTCCTGCCAGATGAACCTTCCCACTGTTGACACCATTTTTCAGCACGTGTCAAATGAGCTAAGGCTTGACTGGCCAACGGTTGTTTTCTATCGGCATCGGGAAATTGTGAGCCACTACTGCCGATGAGAGTACTGCGAGAATACCAAGTGTATTACCGATGGAGGCTAGGTCCTTGCCGACGAAGGTTAATTGGTGAAGCTGAGTAGCTCAAGTTGAATGTCGATTGCCGATAAGGGGGCAATGTCAATTGCCGATGAGCATGACGTTGCCGAGTACCGATGAGAAGTTGATGCCAAGTGCTGGAGTGGTTGCCAATTGCCGATAGGTTGGTAAAGACAGTTATCGGTATTAGATTGCTGATCGGGAAGTATTACCGATGCCGATAGGCATGAGGTGCCGATAAGGTGACTTAATGTGATATCAGCGGAAGACTACAGGTGGCCAGAGAAGGAAGTCGCGGATTGGAGGGATCTACCGATGGAAAGTTTCCATCGAGAAGTATAAGGAAACTGGTGTTTTTGTACCAGTATTATTGTTATAGTAGTTTGAGTCCGGCTCTTGCATGAGTCGTTTATTTTCCTTTAAAATAGGTGTGTTTGTTTAGGAAAATAAATATTATTATCCGGCTCCTGCGCGAGTCAGTTTCCTTAAAATTAGGAGTTTGTTTTAGGAAGGATACGTGTCGTGTCTTTGTACAACTCTCCATGCGGGAGTATAAATACGTGCCCGAGGGCCAGGGAAAAAAGAATCAATCCAATCAAAAACAAACCAATTTTATCTTACTCTACCTTTTATCGCAATTTACCTTTATTGCATTAGTTATAGCTTTTCAACGAGTTCTTTCAAGCTTCGACGGGCTGCATCACCTTGATCTCCGTCAAAACCTTGCGAGTTCCGCGTGGGAGTACCTCTGAGCTTTGGCATTCCGGGCGCATCGCTGTTTGCCTCGTTCAGCTCTGCTCTAGTTATCCTGATCAAGTCCCAATCCCAGCATCCGGGCGCATCGCCGTTGTCTGGATTGGATCTTGTTCTAGTTATCCTTGATCAATCTGAGCCTTGACGTCCGGGCGCATCGCTGTCGTCTCGTTCAGTTTTGTTCTAGTTATCATCCTTGTCGATTAATTGGTCAAATCGACTGGCACGCCTCCGGAATACCGAGCTTTGGGTAATAGCCCGAGGTGTTCGCAAATCCTGACGCTTTTTGTGTCAACACCTCTTTTGGCACGCTCGGTGGGACCCGATTATATAAATTATATATGTATCATGACTAATCCAAGGAGTGTCATTGAAGTCTCCACAGCAGATCTGACAAATCACCAGAAGCAGGCTATGAAGCAGGCAATGGAGGAATACAAGCGCTCATATCTTAGATCCTTCAGCCTAAACGGGATCGGCGAAGCAGTGCAGAAGCAAGATCCGCCATCGCCATGGCAGACTATTTTCTACGCTGATCCTGGTAAAGTACAAGATACGGCGGTCTGCTCCCAGTAATGCTTACGTTTTAGAAACTCTTGAAAGAGTCAACGTATAGCGTGCTCATTTGAATGCCGATGGAAGGGAAACTATAATACATCGGTAAAAGCGTTATATTACAGAGCAAGGTCAAGTATCAATATTACATTTGCCAATGTGACAGAATTTGGCAAGTTACAACAAGGAGTGGATAACTGATATCGCACGCAGGCAAATTTGTTCTATCTCCTCTATCTCCCTAGCATCCTCATCGGCAGAGCCTTCGACCGACTTGATCTTCTTCTTTAGAGCGATGGCTTGACAGGCATTGTTGTCTCTTTCTTGTCGCAGAGCCGTGATAGTGTCGGGAAGTTGGGCTCTCTTCTGGGCAACTGCATCCAAGGACTCTTCAACCTTTCTCAGCTCAGCTTGCAGTTCTTCCTTTCTTGCCGATAATTGGATGAATGCCTGTTCAAGCTCAGTGTCGGAAGCCTCCACTTGGCCAATGTTCTTGTGCTTATCATCGGCGATTTGCTTAAACTTAAGAATTTCTTCCGTGAGTTTGGATTGGGCGTTCCTGTTGGCGATGCGGCTTGAAACCCGTTGGTATTGCAATCGACGGCTCTCAAGGAAGGCTGCTTGGAGAAGAACCTCTTCTGCATCGGCAGGTAGTTGGCCTTGGATATCTTTGAAGATGGCCATTGCTGCAGTTGAATCCTGGACGAGCTGAGATGTATCTGTCTGCAGCTGAGAGAGTAATGCCTCGAGCTTGGATTTCACTTCTGCCGATAGAGTTGGGACAGAGCTCTCTTCCTCCTCATCGTCATCGGCAATATCGACAGCAAAGGAGAATAAGTTGTCGGCTCGAATGGGGCCTTCTTGGTGCTCCTCGTCCTGGGGGTTGATGCCGAAGGAGAATAGGCTGTCTGGGGAGTCCTGGGCCTGAAATGAAGAGGTTAAAGCGTGCCGATCATAAAGTTATGCTACGAATTTTTTAGGTGACCAACTTACCATCTTGAAGCGGATTTCTTGCCTGGGACTTGGCAGGTTGGAGGGTCCAGCCTCATCTTGGAAAATGGCAGCAGTTGCCGATGAATGAGCTTCTGTTATTGAAGCTGTTGGTGCTGGTGTTGTTGTCGGCATTGCTTCTGATGTAGTAGCTGGCTCCCTTGGTGGCGACACCGCTCTTTCATCGGGAATCTCGGCTGGTGAAAGCGCCGATGCTGATGTCGCCGCAGCTGCTGTAGCAAGTGGAGTTATCCCTTGGTTAGGGTTTTCATCTGATGGAGGCACTGGTGCCGATACCGATGCCGTTGGTTTCTGTGGTAGCAGTGCCATACTCTCATCGGGGATTTCGGCTAGTGCCGATGCCGATGCCGCTTCCGCTGTTGCAGCAGGTGTTGTCTCCTGGTCAGGGACATCGTCTAATGGGTGATCGGGAATCGGAGCCGTCGACGATCCTGCCGATGGTGCAGCGGTAATTGGTGGCGCAGTTGAAGCTGATGGCGAAGATGGGCTAGCCAGCCTCAAGCGTCTCTTCTTCCTTGGCGCGGCAGCAGGAGATCTAGCCCGTTTCGACGAGGACTGGGGGACGTCGGCGGCCGGGCTTGAAGGTACTTGTTTGCTGGGAGCAGCTGCCGATGACCTCATAGCCTGAAAACATTCAATGCGAGTTATACAAAGTGAATGTTGCCGATTAAACAGTATATGATCGGTATGAGTGAAGATGAGTTTACTGCAAACACCCGCGTCAGGGCAGCAGCAGCGGCTGATGTAGCCTTGGCTTTTGCAGGTGTTGATGTAGGTACCTGTTGAGGAGTGAAGGCAGCTAACGTGGGAACCTTGTTACCGATGAGTGATACGGGACTCATCATTCAGAGTTTGAAGGGCTTGCCACTCCTGCTCGTCGGAGGAATCGGATCGTCAACCTGTTAAGTGTAAAGGGATCAGATGCCGATGATAGAAGTAAAGTAATAAGGAATGCATCGGAATAAAAGACTTACTGCGTCATCGGGGACGATGTGATCGGCATTGATCATGTGCCGATAGTAGTGCGACGACTTGGCAAACAGTTGACACCTCCATTCTTGCCACTAGGACTTGTACTCATTTGTAATAAAGGAGGTTGGTGACCAGGAGGACAGGTCAAGGTCTGATACATCGGCATTAGGAGGAAGGTTGACAACTTTGTTCCAGTCCAGAGCACTGGAGAATGTCTTCCTAGGCTTCACTACCTTGGAGTAACAAAGCTTGATCGGCAGTTGACCGAACGCCAGTTGTCTTGCCGCTACCGATGGGTAGTAGAACTCAAATGATGGAGGGGCGTTCTTTCCCAATCCAAAGATGTTCACTGGGATAGCTCGGGGAGTGATGCTGGCCTTCATAATTACCTGGTTCTCGGGCAAATTCCCATCGGTAAGATTAAATAGCAGTGGGAACTGGTTGTCTTCGTCGGCATATGGCCACCAGAGCCGTTCTGTGGCAGGAATTCCGTTATAGAACTTCTGAAAAAACATGCCGAATTGTTCTGCATCGGCATCGGTTCCGGGCAACACTATAATAGCCTCTCCAAAGTTGAGTGGAGGGCGAGTTGCCAACTCATCATCTCCACATTGATGGTCTTCTGATATGTCTCTCGGGAAACGTTGAGCGAACAAGTTAAACTGAAGCGCTTTCTGCATCTATACGTTCAGCCACATATTGATAAACCACCAAGGGCCTCCAAGGTTGCCGATGCGCTCACCTAGCAGCAACTTCTGGGATACTTGATGGAGAAGACGATATATCGATCCTAGAAGATATCTGCCCATGGGAAGTCTTGTCCCATCGGCAAGCAGCTCGGCTGCTGGAAGGTACATGGTAGTGGGTCCGACTGCCCTACCGCAGAAGATGAACTTGTCCAACCACATGTTCAGGAAAGTGGCATGCTCCCTCTGGTTTACCGATCCTGTTTTCTGGTACTCCTGAATGTAACCCGTCCAGCCGCCGATGTTCTGAGTGTTTACTCTGTGCTCAGCTTTCCTATTAAATAAGGTGAAGGTATCGGCAGAAGAGACGTCTAAGCCGGTCAACATGTGGACATCGGCAAGAGTGGGAGTGGCTGGTCCATGCCGGAATAAGAAGGCATTCATCGTGTCCGACCAGAAGTAAGAGGCAGCTATTAACATGTTCTCGTTTTTCTCCATATCGGCAATGGAGAGTCTGATACATTGGTCCAAGCTGCGCTCTTGCCAATAAACTTGCTGCGCCCTAGCAACCCTGAGGTACCAATTTTTCCATCCCTTAGTAGGCTTGGGCCATGATCGGAAAGCGTCCTTCCACAGTCCTAAGCCGAAACATTCAGATCTGAAAGGGATTCGGTTGGTCTCTGCGTTGATTATGTAGCTGGGATCCGGATTCCCCATAGGGCCTAGGCAACTGAAGGTGGAACCAGCGAGTGGAATCACTACCTTGTCGTACAGTTCCTAGGGTTCGAAGGAAAGGAGGGGGAGAAATCAGAAAAGGAACGGGAATAAATCCAGATTTGTGCGAGAAAAGAACCAGCGGAAGGTTGGATTGGGAGGAAAATAGATCTTACCTTGGGGATGTTGACTTGGATCGCCATTGGAGTCAAGGGAGTGCTTGCGGTTCATCCTTGGTTGCGAAGGTGGCTGTTGCTCGAGCTCAGACAGGTACTCTTCAAGGGTGCGGCTGGAGGTTGAAGACGAAGGCAGGAAAGTGAAAATGGACTCGGGTGAAAAGTAATGTGGATCCCAGTAACTTTTATAAGCTTACCCAGGGGTATTTTGGGGTTGCGATCCACACTGTGCAGGAATGTGGAGAGGCCCGCGGTAGATACGCGCGGTAATCGAGGTGGTCTGCAACTGTTTGTGCTACAATCAAGGGATTTTATTATTAAATTGCGGTTTCACACGCGGGGATCGAGGAAACCGTGCGTCCATCTCGGAGGTAACGGCTACGGCTAACGGCTACAGTGGAGAGAATTTCGGCACGTAAAATATTATACGTCCCGAAACTGGGGGGCATGTGTTGACACCATTTTTCAGCACGTGTCAAATGAGCTAAGGCTTGACTGGCCAACGGCTGTTTTCTGTCGGCATCGGGAAATTGTGAGCCACTACTGCCGATGAGAGTACTGCGAGAATACCAAGTGTATTACCGATGGAGGCTAGGTCCTTGCCGACGAAGGTTAATTGGTGAAGCTGAGTAGCTCAAGTTGAATGTCGATTGCCGATAAGGGGGCAATGTCAATTGCCGATGAGCGTGACGTTGCCGAGTACCGATGAGAAGTTGATGCCAAGTGCTGGAGTGGTTGCCAATTGCCGATAGGTTGGTAAAGACAGTTATCGGTATTAGATTGCTGATCGGGAAGTATTACCGATGCCGATAGGCATGAGGTGCCGATAAGGTGACTTAATGTGATATCAGCGGAAGACTACAGGTGGCCAGAGAAGGAAGTCGCGGATTGGAGGGATCTGCTGATGGAAAGTTTCCATCGAGAAGTATAAGGAAACTGGTGTTTTGTACCAGTATTATTGTTATAGTAGTTTGAGTCTGGCTCTTGCATGAGTCGTTTATTTTCCTTTAAAATAGGTGTGTTTGTTTAGGAAAATAAATATTATTATCCGGCTCCTGCGCGAGTTAGTTTCCTTAAAATTAGGAGTTTGTTTTAGGAAGGATACGTGTCGTGTCTTTGTACAACTCTCCATGCGGGAGTATAAATACGTGCCCGAGGGCCAGGGAAAAAAGAATCAATCCAATCAAAAACAAACCAATTTTATCTTACTCTACCTTTTATCGCAATTTACCTTTATTGCATTAGTTATAGCTTTTCAACGAGTTCTTTCAAGCTTCGACGGGCTGCATCACCTTGATCTCCGTCAAAACCTTGCGAGTTCCGCGTGGGAGTACCTCTGAGCTTTGGCATTCCGGGCGCATCGCTGTTTGCCTCGTTCAGCTCTGCTCTAGTTATCCTGATCAAGTCCCAATCCCAGCATCCGGGCGCATCGCCGTTGTCTGGATTGGATCTTGTTCTAGTTATCCTTGATCAATCTGAGCCTTGACGTCCGGGCGCATCGCTGTCGTCTCGTTCAGTTTTGTTCTAGTTATCATCCTTGTCGATTGATTGGTCAAATCGACTGGCACGCCTCCGGAATACCGAGCTTTGGGTAATAGCCCGAGGTGTTCGCAAATCCTGACGCTTTTTGTGTCAACACCCACATGCATTTCCGAGTACTCTGTTGAAATAGTTAGATAAATTATTCCAAAACAAATTGACGTACGCTTTAATTTATGGAGTCAAATAGTGAACCTAATCGTAGTCAATCATATGCCCACAGTAGTGGTCAATGCCTAGCTCAGAAGAAAGTAAGTCGTAGTTGAATTGCACACCACATTCGCACATCACAACAGGTTTAGCAGGTTCATCCTCCGGCTCCACATGCTTCTGCTTTTCCTTCTTCTTTTCCTTTGGCTGCTCTGGCCAAAGATCCTTAGGACCGTAGAGCTATTCCTTGAAACTACACCTAGGCATAGAAAAATTCTACAAAACAATAGGTAAATAGGTATTAGTATATGAAAACAAAAAGATATGACCTTTGACAACTGATACGAGAGTTTATCACCATACAACAACTTACTTCATGTTTGAGAGCACAAATGAAGTCATTCGAATTGTTAGGATTGATCACCACTTGCTCTCCGCAATCGCACCGAGGAGGTGACTCCAGACGTCTAGCTACGGCGTAGGTCTTCTCTTCATTCGTCATTGCAGGAGGGTTAGGCGGAGGTGGAACCCACCGCTTGAAGCGCTCAGTGGTGTTATGAAAGTTCCAAGTAGAGAAAAAAAGATCTTAGGATCACACTTTTTTGAACCATCAATCCACCGAAATAAAAAACACCTCGTATGGTCCTACAAAACAAAATTGTATGAAATGAAATTGTAACTGAAGAATAAAAAATGATGAACTAATTGATGGCACAATTACTTACGCAAATGCGGCTGCATGTATAGAAGCAACGAGCCGCGGTGTCTGGATGCCTCAACTGTTGTATGTCGGCCGAAAGACCACAATCACAGTTAGGGACCGGAAGTTCAGGAGGAACGGGGTCATTCTTGCTAGAACTGTCAATGTATAATTCCCTAGGACGACCACTCTTTTTCCAATACTGCGTACGATACATGTCTTCCATCTAACAACATCAATTAGAAAAATGGTAAATATGTATTGACAAGATAACATATAACTCATGACTAACTCTACTACAAATACCTATGTAACTAACCTTATTAATCAACTAAGTCAACAACACTAACTACACTAACATGACTAAAGTAAAGTAAACTAAACTAAACTAAATTAAACTACCAATTATTCTAACTACACTAAAGTAAACTAAACTAAATTATAGTACTCACTTTACTAATTGAACTAACTGAACTAGCTATGCTACTAACCTTTAGAACACGTGGGGAGGGCCGAGGCGGCTGGCCGGCTTGCGGGCGGCGGCAGCGTGGGCGTGAGCAGGGGAGGCCGGCCGGAGCAGGGGAGGGCGAGGCGTCACCGGGGTGCAGCTGGGCGAGCGCGGCGAGCATAGAGGAGAGCATGAGAGGAAGGAAAAGAAAAAACTTACCGTTTAAAGTGTTCCGCCCTTGCCGCTCTATGATCTGCGGAGCGGCACGGCTGTCGCTACATGGCTGGGGAGCGGCAGCCTTAGGGCACTCACAATGCAGACTCTATCATATAGTCTAAACATATTTATTACCTCGAATATTGTGGACTTAAAGTCTAAATAAGACTTGGAGTCTTGTTTTTTCATCATCTTTCATCAATAAATATAGTGTCATATCAGTAATGTCGGGTACGAAGGTAAGGGGTACCCTAAACCCTTCGATAAATTAACGCTAAACATAGCAACCATTTTTAAGACAGGGACCAGCCCACTACTCGGTAAGGCGCGGCCCATCACTCGAGGGCCCCCCTACACCGGCTGTGGCGACAAGTCGCGGGCCGGCCCACTTCGACGCAGAATGACGGACCGAGGGGTTGAGCGAACGACCCCCGTCCTCCGCCTCGACGAAAAATGACGGACCGAGGGGGCGAGCGAACGACCCCCGGCTCCTACCTCGACGATAAATGACGGACCGAGGGGGCGAGCGAACGACCCCCGGCTCCTACCTCGACGATAAATGACGGACCGAGGGGACGAGCGAACGACCCCCCGGCCCCCACCTCGACGTCAAAAGACGGACCAGGGGTCGAACGGACGACCCTCGGACGAGAGGCTCGATTAACCCAACTGCTCCCGGCATGGGTTAAAGTGAAACCACCTAACGACATGGGCGCCCGCGTCCGCTGTCAAATCCGCCAACTCCCCGTCAAGTCCCCGATTCCTGTCGACTGTGCCACCACTGTCGCCACTACGCGAGTACAGACTCCAGCAGTACCCCTCGGAAAGTGAATAGTGCGGCCCTCGATGACGACTTCGGGAATGCAATAGAACCACGCGGGGCTCCACCCCTCCCTTGACCGGGGGGCTCGACCCCTCTCTCCGACAACTCCAGTATGGGGCCTATCCCATCCGCCCCGTCTCGCTTCAGCCGTGGGATTCGCGCCCGTCTGCGGACGCTGTGCCGCGACGATTTCTACTGCCACCACGACCGGGGACGCCAGAAGGACGAGAAGGCCATGCCGCCATAGTGCTCAACGTCTCTCCGCCAACACTGTGTCGCGGATACGCTACCCATGCTGCCACAGTTAGGACCCTATACCCTCGGACCTCCCCTTGGTCTATAAAAGGGGACGCCGAGGTAGAATAAGAGGAGGGATCTCTGACCGACCGAGGGTTCTTTTTGGACGGCTGAGTCCGAAAACCTCGGAGATTCTAGTTCGGACTCTCACACTCCACGCATATACACCCCGCCACTCGATCGACCCCTCCGGTGGCAAACCCCGTGTAACACAGCTTGTACGCGCCCTGTACGAGCACATTTTGGGTGCGAGATAATACAAGTCATCCTCCCCCGCTGGACGTAGGGCCTTCTTTGCCCGAACCAGGATAAATCTTGTGTCCATCTTGCATCACGTCTGAGAGAGGGAGCACGCGATATGCAAATTTACTCGTTGGTGGTCTTGACCCCGGGTCATAACACGGACAGTTGGCGCGCCAAGTAGGGGGATTCGCGTGTCGATCAACTTCGAACTACTCTCTCAGATGGATTCCACCATCCCACCGTTCCCATTGGCCACCGTCGTCTGGTTCGGCAGTCTAGGGTTCGTATCCACGGCCCAGGGCAACTTCATAGTCTTTCCCTCTGCCCGTGGCCTGGACATCGGCAGCTTCGCTGCGCCGGAGCCAGCAAGGATCAGGCGACGGTCCCTCCGCCTGTGCCTCTGGCCTGCGATCAGGAGGAGGTGCGAGCGACTCCGACGTGCTCATCATCGTGCGGGTTCCGAGGTGCCGAACGCCGTCTCCCCAGCCCCAGCTAGTGATACAGCCCCTTCTCCTAGGGGTCCGTTTGACCCATGCTTGTGGGCCGAGGGCGGACGCCCCTCTGAGTGGGACTTTGGCTCCGCCGCATCGTCGTCCCCGGGGGTCCTCGCGGCCTCTCCGACACACTCGACCCCATCGCCACCGCGTGACCCATTCCCGCGCAGGCACCACGACAGTGCAGGGCTCTCTTCCACCCTCGCAGGGTTGCAGATACAAGCACGTAGCGGGTCTCCAGCGACTCCGCCGCGTGCGACGGCCAACCCCGTCACCACCTCTTCACCAGACGAGCCAGGACTACCCCGTACATGGGGCATGTTACGGCGGCGCCTGGAGGAGGAGGAAAGGGGACCCTTCCCCCACTTCTACCACGCCGACCCCGACTCGGACTCTCCCGACGAGAGTTACGACTCCACCCGGGAGTGCTTCCACCTCGACGACCAAGCCGACCCGCAGGACGACGTCGACGACACCGCGGCCACAGAAGAAGGAGGAGGGGCCAACGCTACACCAGCTCGAAATGCCAACCCCTCAAGTCCTGATAGAGCCGATCCGCCCCCAGACATCCAGATTGCGCAGGTCCGAGAGCTTCTCAGCAAGCTCGAAGAGGAGCGCCTGCGTCTTCAGCAACTCGAGCACGCCCTCGAGCGGGATCGAGGGCGTCCTCAGGGTGGAGGAGCTCGTGAGCGGGCCCGGGAAGTCCACCGACAGATCATCGAGGAGGGGGCCGTCGAACCCAGAGTCTTCAACCGCGCCAGCCAGAATGTCGTAGCGGCCGCGATGCTGCTCCGCGACATGTCGGCGCCATCGACCCCCCAGGCACGGCGTATCAGGGATGAAATCCAGGGGCTTCTCCAAACTGCGGCCGTGCAGCAGGCGGAGAGCTCAGCCTCGAGGCGTCGAGGGGCTGCCTCTGAGCGACAAGCAGTGCCCCCTCGACAAAATCGGGAGGTCTCCGTCCACCAGAACAAGGCGCCCCAGGGCCAGGTCGAGCGACGACCGGTTTAGGAATGCCTCGTCCACGACCTCCCCCCTCGGGTGAACAACCGACGTCGGTATGGCGACGCCGAGGCTCAAGGCTACAGCGCTCACCGAGGTGGGCGCTACGACAGCGACAAAGACCGATGTCGATCTCCGGAGCCGCCGGGGACCCGAGTCTTCGGTAGAACCATTAGGCGGGCCTCCCTGCCGGTCCATTTCCGTCCACCCACCAGCCTGGTCAAGTACAATGGCGAAACCAAGCCAGAGCTCTGGCTTGCCGACTTCAGGCTAGCATGTCAGCTGGGTGAGGCCGACAACGACCACGTCATCATTCAGCAACTCCCTTTGTTCCTCTCCGACACCGCTCGCAGATGGCTCGAGGAGCTGCCCCCGGACTTGATCCAAGACTGGCCCGACCTGGTAAGGATCTTCGAGGGCAACTTCAAGGGCACCTACGAGCGACCGGGCAACCCCTGGGACCTTCGCAGCTGCAAGCAGAAGCCAGGGGAGACCCTCCACGCCTTCACCCGCCGATTCTCGAGGCAGCGCACCGCACTGACCCACATCTCAGACCACGAGGTCATTATGGCGTTCATCGCCGGAACGACCTGCAAGGAGTTGGTGCGGGAGCTGGGGCGAAACACCCCCAAGACCGCCAACGAGCTCATGGACGTCATCGCCAACTACGCAGCTGGAGAAGAGGTCGTTGGCGCATTCTTCCAGATTCCCCCAGGGAAGGGGAAGGGCAAGGCGGATGAGCCCGGAGGCTCGGACGATGGGCCCAAGAAGAACAATGGGCCCAGAAGGAACAACGACGGCAACGGCGGCCGGAAGAAGAAGAAGAAGAAGAAGAAGAAGAAGAAGAACCAACCGGGCCAACGCAACGTCGAGCCCAGCCTCGAGCCCGACGACGAGCCCGATGACCTTGTCGCTGCGGCGGACAAGAAGAAGCCTCGAGGGCCCCCTCCCGACGGGGGCGTCTTCGATAAGATGCTGAAGGAGCCTTGCCCCTATCATATGGGGCCGGCCAACCACCGCCTCGAGGACTGCCGCATGCTCCGAAAGCACTTCATCCCTCCTGGCTTCAGGAGAGATGACGGCAAGGAAGACCCGCCCTGTGACGCCCACGTCAGGGGCGACGTCAAAAAAGGAGGCTTCCCCGAAATCCACGACTGCTACATGATTTACGGGGGACCCTCGACTCGCCTCACCGCACGCCAGCGCAAGAGGGAGCGTCGAGAAGTTTTTTCCGTTCGAGCCCAGGCTCCGCAGTACCTCGACTGGTCCCATACGCCGATCACCTTCGATCAGGACGACCACCCCGAGCACATCCCCAATGCAGGGGCTTACCCGCTCGTCGTAGGCCCGATCATCCTCAACACCCGCCTCACTAAGGTGCTCATGGATGGGGGAAGCAGCCTCAACATCATCTACGCCGAGACCCTAGACCTCCTAGGGATCCCGAGGACCATGCTCCTGCCCAGCGCAGGGGGGTTCCACGGGATCGTCCCGGGGAAGAAGGCGCTCCCGATCGGCCACATCAAGCTACCGGTCTGTTTCGGCGTCCCCTCAAACTTCCGAAAAGAAGAGCTGACCTTCGAGGTGGTCGCGTGGCGAGGCACCTACCACGCCATCATCGGTAGACCGGGATACGCCAAGTTCATGGCGGTCCCGAACTACACCTACCTCAAGCTCAAGATGCCGGGGCCCTCGGGGGTCATCACCGTCGACACCTCCTACGAGCACGCATACGACTGCGACGTTGAGTGCGTGGAGAAAGCCGAGGCCCGCGAAGATTCGGCAATCCTCGCAGCCCTCGACGACTTGTCTGGAGAGATCCCCGACCCCAAGCGACACGCTGGCAACTTCAAGCCGGCGGAAGACACGAAGACCGTCCCGCTCGACCCCGGCCTCGCGGACGGGAAGGCGCTGACGATCAGCGCCACCCTCAAGCCCAAATAGGAAGCAGTGCTCGTCGACTTTCTCCATGCGAATGCCGATGTGTTCGCATGGAGTCCCTCGGATATGCCAGGCATTCCGAGGGAGGTCGCCGAGCACTCCTTGGACATCCGAGCCGGGTCCAAACCGGTGAAGCAACGCCTGCGCCGCTTCGACGAGGAGAAGCGCAGGATCATCGGGGAGGAGGTCGACAAGCTTTTGAAGGCCGGATTCATCAAGGAGGTGCATCATACCAAGTGGTTAGCTAATCCCGTGCTTGTAAAGAAAAAGAATGGGAAGGATAGGATGTGTGTAGACTACACCAGTTTGAATAAAGCATGTCCTAAAGTTCCTTTTCCTTTACCACGTATCGATCAAATAGTAGATTCTACTTCGGGATGTGAAACCCTTTGCTTCCTTGATGCGTATTCCGGCTACCACCAAATAAAGATGAAGGAGTCCGATCAGCTCGCGACCTCATTCATCACTCCCTTCGGCATGTTTTGCTACCTCACCATGCCCTTCGGCTTGCGAAACGCCGGGGCCACCTACCAGCGATGCGTGCTCCATGTCTTCGGGAAACACATAGGGCCGACCGTCGAGGCCTACGTCGATGACATCGTGGTCAAGTCCAGAACAGTCGGAAACCTGGTCGGAGACCTCGAGATCACGTTTGGGTGCCTCAGGGCTAATCGCATAAAACTGAACCCTGAGAAGTGTGTCTTCGGGGTCCCCCAAGGCATGCTCTTAGGATACGTAGTTTCCCAGTGTGCGATCGAGGCCAATCCCGAGAAGGTAACCGCCATCACAAGGATGGGCCCGATCAACGACCTCAAGAGCGTGCAAAGGGTCACTGGGTGCCTCGCCGCCCTCAGTCGCTTCATCTCGAGGCTCGAAGAGAAGGCCCTGCCCCTTCACCGCCTCCTGAAGAAGATGGAGCACTTCGCATGGACCGCCGAAGCTGAGGAATCACTCTCGAGGCTCAAGGCCTTGCTCACCTCGCCCCCGGTCTTGGTACCCCCGAGCCCGGCCGAGCCTCTCTTGCTCTATTTCGCAGCAACTACCGAGGTAGTCAGCGCGGTCATAGTAGTCGAGAGGGAGGAGGAAGGACACGCCCTGCCGGTTCAGAGGCCTGTCTACTTCGTGAGCGAGGTCCTTTCCGAGACCAAGACGAGGTACCCCCACATCCAGAAGTTGTTGTACGCAATCGTCCTCACTCGGCGTAAGCTCAAACACTATTTCCTGGGCCATCTGGTTATTGTGGTCTTCAACGCCGGCATCAGGGTGTACTTCAACGCTGCCTCACCCTCGAGGAGGGGAGGGCATTACTGAAGGATCTACATCGGGGGCTTGTGGCCACCACGCGGCGCCGAGAACGCTGGTAGGAAGTGCCTTTCGACAGGGCTTCTACTGGCCGACGGCCATCAACGACGCCACCAAACTCGTTCGATCCCGCAAGGGATGCCAATTCTACGCCAGGCAGACCCACCTACCCGCCCAAGCTCTTCAGATGATACCCATAACCTGGTCGTTCGCAGTATGGGGGCTCGACATGGTCGGCCCCCTGAAAAGAACCAAGGGTGGCCACACTCACCTTCTTGTGGCTATCGACAAGTTCTCGAAGTGGATCGAGGCTCGACCCATCATCAACATCCAGTCTCGACAAGCCGTGCTATTCTTCACCGACATCATCCACCGCTTCGGGGTCCCCAACGTCATCATCACCGACAACGGCACGCAGTTCACCGGCCAAAAATTCCTGGACTTCTGTGACCATCACCACATCAGGGTCAATTGGTCCGCAGTTGCCCACCCTCGAACTAACGGTCAGGTCGAGCGTGCTAATGGTATGGTTTTACAGGGCCTCAAGCCAAGGATCTTCGATCGGTTGAATAGGCACGGCAGGAGATGAGTCGATGAGCTGCCCGCTGTGCTATGAGAGTCTCCGAACGACACCAAGTCGAGCCACGGGGTTCTCTCCGTTCTTCTTGGTCTATGGGTCCGAGGCCGTCCTCCCCACCGACCTCGAGTACGGGTCCCCTCGACTGAAGGCCTACAGCGAGCAAGCCAACACGGTAGCCCGAGAGGACTCCCTCGACCAGCTCGAGGAAGCCCGTGACATGGCCCTCTTCAAGTCGGCACGGTACCAGCAGACGCTGCGGCGCTACCACGACAAAAACGTACGCAAAAGGGACCTCAACGTCGGCGACCTCGTTCTGCGCCGTCGACAAACCAACAAGGGGCGTCACAAGTTGACGCCACCTTGGGAGGGACCCTTCATCGTGGCAGAAGTACTGAAGCTCGGCACTTACAAGCTGAAGAACAAGAAGGGCGAGATCTTCACCAACGCGTGGAACATCGAACAGCTACGTCGCTTCTATCCCTAAAGCCTCAGGGCCCTGTACATTCTCGCATTTATGTACAAATCTTCGAATGAATAAAATGTTCTCGAAACACATTTCACATTCGTTCGTAGCATAAAGGTAGCCTCGACTTTGCCCCAGCAAAGTCGAGCCTCCCTCGGGGGCTAACAGGGGGGGCAACCCCCTCCTAAGTCCCCAAAAAACTCGAACAGTTTTTCGAAACTCGGCTTTCCCTCTCGTTCTTTCCCTCGAGTACGCTTCATAACTAAGTAAAGGCGCCTCGAACTCCCTAAGGGTCGAGGGTGTTGTTGAGCCAGGGACTCACCTACACCCCAGGGCTACGGTATCCCCGCTCGCCACCCCCCTTCCAGGGATACGAGCGTGCGTCGAACACTTAGTTCACAAGAGTCGACTCAGGCAAAGAAAAGCAGAGAGAGCTCGAAAAAACAAACATAACTGTGTATCTTGATCAAAATGCTTTATACACAAAAAGCCCTCGGGGGCTTGGCATTGTATCAGTACAAGGGCCAAACTATTACATGGACCTTCTTGTCCAGATATGGCTCGCAGGCTCAGGACTGCTCGTCGACACCTTCCGAGGGCTACTCGGCGCCATCTCCGTCCACCGAGGGGATCACCTCGGGCTCAAAGAGCTTCGCTAGCTCGCCTCTGGGCACCTCCGCGAGATCCATCAACTCCTGGCACTTCGCGTCGTTCTCCTCCTCGGTCAGCCTCAGGTCGGTGGTGAACCCGTCGACGACAAGGTTGAGGTCCACGTTGTAGAGAGAGTTGACGACTGCGAGGGCCCGCTTCACACCCACATGCAGGGCGACGCGGACGTTTTCCGTCACCCCTACGTCATGGAGTAGAAGCGGCGCAGCAAGGAGTCCCCTCGAGCATCTCCCTCGACCTCCGGCTCCGGCTTGACCGAGAGGTCGTCGCAGAAGGTGTGGATGACGTCCGCAAGCCTCGCGTTGAGGTTCGCCTCAGTGCCGAGGAGGCCCTGAAGGTTCTTCAGATCCTCGTGGGCGCGGGCATTATCCGTCGCGAGCTCTGCCAAAACAAGCACGCAACAGTCAAAACCCAAAAGAGCAGAAAGACGGTCGAGGCAGGACAGATTCTGCAACACTCTCGAAACACTCACCTTGGGCATACACGTCTAGGGTGGAGTAGGCCTGCTCGGTCTCCTCGAGCTGGCGGCGGACGTCGACAAGATCGAAGGTCTGATCCCTGACCTTGGCCTCGAGGCCCTCGATGGTTTTGCCTGCGTCATCGAGGGCCCTCTTCTGGTTCATCGCCACCACGCCCAGGGAGGTCGCGCGGGTCCGAGCCTTCTCCTCCGAGGGGGCCAGAGCGTCGCGCTCGCGGGAGACGGCGTCGAGGTCTCCCCGGAGCCCTCGGATGCCCTCCGTCGCCCGGGCCAGCTCCTCCTTCAGCCGGGCGGCCTCCTCCTCGGCCTTGCGCTTGGCTTCGAGGGCAGCGTCCCGTTCCCGCCCGACCGTGACGGTCGACTGAAGGGCGACGTCGAGCTTCCCCTGCGCCGTCTGCAAGGTCGCCCAGGCTTCCTTCTGCACGGACTCGTAGCGGGTCCTCGCGTGGGCGACCTTTGACTCGGCATCCTCCCAGACGGCCGCCGTCTCAGCCTTCGTGCGGGCGACCTCATCCTCCGCCCTATCTAGCGAGGCGCGGAGGGTCAGGAGTTGCTCCTGCACCCGGAGGATGTACTGGGACTTCTCGTAAGACCTCACCCGCAGCGACTGACGAGGATAAAAGCGAAGACCGTCAACAAACATCAACCAGACAATTCGAGTACAATCTAAGGGAAAACAAAACCCACCTCCATCCCCTGGCATATGTCCGTGGCGGCGACCTCCACAGCGCGACGTACGAGTGCTCAAACCAGGCCCGATACCCCTCGACGTGCTCCCACCGTCGGAGCTCAGCCTGGTCGTCGAGCGTGAGGAAAACCCGCTCGGGGTCTCGAGGGTCCGCCAACTCAAGAACCTCCTGGCCCTAGGCCACGCTGCGGGCGGCGATCCTCTCTTCGACCGTCCCGTGACGCCCCCGCGCAGATCGCCCTCCCCTCGCCAAGCAGAAAGGGGTGAGATTTCCTCCGCATGTCCTCTCCCATCCTCAGGGCCACCCCGCGAGGACGTCGACGGCCCCGCCGAGCCGTCGCCACCAGGCGAAGGAAGCCCCGGCCAGTAGAACAGCCCTGCGCGATGAAGGACTCGAAAAAATTAACACCCAGCAAGGCAAACCCACTGCGTCTCGAGTGAGTCGAAGTATGGCTTACCCCGAGACAACGGCCCCCCCGCCTCGAGGGGAGGCCGAGCCACCTCCGGCTCCGCCCGAGGAGCTGCGACGGTGGTCGTCTCCGCCGAGCCCACCAGCTCGGCCACCATCTCATCCACTTCGGCGGGGGTGGACTCCATCAACATCCCGCCCTGCGCCGGTGCGGGCGTTACCTCAAGCCGCTCGACCGGACCCGCCGCCTCGAGCTCCGGCGTCGTCGAGGGGCCCTCGGGCGCGGCGGCAGTCGTGCCCTCGCGCTCGAGCCGGAGTCGAGCCTCCAGCGCAGCTAGGCCCTCGGGCCAACGCCCCGGCGTTGGGTGAGCCGGAGCCTCCTCCTCATTCACGGGGGCCTGGGGCCCGACCACCTCCACCACCTCGGCCGCAACCACCATCGACGAAGGCCCTGCACCCCTAGGGGCGCCGGGTGCGGCTCCTTCCGACGGCCGCGCAGGCGCCGCGACCGTCGCTCCGGCGACCCCCCGCCGTCTCGGTAGCCCTCGCGGGCGGGGCGGATGGGCCCGTCCCCTCTGCCAGTGGGGCAGAGGCCAAGGCGCCTGGCGCCGTCCCCCGCTCCACTGCCTCCCGGGCCTTGACTGCCTGTGCTGCCTCGGGGGTGAGCGTCGAAGGGGGCGGAGCAGCGGGACCGGCCTCGGCGGCTGCCTGGACCGCGGCCCCCACCTTCAGCTTCTTGGCGATGGCGAAGGAAGCATCTCCTTGCGGGCGCTTCGACCTGAGAAAGAGACCCGTGCGCAACGATGAGCACAGGTCATTATCAACAAAAAGAAAAATACGGACAATGCCCTCGAAGGCGACTTACCCCCTTGGGGCCCGGCGTTTCTGCCCGGCGACCGTCGGGCTAGTCGAACTCTTGAACACCACTGCCCGGGGGGCGGGGGTCGAGGCGGCCATCGGCACCGTCTCCTGGGCAGGGGCCGACGGCGTCACCGACGTCCCCTTGCTGGTCTCCACCTGCGCCGACGGGCCCGACGCCCGTACGCTCGACGCGGCAGGCGTCGGGGGCTCGCTCGATCGACCCCCCGATGAGGATCGCGACGTCTGTGCGCGCGTCTGCCGCGGCACTTCTTCCCGAGAAGCCACGGGGCGCTTCCCCCGTCGCTCAGCTTCGACGGTAGGGGTCGGCCTCGAGGTCGACCCCTCCCCTCCGCCAATTTCAACGGCCGCCTGTTCAGGCGCCGTCTCCTCCTCCACATCGCTCCAGTTCACCTCCTCCTCGTCCTCCTCCTCCTCGTCCTCATCCTCCGAGGGCGATAACTCCTCAGAGAGGCCCTCCCGCCTCTGTCAGGCCTGGCGCTGCTCCCTCGCCTCTCTCTCCCGGGCCCTCTTAGCCGTGGCCTTCTTGGCTTTGTCCTTTTCCGTCTTCTGCTTCTCCGCCCGGAGCCGCCTCGCCTGCTTCGTGGCCCAGTCCTCCTTCACCGGCGGGGGCGAAGGTCGGAAGGATACGTTCCCCTGCGGAATGCGAGACGGTCAGACGCGGGCAAAAGAGACGGAAAGGGCGAACACGGCGACTCTGACAGGAGGAGAGGATCTTACCAGCTCAAAGAAGCCCTCGTACGGTTTCATGGGAATCTTCGCGACGTTCTTGGCGGCGAACGACCCCACAAAGAAGCGGCGTACGCGGCGGACCACCCTGTCCGGGGCAAGTTCGTCTTCGGCAAGGCGACAGCCCGAGAGGTCGACCCCCAAACCCATCTCGTCGATGCGGAGGGGTCGGGCCATCAGTGGCACGACCCGTCGCCGGTGGAACGCCGACGCGGCGATCTCCGCCGTAAGTCCCTCCTCCTTCAGACGTCTGAGTGCGTCCAGCAGGTTCTCGAGGCGCTGCTGCTTGTCTGTCGGGAAGCCGTACCCCCAGCGGTCCGGCTGAGCATCGATTGTTCTCCCGGTGTATGCCGAGAACAGATTGTCGTCGTTCCGAAGGTAGAACCACCCGGAGTGCCATCCGGAGTGGCTCGACGACAACTTCCCCGGGATCCAGCACTCCGACCGCTTGACGGAGATGCAGCAGCACCCGGCCCTGACCACCCTACGGGTACCCCGGTCGACCGACGCGTGGAAGATGTTCGCCTTGAAGATGTGGAGCCATAACTCCCAGTGGGGCTCCATCCCGAGGTAGCCTTCGCACACCGCGGCGAAGACCGCCGCCTGGCAGACGCCATTGGGGGTGAGGTGCTGGAGCTCCACGCCGTAGTAGTGGAGAAGCGCGCGCAGAAAGCGGCTGGGAGGGGCGCCTAGTCCCGCCCGGTGGAAAATCTCGAAGGACACCACGTACCCCTCCGGCGGGTTGGGCTCGGCGTGGTCCGGCGACGGCAGCACCCACTCCGGACGCTCCGTCGAGGTAACAGGCCGGAGGAGGCCGCTCTCCACCAACCCCGCAAGGTGCGAGGCGGTCACCGAGGACGCAGGCCAGTCATCGGGGCCGACGAGGCTAAACTTGGCCATGGGATCAGGGATGGTGGTGCGCTCGAGCTTAGGGGCGGACGGTACGTTCCCTATCTCTCTCTCTCTCTCTCGCTTGCGCAGAGTTCCGGCTCGCGGGATGCCTAAGGCAGTAGCGGGGAGAAGGAGGCAAGGAAGACGAAGGCAAGGAGGCGAGGAAGGCAAGGGTGCGGAAAGAACACCCGACTCCTCACCTTCGCTACTTATACGCGGGAGGCCAACGGACGGATCCGGCAGACAGGCAAGAGAATCTCCGCATTTAATTCGCCTGTACTCCCCTCCTCGTATTCCTCCTAGATAAGGCGTTCCATCCCATCGTCGGGCTCCGCGCCGCACTCCGCTCTGCAACCGCCACTGTGGCGCCGAACGGACATCGCCTAAAAAGGCACGCGGCCGGAAGCGTTATCTTTGAGGGTAAGAAATCTTGAGGCAGCGAGAGCTGGCCCTCGAAAGAGGGTTCAACAGCTACCCTCGAGTACCCGAGGCCAGAAATGACCTCGGGTTAGGACTTCGGTCCACCCCAAAATCTCGAGGGGACGAAGGCCGGCCCACGAATGGGCTCGATAGCCCCCTCGAGTACCCGAGGCCTGACAAGGCCTCGGGTCGTTGACTCCTGTTCATTCTAACGGCCTCGAAGGGATAGAGGCTGGCCCGTCCGTGGGTTCGACAGCCTCCCTCGAGAGCTCCAGCACAGGTATGTCCCCAAGTTCAATACAACAACCACCTGCTTTTTCCCTCGGCGGTCCACAAGGCAGGACTCCTCCTCCTGAGGATAGCGTCGGATGACGAACCATCCGTCAAATCTTGAGGGAGCGAAGGCTGGCCCTTATATAGGGTTCGACAGCCGCCCTCGAGTACCTGAGGTCAGGAAGGACCCATGGTCAACGGACTCCGGTCCACCCCCAAATCTTGAGGGAGCGAAGGCTGGCTCCACGAACGGAGTTTGACAGCCGCCCTCAAGTACGCGAGTCAGGGATGTCCCGGGGAGGCCAGGCGCGTGCCCCTAGCTCGAGAACGAACTATCGAGGCTCTCTGGGACATATCCGAGACATAACCTAGGAATACCTAAGGATCCCTCCGCTGGGAGGCATCGAGCTACCAACTCCTATCGAATGGGGTTGGCACCTTGGTAATCCACATGGTCGTGCTTAGTAAGCTGTACGGCTTGCTTAAAAATGAGAACGCCTCCGGGCCACTAGTCGACCCCTATCGAATGGGGCACGAGTTCTCACTCGGATTTTTACCCGTACTGGGCACCATTTCTAATGGACTCATGCCCGAGAACAGCTCACCGAGGACTTCGGGCTCGTCCTAATGAGGATAGCACGACGCTCTTCACCCCACAATCCGAACGCAAGGATCCGTGGGAAGGACGCTATGAGGTAGTAAAGGCCTAGCCATTCAAGGGCTCGAGGGCCCGACTACGCACGGCACCCCTCGACGAAAGAGGGTCGAAAAACTCGTAACCTAGCAGACAGAGTCGACCTCTCGGGTGGGGCGCTCTGACTCCAGTGGTGCTCAAGGGAGCGAAGGCTGGCTCTCGGTAGGGTTCGACAGCCGCCCTCGAACACTTCTCTTTTCAGGGAAAGGAATAGAATCGACCCATCGACAGGGTGCCACGTCTCCAGGTATCCTTAAAAGAAACCCCTCGATACAACATATTATAACCCCCAGAGGAGTTCTTAATCACTCCTCTGGGGCCTCGGGGGCTACCCCACGGGGAATCGAACCTCTCACTAACCCTGCAGGCCAAGGACAAAACCTTTGGGTAATCCTTACTCCCTCCGAGAAAGCGTGTATCATAGCCCCCAGAGGAGTTCTAAATCACTCCTCTGGGGCCTCGGGGGCTACTGTCGGGTACGAAGGTAAGGGGTACCCTAAACCCTTCGATAAATTAACGCTAAACATAGCAACCATTTTTAAGACAGGGACCAGCCCACTACTCGGTAAGGCGCGGCCCATCACTCGAGGATCCCCTACACCGGCTGTGGCGACAAGTCGCGGGCCGGCCCACTTCGACGCAGAATGACGGATCGAGGGGTTGAGCGAACGACCCCCGGCCTCCGCCTCGACGAAAAATGACGGACCGAGGGGGCGAGCGAACGACCCTCGGCTCCTACCTCGACGATAAATGACGGACCGAGGGGGCGAGCGAACGACCCCTGGCTCCTACCTCGACGAAAAATGACGGACCGAGGGGGCGAGCGAACGACCCCCGGCTCCTACCTCGACGATAAATGACGGACCGAGGGGACGAGCGAACGACCCCCCGGCCCCCACCTCGACGTCAAAAGACGGACCAGGGGTCGAACGGACGACCCTCGGACGAGAGGCTCGATTAACCCAACTGCTCCCGGCATGGGTTAAAGTGAAACCACCTAACGACATGGGCGCCCGCGTCCGCTGTCAAATCCGCCAACTCCCCGTCAAGTCCCCGATTCCTGTCGACTGTGCCACCACTGTCGCCACTACGCGAGTACGGACTCCAGCAGTACCCCTCGGAAAGTGAACAGTGCGGCCCTCGATGACGACTTCGGGAATGCAACAGAACCACGCGGGGCTCGACCCCTCCCTTGACCGGGGGGCTCAACCCCTCTCTCCGACAACTCCAGTATGGGGCCTGTCCCATCCGCCCCGTCTCGCTTCAGCCGTGGGATTTGCGCCCGTCTGCAGACGCTGTGCCGCGACGATTTCTACTGCCACCACGACCGGGGACGCCAGAAGGACGGGAAGGCCATGCCACCATAGTGCTCAACGTCTCTCCGCCAACATTGTGCCGCGGATACGCTACCCATGCTGCCACAGTTAGGACCTTGTACCCTTGGACCTCCCCTTGGTCTATAAAAGGGGACGCCGAGGTAGAATAAGAGGAGGGATCTCTGACCGACCGAGGGTTCTTTTTGGACGGCTGAGTCCGAAAACCTCGGAGATTCTAGTTCGGACTCTCACACTCCACGCATATACACCCCGCCACTCGATCGACCCCTCGGGTGGCAAACCCCGTGTAACACAGCTTGTACCCCCTGTACGAGCACGTTTTGGGTGCGAGATAATACAAGTCATCCTCCCCCGCTGGACGTAGGGCCTTCTTTGCCCGAATCAGGATAAATCCTGTGTCCATCTTGCATCACGTCTGAGAGAGGGAGCACGCGATATACAAATTTACTCGTTGGTGGTCTTGACCCCCGGGTCATAACACCGACAAGTAAAATGTCATAAATAAGTAGTAATAAATGGCCTTGGTCTTTATGATAGAGTCTTGCATTGTGAGTGCCTTTACCGCTGCGCAGATCATGGAGCGGCAAGGGCGAGCCTACCCCGAGCGCCTTGACCGATCGTTGCTGAGTCAGGAGAAATGCCGCTCCATAGATGATGGAGCGGCCAAAAATGTTAGGAATAAAAAAAATCAAACGATGTTAGATTTAAATTTAGTTAAAAAATGTTAAATTAAAAAAATCAGCATTTGCTGATTGATAACCAAACAAACCGAACCGAACCAAAGCGAACCAAGACTCCGTTCAGCCTTTCCACTCGCTCCCACCGCCGCCGACAGCCCGCTGAATCCCTGATCACTCCGGCGGCCTGACGCCCTCGGCCCTCGGCAGCTCATCTCGCCTGGACCCCTGCTTAGCTATCGAGCTCTTCCTATCCCGTGTTTGTGGTCCAATCGCCGGCCGTTTTTGTTCAGGTGCTGCTCTCTCGATCGTATCGGTGTTGCGGCCTCATCCATGACGACGCCCGGCTCCTGCCCTGCGACTACCGCCGTCACCAACCCTCCCGTCTGCGACGCTGGCGCCGCAGGTAGGTGCTGCTGTATTCATTCCCCCTCCCATCTTCCTCTCTTGAGCTGCTCGTGCGTTTGGCACACCCAAACAAATTCTTCCCATTCTACTTTCGGGCAGGTGGATCGCAAAAAATGGTGGTGCGGCCACGACTGATCCTCTTCGGCGACTCCATCACTGAGCAGTCCTTCCGCCCCGGTGGCTGGGGTGCTGCACTGGCAGACACCTACTCGCGCAAGGTATATAAGTATATTCATCCCTCCCCTTCTCTTTGATGTCTGATAGGTTGAATTGTTTTGTTTTGTTTTACCTCCCGTGGGCCGTAAATGCATTGCTTGCTTGGTCAGCAAATTGTAAGGCTTAGATCTCAATTTACGAGTCCAAAATCGTCAGTGTACAATCAGTAACATTGTCGGTGTACAATCAGTGCTTGTCAACATTTGTGCCTTGCTTAAATCTTGTGAAACATTTTGTTCTTTTTTAGTTTGGGGAAAGATGCAAAAGCCAATGGGCAAGTTAAGTTTTTTTTTTCCCAAATACCCATATCTCTTGTCCACACTGGCAAGTTTTTTTTTTTCATATTTCACTTTGTGCCTATCAAATGCATCTGTCATGTAACCTCCAACAGTGCCCAGCTTGTCCCATGTGCCAAGGAAGTGGTAGAGGTGCTCCATTACATAACTTGCGCCAAGGGTCGCCTGAGTATGAAAATCATATACGATAGCAGTGTTATCCAAACTCAAGGAAAATGGATCAGTCTACTCTTGACGATGAATATGCTGAACTCTAAGAAACTAGCTTGCTAGACAAACCCTCGAGGAGGGAGTATTTGAATATATTGAAAACATATAAATTTGCAGATGTTTGTATGAAATCGGGATGTAGATAGGCATTTGAAGCCTCACCCCTAATTTTTAGGTGGGTTTTTGTCATTTTCCTTCTTAGTTTTCCTTGCTAATGTACATGATATCTGGTCCTTTTTCTGCCAGGCTGATGTAGTTGTCAGAGGCTATGGTGGATACAACACAAGATGGGCTCTTTTCTTAATACATCACATCTTTCCACTGGTAAGACAGTTCCATCCAGCCTATAGCAATGTGGTGTTTGTGCACATATTGCTGTAAAGTCAGTGTGTTGGCATATAGATTGATACACGGCAAATCGTCATATGCATTGTAGGATGGTTTAGCACCCCCTATTGCAACCACTATTTTCTTTGGAGCAAATGACGCGGCCCTTTTAGGAAGAACTGGCGAGCGACAACATGTTCCAGTTTCAGAGTATAAAAACAATCTCAAAACGATTGTTAATCATTTGAAGGTAATTTCTTTACAATCTTTATTAGTTAAAGTTAGCTGGATATTCTGGTAACATTTTTCTCTATCCTGGGGACTGAAGCGTGCTTAATTGGTTGTGGGAAAAAATCTTATATTCTACTCCAACAGCCAAGCAGTGCACTGTAAACACAGACGTGATAAACTTATGTGAATCTCATGTATATTAGGAAAAACTACAGATTTGTTATCGTGAACAAAATGTTTCTGTTAAGTGGGGCATAACTTAAGTTGGATAATCATGCCTGTGTAGTCAGTGAAAAGGAAGTAAAACTGCACACATCTTTAAACTCCTATTTCGCATTATTTAATTCCTATTGTGGACCCTTCTATTTATTTAGATTGAATCTTGAGAATAAAATTTTTGTCTTTTGCTAACATGGGTCTTACCACTATACCACAATAATACCCAAGACTATAACAGTTAGTCAAAGTTGGTTTCAAATGCAATCATCGAAAAGCAAGTCTTCAATCCTGGAATTGGTTTAGTAAATGTGAACTTTGGATCAATTGTCTTTCTTTAAACTTATTATTATGCAGTCTAATTTTTACTGTAACCACAATGCAGGAATGTTCTAATTCCATGGTAATTGTGCTTATTACACCACCTCCAATTGATGAAGAAGGAAGGGAAAGATTTGCACGGTTGGTATAACGTCTCTTGTTGAACTCAATTAAATGCATGATGCTTTTACTTTATGATTGTGATTCAAAAATGTGAAATGAATGATTACTGTCGAGCTAAAAGTTGGACTGTAGTTCTATTTGCTTGTGGCACTTTTGTGAACTTACACTGAAGTGAGCAATAATTTTTATTTAAATTTTTTGCTATCAGTGCCATTATGTTAGCCCCCCACCTTGTATGGGAGCTTTGAGCATTTAGTGTGCCCCTGTATTTCTTGGTTACCTGACCTGTAATCATGAAAATTTTGGGTTCTTCTTTTTGTCATGTCTCCATGTAGGAACCAATATGTTTCATTTACCACAAAGTTTACCATATGCATTACATGGACCATACCAATTCTGATTACCCCAAAGGTCACTTTATGGACAGGATGCGAGGAAGCTACCTGAAAGGACAAATGAAATGGCTGGGGTCTATGCTGGTCAATGCATTGAACTAGCCAGAGAAATGCATATACCCTGCATTAATATCTGGTCAAAGATGCAGGAGACAGAAGGATGGCAGAAACTTTACCTAAGGTAAATATCCAGACTTTATTTGCTTTTGTTGTACATATGATGTTTACTGTGTCTATATCTCGACTGTATATGCAAGTGTAATAAATATAATTTATTACTTCAGTTTTCATGGTCATAGTCTTTGTCCTTAATTGAATACATCATTAAATTCCAAAGGATAAATATTTTGTTTTTGTTATATTTCAGTTTCAGAAGAAAATGAGTCTATCAATGTTGTGTTCGTTTTTCCATTATAAGAGTTAACTGGTTTTATTTTACTGAAATCTAGCTTTATTTTTGTCATGTGGTTTATAGATCTTTTATTTATTTGCTTGTTTGGTTTCCCATGGTGGTTTGTAGAATATTTGGCTTTACCGTGTGGCTTATCGGAGGTCTTAGTCGATTAATATGAATTCCGTGCATGAATTTCATCCATATATTTGTGAAGACTCAACCATGAACGTATCGATAAACTTAGTAGACAAAGAACTTTACTTTTTTTTTTGAAAACATGGCAGGAGCTCTGCCTCTCAATTAAGATAGGGAAAAGAGTTTATGTACAGAAAGGTCAATGGCCTGAGGGCCTCAAAAGACACACATTTCAAAAGACACACATAGAACACACTGTCTCTGTTAGAGAAGCATTGGCTTAGGTGGGGGCTAACTGAAATTGTTGTTGAACACCCTCCCATGTAGTTCGATGTCTTCTTTTGCTCTAGATGCCACCTGCCTTGCGTCCATGAAGCTGTTTTGGAAGATCCTCCTATTCCTTTCTTTCCAAATGTTCCAAAATGTGTAGATTACGACCCCGTTGAAGTGTCTCCGCCTTTGCCTCAGGATTTTGGCAGCTGCTTGTTCCCACCAAGCACTGATATCAATCGGTTGGGTCTGTGGGCGTATGAGGTCGACATCATAATGCTCCCAGGTTAAAATGAGGCCCCATATTTCTTGAGCGAGGGGACACAGCAAGCACAAATGGAGGCCGGACTCTAAAGGGCCATCACACATGATACAGTGCTCCTGGTGTGGCCAATTCCTTAGCTGCAGGTTGTCTGCTGTCAGGATTTTATTCTGTATGAGAATCCAAGCGAAGAGCTTGCATTTGTTCTCCGAGTGTGCTTTCCAAATTAGCTCTGGTCGGAATCGTATGAAACTCCCTTGGAATTGGATGCGGTATGCTGACCGGGTGGAGTATACACCATCGGGGGTCCACTTCCAAGCGATTGAATCCTGCATGTTAGGTTGTAGATGGATATTTTGAATTCTCAGCCAGATGGCTACAAACTCCTCGACATGAGTGGTCGTTGTGATCTTCCCTTGCAGGGAACGAATCCATTTGTCATTTTGAAGGTCTTGTTGGATCGATCTATTTTTCCTTCTGACTAGCTCAAAGAGATGTGGCGCTAGATTCCTAGGTGCTGAATAGAGTAATTAGATTAATTTGGGCTAACCCTAGAAGGGTAGCAATATAGGAGTCATACATGGGCCTCATGGGCCTAACATAAACACATACTCCAACACCCCCCCGCAGTCTGAACTACCGGCGCAGCGGAGTTTCAAGACTGAACAAGTGAAAAGAAGAACAACACACAGGAGCCCCCCACAGACTCAACTACCCACTGGTGATGTTGAGGCTGGATCGAAACTCAGAGAAGGTCGAGGACGGGAGGCCCTTGGTGAAGATATCCGCAAACTGGGAGGTGGTCGGGACGTGTAGAACCCGTACATCGCCGATGGCGACCCGATCACGGACGAAGTGGAGGTCGATCTCCACGTGCTTGGTCCGCTGGTGCTGTACCGGGTTGGTGGAGAGGTACACCGCACTGACGTTGTCACAGTAGACCAACGTGCTCCGGGTGAGGGGTACGTGGAGCTCGCCAAGGAGCTGCCGGAGCCAAGAAGCCTCAGCCACACCGTTAGCGACAGCGCGGTACTCCGCCTCGGCACTGGAGCGGGAGACCACCGACTGGCGCTTGGACGACCAGGACACGAGGTTGCCGCCCAGAAAGACGGCGTAGCCAGAGGTAGAGCGTCGAGTGTCCGGACACCCGGCCCAGTCCGCGTCGGTGTAGACGACGAGCTCGGAGGAAGCAGCCTGGTGAAGAAGCAAGCCGTAGTCAACCGTGCCTCGGAGGTAGCGAAGGAGGCGCTTGAGAGCAGTGAGGTGGGGCTCTCGTGGATCGTGCATATGGAGGCATATCTGCTGCACTGCATAGGTGATGTCCGGCCTGGTAAAGGTGAGGTACTGAAGAGCGCCAGCAAGACTCCTGTAAGAGGTGGGGTCGGTCACCGGGGATCCCTCGGCCTCGGACAGCTTGGCCTGAGTGTCAACTGGAGTGGAACAGGGCTTGCAGTCAGTCATCCCAGCCCGCTCCAGGACGTCAAGAGTGTACTGTCTCTGGTGTAGAAGAAGACCGGAGGGGCGAGGCTCAACTGTGACCCCAAGAAAGTGGTGGAGCATACCAAGATCCTTCATAGCAAACTCCTGCTGGAGAGAGGTGATGATGCGCCGGAGCAGGGACGGACTAGAGGCAGTGAGGACAATGTCATCAACATATAGCAGCAGATAGGCAGTCTCACCCCCGTGGTGATACACGAACAGAGAGGTATCTGACTTGGCCTCCACAAACCCCAAAGTCAGCAGAAAAGCAGCAAATCGAGTGTTCCAAGCTCGAGGGGCCTGCTTGAGGCCGTAGAGAGACCTGTTGAGCCGGCAGACCAGATCAGGGCGAGTGGAGTCAACAAAGCCCGCAGGCTGACTGCAGTAAACTATCTCAGTGAGAGTCCCATGGAGGAAGGCATTCTTGACATCCAGCTGGTGCACGGGCCAGGAGCGAGAGAGCCAGTGAGAGAACTGTGCGAACAGTAGCTGGCTTCACCACTGGACTGAATGTCTCGTCGTAGTCAACACCAGGGCGCTGAGTGAACCCCCTGAGAACCCAGCGAGCCTTGTACCGCTCAAGTGTGCCATCAGCTCTGCGCTTGTGAGTCCAGATCCACTTGCCGGTGACGACGTTGGCACCCAGTGGCCGAGGCACCAGATCCCAGGTCTGGTTGGCCATCAGCGCCGCATACTCCTCTTCCATCGCGCGACGCCAGTGAGGATCAGCCAAGGCGTCGCGAACGGAAGAGGGTACAGGAGAGGCCTGCGGCGCCCCGGGCATCGCTGCAAGAGCCCGGGGCCGCAGGACACCAGCCGCGTGCCGCGTCACCATAGGGTGAACATGACGCGGGTGTCGGTGAAGGATCGGCGGGTGGTACACCTGCGGCTCGGCACGGACAGGGGGTGCCGGAGGAGGCGGTTGTGTAGGCGTCGACGGCAGAGGAGAGGCCACCGTAGGTGACCGTGGCGGCGTCGACGACGGAGGAGAGGCCACCGTAGGTGACCGAGGCGGCGTCGGCGGTGGCGGGGCCGGTACCGAGAGGAGCGGATCAGCCCGCCCACGCCGCTGGTAGACGCACACCGGTGAGCGAAGCGAGCCGGTGGAGCTGAAGTCGACGTCGCCGGACCCGCGCAAGGCACAGGGTCAGGCGGAGCACCGGAGGGCGCGGGCATCGGACCCGCGCAAGGTGCCAGGTCAGGCGCAGCACCGGAGGGCGACGGGCCGACGCTCGTGGTCAGCGAAGGGCGCGGTGGAGCAGGACCTGCAGGAAACAGCGGCAAAGGTGGCTGGACCACCGTGTCAGTGGGAAATAGGTAGGAGGCGTCAAGGTCAGGTGGGGAAGGAGCTGTGGTGGTGGAGTAGGGGAAGACGGACTCATCAAACACCACATGGCGAGAGATGAGGACCCGACGGGAGTCGAGGTCGAAGCAACGGTACCCCTTGTGATCTGGGGAGTACCCGAGGAAGACACACAGAGTCGAGCGGGGAGCCAGCTTATGGGGAGCAGTGGCGGTGGTGTTAGGGTAACACGCACACCCGAAGACACGGAGGTGGTCGTAGCGAGGAGGGGTACCGAAGAGGGCGTGGTGTGGCGTGGGAGCTGGGCAGGCAGCGGAAGGTAGGCGGTTAAGGAGGTAGGTGGAGGTGTGAAGACTCTCGGCCCAGAAGCGAGCAGGAAGCGAGGCCTGAAAGAGAAGGGTGCGAATGGTGTCGTTAGTGGTGCGAATCATGCGCTCGGCCTTGCCGTTCTGGGAGGAGATATAGGGGCAAGACATGCGCAGCTGGACACCGAGAGAGAGGAAGAAAGCACGAGAGGTGGAGTTATCGAACTCACGCCCATTGTTACACTGGACGGCCTTGATGGTGAGGCCGAACTGAGTGGACACCCAGGCGAAGAAGTGGTGGAGGGTGGGGTAAGCCTCAGACTTAGCACGCAGAGGAAAAGTCCAGGAGTAGTGAGAGAAGTCGTCAAGCACGACAAGATAATACTTGTAGCCAGAAATGCTAAGGATAGGAGAGGTCCACAGATCGTAGTGTATAAGGTCAAAGATATGGGTCGCATGTGAAGAAGTGTGAGGAAAAGGAAGACGAACATGACGACCCAACTGGCACGCATGACACAAATGCTCATCGTGAGCCCGAGTACAGGGTATGTCGGAACTACGACTGAGCTGTGTCAGGGCATCGCGGCCAGGATGGCCAAGCCGGCAGTGCCAAGTAGTGGAGGAAGAAGTGGCGGCTAAAGCAGCTGACGAAGTGGAGGGTGAAGTGGAAGGAGCAGAAGCAGGAAGCTGAAGGGTGTAAAGGGGTCCCGTGCTGTCGCAGCGGAGAAGAGGACGACGGGAAGCCAAATCCCTCACAGTAAGACCAGAGGAGTCAAACTCCACAGAACAGGAATTGTCAGCTGTAAACTGACGAATGGAAAGGAGGTTGTGAACCATAGAGGGAGCCACAAGGACATCGGGAAGACGAAAAGAGCCATCAGTGTGAGCGCCCACGGACGTGACAGGAAGACACGCGCCGTTGGCAACCATGATGGACGAAGGGTGAGAGGGAGAAGGAGGGTGGACATAAGAGAGTAGCCCGGGGTTGGGAGTGGTATGGAAAGTGGCACCCGAGTCGGCGATCCAAGCTGGGCCGACGGGAGGAGTCATGCCCATGATGTCGAAGGAGTGGGCCAAAGCCGTCGGATCCCAACCGACAGGAGGTGGAGCCCACGACGACGAGAGCGGAGAAGCGGCTGGGACAGCGCCAGCGAACATGGCCGCCGCCGGGAACCGGGAAGGGCCACATGTAGGGCGGAGGCTCCAGTGGACTCCCACAGTCATAGCCCGCACCAGGCGACATGTAGGGTGGAGGCGCCGGTGTGCGCCCACGCCTCCCCCGACGGCGGCCACCGCGGCCCGCCCCACCCCCGCTCGGCCCGGGAGGAGGACCAAGAAGACACGACGCAAGCGGAACTGAAGGGCGCGGCGGAGGAGCGGCGGTAAACACAGGCGAGGAAGGCGAAGACGCCGGCACGAAGAGGGACACGGGCTGGGTGTTGGAGGAGCTGCCAGCCGTGCCGACGCTGGGCAGGGGAACACCTGCGCCAACCGCGGGCCAGAAGCTGGCTGCAGCAGTGGCGGCGGCGGCAGCAGCTGGGGCGGGAAAAGATATGCCACCGGTGGAGGCTCTGGGCAGGGGAACATCTACGCCAAGCACGGGCCAGAAGCGCGCAGCGACAGTGGCTGCGGCGGCTGTAACAGCGGCGTCGGCTGCAGTAGCGGGGGCGGCGGCGAGGCCTGCGGCCATGGCAGGGGCGGCTGCAGCACCCAGGCGGGCCTGTGCCTGCCGGGGGCATCCCGAGACCCCCGGCAGCAGCAGCAGCGGTGGCGGCAGAGGTGCCGGCAGTAGCTGCGCCCGGAGGAACCCCGGCGACGAGCTGGCCAATTCCGCCCGTGAGGGCTCCTCTGCCGGCAGCAGCAGCAGCCAGGGCTGCGGCGGCAGCGGCGGCCGCAGCACCAGCCCCGCCCGTGAGGGCTCCTCCGCCGGCTGTAGCAGCAGCCAGGGCCGCAGCCCCGCCCGCATCGAGGAGGACCGCGTGGCCCGCGAAGGCACCAGCCCTGCCCGCGTCGAGGAAGAGGAACGGCGCGCCGCCCGCGAGGGCCCCCCCGGCGCAACCCGCGGTGAAGTCGGGGCCGCCGCCGCCCGCGGCAAGAAGGGTGGCCGCGGCGGCTCGGGCGTCGGGGCGTGCGGGAAGCTGCGCCCAGGGAGAGGTGGGTGGGGGAGGAGGGGGGCCACCGGGGGGAAGGGCCCGCCGGCCATGGCGGCTGTGGTGGCCGCCGGCGGCAGCCTGCAGCCTGGAGGCTGGAGGAAGAGGGAGGGAGGGAGAGAAGAGAACCCTAACCCTAGCTTGATACCATGCTGAATAGAGTAATTAGATTAATTTGGGATAACCCTAGAAGGGTAGCAATATAGGAGTCATACATGGGCCTCATGGGCCTAACACAAACACATACTCCAACACTAGGTGCTTCCCCATCCAGCCAGCTGTGGTGCCAAAATTGTGCTTTCACTCCATTTCCAATAGTGATGATGGTCGAGGCATTGAAAAGCAATCTATCAGCCGGCTTGCAAGGCAAATCATCCCCAGCCCATGGCTTGGAGTCATCCACCCAATCTTGCCAAAGCCAAGGCAGACGCAGCGCTCTCCCAAATTTGTCCAAATCAGATACCCCTAATCCGCCAAGGTCCTTTGGTTTGGAAACCGTTGGCCAATTGACAAGACAGTGCCCCCCATTTGCGTTCTCATCCCCCTTCCAAAGAAAGATCTTTTTCTTGGTCCAAGCTGCTAGGGGGAAAACAGTAAGGTGGTATGTAGGCATGGACGAGAGCACCGAAGTGACCAGCGTTAGGCGCCCAGCTTTGTTAAGGAGCTTGCCCTTCCAACCTGGGAGTCTATGGCCGATGCGTTCAATGAGTGGCTGCACATGAATTTTTTGGAGTGGCCTGATGTGCAATTGAAGTCCTAAGTAGCGGCAGGGGAAGATTCCTCTAGTCCCCGAGAAGGCCGAGAGGACATGATCAAGGTCGATGTTGTCACATCTGATCGGGTGGACAGAGCTTTTGTCCATGTTTATGTGCAGCCCCGATGCCTTTCCAAAGGCTTCCAAAATAATTTTGACAGCCTCAATGTCTTCTTTTTCGGGGCTAATAAAGATGGCTGCATCGTCAGCATACATGGACGTCCTCCATTTTATTGCAAGAGGCAGACATGTGAGAACATTGTTGTCCGTGGCCAAGTCTAGTAACCGATGCAGTGGGTCCATTGCTAAGATGAAGAGCATGGGCGAGAGCGGGTCGCCCTGGCGTACCCCCCCTAGCATGACTGAACTTTGGGCCCAGGGTACCATTGAGCAGCGCTCTGGATGTTGCTGTACTAAATAGGATCTCTATCCATTCACGCCAACAGAGCCCAAAGCCCGTAGCTCCAATTTATTGTGTCGAATGCCTTCTGGATATCTAGCTTCATGAAGAGGGCCAGAGTCTTTGTCTTGTGTAGTTTCCTCACCGTGTTCTAGACATATAAAAAATTATCGTGTATGCTTCTTTTCTTGATGAAAGCACTTTGGCATTTGGATACCAAGGAGTCTAGTTGCGGCGCCAGTCTATTTGCAAGGAGCTTAGAGAAGAGTTTGGCGATGCTATGTATGAGACTGATGGGTCTATAGTCTGTTACCCGCTTGGCATCAGGCTTCTTTGGGAGGAGAATAATGTTTGCTGAATTGAGTAGATCAAATCCTTGTGAGTTCATGCTAAAAAGAGTGTTGACAGCTGCTGTGACATCAACCTTGATAGTTTCCCAGCAGGTTTTAAAGAATGCCCCTGTGAAACCGTCTGGACCCGGCGCCTTGTCCCCCGGCATGGAGTCGATTGTATGCTTAATTTCCTCCTGGGTGAAAGCTTCCTCCAGGGAAGAGAGGTCCTGGGAGGTGTATCCAAGCATTGGCCACAGAAAGGTGAGTGGCCTAGGAGATGTCGAACCAAGGTGGCTGCTGAAGTAATCTCCAATCACCTTTTCTTTATCATCATGGGCTGCTGAAGTAAGCCCATTATCATTGTGTAGGCACTAAATATAATTCTTTCTAGCCCTTGAGCTTGCGCGAATGTGAAAGAGTTTTGTGTTGGCATCCCCGCAGCGAATATTGGTGAGTCTAGATTTTTGCCTGATCCTAGCTTTCTCAATGGCCGCCAAGCCCATGCTTCTGGCTTTAAGTCGTCGTCGCAAATGTAGCTCGTCTGTGGTGAGGTTTCTAAATTCTTGCGCAGCCTCAAGTTGAAGCAGGATTTCTTTGACAATTGCAAGTTGCAGTCTTGTGTCCCCGATTTTTTCCTTGCGCCAACGCTTGATGCCTTTTGCAACCTGGGTCAGCTTGATGTGCAAGCGCTTCAGAGGTTGGGTGGAGGTCACTGGTTTGCTCCAAATGTCTTGGACCAAATCTTGGAAGCCGTCCATCCTTTTTTTTTGGTTTGGTAAGACAATGATTGTTTGTCTCGCAAGAATAGAACATTGTTCTTGTGAACCTATACGTTGGTTATTTCCAAGACAATGCAAGTTTCAGCAATTACGATCCCTGGATCTTGTTCTTGTTTAATGATACTTCTATTTATTGCACTTATAGAAAAGGCTCTTAGCAGTTAGAAAACTGTTGCTAAACCTTCAACGTAGCTACATTTATTTTCCATGCTTTACCAGCACACACCTATCCAGGACTAGTTACTCGCTTTTTTTTCATACCAGAACCTGGTGCCATGGTGAAATGATTCTGTTTTGATCCTGCAGTGACGGCCTGCATCTGACTCCGGAAGGAAACGCAGTTGTCCACAAGGAGGTTGTCGAAACATTGAGAAATGCTGGTCTGACACCAGAACACATGCCGCATGACTTCCCTCATCACTCCAAAATAGATGGCAGTTGTCCAGAAAAGGCCTTCCAATGAATTGATTTCAAGCTGTGTGATGTTTTGGAGTTTTAGATCCTGGATTGAAGATTATGATGCCCTCCAATTAAATGATTTCAAGTTGTGTGATGTGAGCTTGAAATCCTGTCTTGAAGATTGAAATTTGCTCAAGCTTCTCCAAATGCTGGTTTTGGTTCATTTTTGGATTAAGGAATGTTAGCTTCCATTTCTCGTTGTAGTAACGAGTATTATTAGCTACTAAAGGCATGTTTTGTGCTTTTCACACTTTCCCAAAATACGGGATGGATATTCCTCGGATCATTTCTTCATCCGAATTGGTTTGGATACTGAACAGATTGAATATTTGGATATCCTAGTGTTTTTTACGATTCTGGATACAGCTTTGGATATCCATTTCTCGTTATAGTAGCAAGTATTTTTAGTCACTAAAGTTTACACCACTTTAGCTCTTAAGGCTCTAAATAGAAGGTCTAAAATGATGTCTAAAGTTTAGATAAGCTCACAAAAAAATAGACCATACAAATGAGGTAAAGTGGTTTAACGGTGCACTGGCTCTAAATATTTTATTTAGGATCATGTTCCAATTTATCTTTATAATTTTTTCTCATAATTTTAGTAGGCTTCAAGACATTGTTCATGGTTTAAAAACCTTACCATGTCTTTGTCGATTTTTTTTCAATTAAAAATGACAAAAAAACACTTTGAAAACCATTTCTGATCGCAAGGCAATTTCAATGGTTGAGAGTACAGGGAGGTAAGTCTGCCTGGTTTTTTAGCTCGAGAAGGAAACTTATATTACGATGATAATTCAGGGGGGAAAAGATATTTTTATATTTATGAATGTCTTTGAGAAATTAACTCATTCTAGATAAGATGATGCATCATGAGTCTATTTCCTAAAATTAGTGGAATTAACTGTAAGAATTCTGTTCCACAAACCAAATAAAGAACTAAAAGTGAGATGATGGTTCACTTTATTCCACAAACTAAGCACACCCTTAATAATTTGGAGCAATTTCAAAAGCTGTCAGAACATGTGGATCCAAAAATCAGGTATTGGAGGCTCTAATAAAATGGTGACACAAGAAAGAAAAGTAGAGACCAGCTGACGTTTAATCAGTGTGGAAGTGGCCAGTGCACTGATGCACGTGCTGATTGTGTATAGCATCATATGAATAATTCTGAGCATTCGAATATCCGAGGCTTATCACACTTAAGCTCAGGGTTCCCCAAACCGAACGGTTACCGCGGTAATCGACCGGTTACCGGCAAACCGCCCGGAACCGGTTCGGTTTCAATACCGGTTTGAATTCAAATTTCAAATTTGAAAAAAAAAATCGAAAATGCTGAAAAAATTCCTAAAAATAGTTCATGATTTATAGAGTCGAATGGTGTATAAATTTTTCAAATTGGAGTTCGTTTGCTATTTATTTTGACGTGTACAAGTTTGAAAAAAAAAGAAAAAGAATCTTTTTTTTTCAAACTTGTACGCGTCAGAATAAATAGCAAACGAACTCCAATTTAAAAAAAAATTGCACCATTCGACTCTATAAATCATGAACTATTTTTAGGAATTTTTTCAGCATTTTCAATTTTTTTTTTCAAATTTGAAATTTGGTTTGAGGCGGAACCGCCCAAACCGGTCGGTAACCGCCCAAATCAAACGGTAACCGGCCCTAACCAACCAGTTACCGGCCCCAAACCGTTTGAACTACACCGTTTGAATTCAAAATGCGAACCGTTCGGTTTGGGGCCGGTTACCGTCGGTAACCGTCAAACCGCCCGTGGACGATTACCGGTTTCGAAACGGTAAGGTGAACCCTGCTTAAGCTAAGCCAAAATCAGCGACCACATGCCACATGACCAGTAATAGTAGACTAAGGATTTCATAGGATTGTCCAACACCATAAGAAACTACTGTACATATAAACTAGCACGGGGGCATATACACAAAATCGGATGGGCCAAGGTTCCACCCTCTCCACCCCCATCTACAAGACTACAATGATCTGAACTTAGATAATACTCCTACCAAGCATGCCCTGAACAAAATACTTGACACTACCAAAGTATCCAAGGACATAACGTCAGTTATACACATCAGGAGTTCATTGCGACAATCATTTAAACAACATCTTGAGATGCTCAATGCGAGCGCCACGAATTTCCTCATCAGTGAGTGCCCCAGACACCATCCTCTGCTTGCGCATTTGGACCTGTTGCATCCGCTCCTCGACAGTATCCTGAAATGAAGACATCACAGCATTTGAGATTTCAGTGTCCTGGGACAGCGAACAGGCCAGTGATGCCCCTCGAGGATAGAGATGCCATAGTTACCTTGACAATGAAGCGTTTGACTCTGACCTCTCTTTTCTGCCCAATACGGTGAATTCTCATGATAGCCTGCTCTTCCACAGCTGGATTCCACCATGGATCCTGTATCAGCAAAATGTCAACATGAGCAACTGGTTAATATCAAGATAACTAAGCTGTACTGGATTGACAGGGTGCAGTATAATTACCATCAGAAAAACATTGGAGGCAGCAGTAAGATTTAGCCCTACACCTCCAGCTTTGAGTGACATCATTAGCACCTATTTTTCATACCACATGTTCAGTATGCATCAAGAAAAACGAACTTTATGCGGAAAGGAAAATAGGAGCATGATTATAATTGCTCAGGCATACCAGCTTGTCCTGACTTTCACTGAACTCCTTCAGAATTTTTTCTTTATGCTTCTGGGTCAGCTTGCCATCAAACCTCAAGAACTTGATACCCTTCTGATTGAAGGGGATCTCCAGAAGATCGAAGAAGGAAGTAAACTGGCTGAATACAATGCTCTTCTCCTTTTTCTTCTGAAGGTTCTGCAGCATCATTATAAGTTTGCTCACTTTGCACGAGTCCTTCCAGTTATTTTTGGCATCAACTTGGAAATGACACCGAGCAGGCAATATGATCAGGTCAGATTGGCTGATGTGACTTCTACAGAATGGGCATGGCCCTCCATCTGGGGTCCTCCAGCTAGAAAGGAGGCACTCACGGCACATCCGGTGTGCGCAAGGCGTGAGTACTGGATCATCTGAAGCTGACTCAAGACAGATAGGGCACTCGGTAGTAGCACCCTGACGAATTTCCTCAACAACCTCTTCTACATAAGCACGCGAGGGCACTACATTCTGTCTTCCAGAAAAACTTTGTACTCCTTCAAGGAATTGTTGTGCTACTTGATCAAGGTCAGCATACTTTCCAGGGTCAGCACGGCTACACATTAAGAATTTGGGAAATGGATTAGATGATAAAATGATGAAATGTAAGAAAAAAAACTTTCTTGAAATGCACAGCTAACCTGATCACAAGAAAAGGGTGATTGCAGCACTGCCTTAGCCGGAGAAGTAGCTCAAGAATATTAGCATAATTGTTCAGAACCTTTCCTTGTGCTACAAATTTGTCAAATTGAACCTGGTGGAGGTTCCAGTTTTGTTAGAGATGCAAAAAGTTTAATTCATGAAATTTTGCAACAAATAATATGCAGAAACACAATTCAGTTAAGTTTGACAAAAGATAAACAAGAATTCTTCTCTTGGTTCCACGTCAGTTAAGCAACAAACATACTAGCATCTATAGTTTCATGTTGTAGCTCCACATCAATTAACAACAATATATTGAAAACTAACAAACTAACAGACAAATCCATCTTGTATGAATGAAAAAACAAAAAACATAAATGTACCTTTGATCTCCTGAAAAGCGCTTCATAGAAATCACGTTCATGTTCAGATTGTGCACATTCTACAACTTCAATATGAGCTGGAGGTAGAACCAGTATGGGACTGAAGCAAAAAAAAATGAGCATTGTGAGGCACTATATATGTTTATTTATGCAGTTATGAACTTTGAAAAAAATACATACTTTCCAATCTTGTCTTTTGTTTCCTTGGTCCTCCTTAGCATTAGTGGCCTAAGAATAGCTCTAACAAGCTTCAATCCTCTATCATCACCATTCTCATAAGGTTTCTGAATAAGCTTCAGCCACCTAGAGGGATCAGTAAAATTATCCAAGTAAGAATTTTTTTTAAAAAAAACTATAACAGACATGTCAATTAAGCAGTTGGCTTTCATCCATACCATTTTGCATTGCACCATGGCTCAACATGTAGGAAGCAGAGAAGACTGTAGAGGTCCTCCAAATTATTCTGTTCACCAGAAATTACAAAGCTTAGATCATCTTCTTTTTTTCCATTAGTCACTTCACAAGCTGACAGTTCAAATGAAAGCACTGAACCAAACTGAATGTCAATGGTGAAAACATACTTGCAATGGTGTGCCTGTAAGGCACCATCTGCATTCTGAGTTTAATCTATAAGCTGCTTGGGCAGTTTTAGTTTTAGGACATTTGATTGTGTGAGCTTCATCAAGCACAATCCTATACCAATCCATCCTGTGAAAAATGCTGTTTTGATCCTGTTCAGGAATAAGCTTTTCATTAGTTAAAGTTGTGATGACCTTGTTACTTCCAAAAAAAAATATAAACATTTCTAAAAAAATGGACAAGGAGTGCAAATGCCAAACACATACAGTTTTGCATGCAGCTGAGAGGACACCATAGGTTGTTAAAACGACATCATGTTGAGCCATCAGCATGAGGTTACTAGTTTTATCACCACCATAATGCACAAACACAGAAAGAGCTCCTTGTGCTGAATGTGCCTCCAACTCATCCTGTGAGGAAGAACAATATGGATGAAATTAATTTTCTAGTGTTATCAAGTTTATTGCAGAAACTAAAAGAATTATTAAGTTGGTTCAAGATGCAGTGCATAAACAACAAGATAAGAGTGAAAATTTAGTAATGACTTTCAAATATTGTGTCATAGGTTACAATGACAAATAAAAAACTTGCTAATAACAATTGCTTCAATAGTAAATCAAGGTGCTTACCTTCCATTGACCCAATAATGACTGTGGGCAAATAATAAGGGTACCTCCTCTCACAGAGGATGTTGAGGTTTGTGCACTGGTCGCACGATCTCTGAGATACCTCATGTCTCTTTCGATGTAGTTAGAGGACTCTCCCCTAGGATTGGAAAGTATCAGAGCAATGGTCATCACAGTTTTGCCAAGACCCATTGCGTCCGCTAGTATCTGCAAATCCAGAGTTAACACATAAATATGTTTCATAATACACCATTTAATCACAACACAATTAGGAGAACACAAACATTCATAGTCATGTAACTGAACAAAATTGAAGTAACCATCCTGTGAGGATTGAGTCTATGTTAGCACCAGAGTGTGCAAGCAAAACATCAGGGTGCAAGCAAAACTATTAACTTATAACAGCAAAATCCTCGGTACAGAAGCAAATTTCATGTTATTTATTGTTCGAATATTTAATTGGCAGCATAACTGTTAAGGGGCAGGATACATCAGGGAAAATAGAACAGCAAGACCTTTGTGAATATTATGCAAATAAAGCACATGAGCACCCTTTGAAACAAACTTACCCCTCCTCTTGCAGTCTCAGTTACACTTGGAAATTGTGTTGTTGCTTGACCAGTAAAAAGATTGACATACACTGGAGGAGCTCTCCTGCAAACAATGATTTTTATAGTTATCGCCATAATATAGTCAGCATCTGTGCTTGGTAAAAAAGACTGAATAGAGCATACCTGTCTGCAATATTGTAGGCACTCCAACACGGATTAAGAGTTTTTGTTTCTTCATTAGCATCAATTCCCTTCTCCAATTTAGACATCCAGAAGAGAGCTTGTTTTTGGTATGGTTTTAGAACAGAAACAAGGGTAGAGGGAGGCTCTGCTTCCTGTTTTACAGTTATGTAACCAAATATTTATAACAGTTTAAGTTTTTTGCAAAATATTAGGGCAGCATGAGTAAACATTCAAACAATCCACAAGTTTCTGTTGTTACCTCTAAATCAAATGTTTCAGCAGTGCCAACAAGTTTGTTCAAGGCCGCCTCTGAAATAGCCTGCTCATCAGCGCCTTGCTCAAGAAATGTTTGGCCAAGCACAGGAATAGAATCATCACCGCTATTATTGTTCCCCTGGTCCAATTATCAGAAAAAACATAATAGCAAGAATCAACACATAGAAAAGGCAACCAATCAGAATGCCAAGAAAGAAAATATTATGGTACAAGAGAAGGAAATAACTTTCTGCAGTGTTTTTTCCAAAAAAAAAAGTTCTACACTGCTGTAAAGTAAACACAACAATAGGTTGTAGGTATACTGCATTGGGGAAGTACCAAATTATAGATGCTACAGTGTAGGGACACGAACTGAAAAACTTGTAACAGTAAAAACCAGAGGGCTTGTTGCTTACCCTTAGAATTTGCTTCAGCTTTCTAGTGGTGAGGTCATCAAGAGAGAAAGCGTCCTGCACATGGTAGGCAAATCAACATTTATGAAAAGAACAAGAACATTGTAAAATTTACAAAAAGAATCTTAATGAACTACCTTGTTGGATGGCTTTAGGTTGAGCAAATTAAGCAATTTATGAAGAGGACTGGGAGAGAAATCAACTTTTGCATTATCAAGCATGTCACAAGGTGAGTTGTTCATTTCAGCGAGCACAGATTTGTGGATGTAGAAACTGCACAAATAAATTTCAGCATCAGTACAAACTGGCAAACCTCAGTAACTTGCCAAAAATATTAAAAAAAACAAGCATGTATCATCATCAAATAATACCTAACGTAGAGTAAAATCTCCTGCATCAGCCTGAGCTCCATTGTTGGGAACACGAGCTTCCCCTGAATCTTCACCTTGGACGAGTTGACAAGCGGGACAAGGCATTGCGTCCACTCTGGGGACAGCTTCCCAATCTACAAACGACATCAGGAAGAATGAGACATGACCAAATTATATCAATTTTAAACAGAATATCTTCACTTAAAAAAATTTAAGAGTAAACATGCAGCATAAGATGATTTGAGTAACAACCTCTCCAGCTCGTTTGGTGGAGAAGCGAACAATCTGTGCCAGAGCCGCCGCCTTCTTAGCTGTCATCTTTAACCCGCCATAAATCTTCTCGTACGAAGGGAAGGCAAAATGGACGATCTCCCCGGCGTCCAACCTCCTCCTCCCACGGTTGGTGGACAACCCAGGCACATAGGACTTGCCGACGAGCATCCAGTCGCGCTCCACAGGGAACTCACCAAACTCGGCGTCCGGCGGCGCCACCACCATCCTCATGTCCGTCACCGGGGCAGGCGCAGCCGCCCTGAGAGGCCGCGGCCGCGACCGCTGCTCGTACATCTCGACGTCCACGAGCGACGGCGCCGGCAGAGCGGGCCTGGGGTCATGCATCTGGACTTCCAGGGGCGGCACCATCTGGATAGGCTTAGGGTCGTACACCTCCCCACCCACGGGTGGCAACGCCCGGATGGGCCGCGGGTTGAGGTACGGCACCGGGTGGGTGGTGGTGAGATCGATGGTATCCACCTCCCTCGGCCTCTTCTTCTGCCGCGGGACGAGGCTTATGCCGGCGGCGGCGCTCACCGCCGGCACAGGCGAGCCTGCCCTGGGCGCGCCGGGGACGAATCGGTCTGGTTTGTTGGCGGACCGGTCGATCGGCTCGCTCTTCACCTTGGCGGTAGCCTTCGCGGTGGAGCAGCCATCGGATTCTTGGCTCCCCACGACCTCGCCATCGATGGATTCGGCCTTCACCTTGACAGCTACCGGCGCCACGGCCCCGCCGTCGATGGATTCGGCCTTCACCTTGACAGCTGCTGGCGCTGGCGCCGGAACACCACCGACGTCGAGCTCTGTCTTGACCCGCTTGGGGGCGGAACCCACCTCGGCGGCGTCGCTAGCGTCGTCGAGCAGCGCGTTGATGGCGCGCTCGGCGTTCCCACCGCACCGGGAGAGCGCGGCGATGAGGCGGGCCTCGGAGAGGTCCCCACACAGGACGGCGCGGACGGCAGCGATCTCGTCAGCGAAGAGGACGGCCTGCGACGGGGACTCCTGCCAGCCGGAGTCGTCGTCGGCGACGGAGATCAGCATGGCTGCTACACCGGCGCGGCGAAGGCTGAGGCGGGGGAAGAGGTGGACGGGGCGGGACGCGGGAGCGGGAGTGGCGGGGAGGGGTTTGGGGGCGGACCGGCGGAGGAGGGAAATGGTGAACTGGTGGATTTTGTAGGGGGGTTTTAAGTGGATTTTTTTGGCGGGGAAGGGAGGGAGGGAATTGGGCGTGTGCTGTATTGGCTTTTGGCGGGGGAGGGAAAATCCGCAGGAAAGCGGGGGCGGTCAAATTTTGGGGATTCCGCGGTAAAAAGGTGAAAGGGGCGCGCGCACGGGCGGATGTTTTTTTTTATAAAATATACATTATAAATTAATAGAAAAATATGACCAAATACGCGTACATCAAATAAGCATACGAAGGACAGCTGTCCAACCTATATTCTACGAGAAAGTAAACCGGCTGCATTCGCTGCCGACACCAGCCGACGTCGTCAAACCTGAATCACCAAAAGCCGGAGGAAACCATCGGCGTTGAGGTGGACTGCAACAGACGCTCGATCTCGCGAAAGCGAAGAAGTCTTTGAGCGCTCATCCGTCAGGATCACAATTCAGATTGACACGATGAGAGTGGTGCTGACGATGACATCCGTCGTCGCGGTGAAGTCAAGCTCGCTCAATCCCGATCCGTGCCGTCGAAAGATCGCGATCGATCCACCGCATGCGGATCCCCCCCCCCCCCCTTCAGGTGTCGTCGCGTCGCGTCCGTGTTCCTCATCAGTTGGACGATGAGTCGGCGGTGGTGGCTGACAGGCTGAGCCGCTTTTCGTGTGTAGAACTGTATATTCCGTTAGGTACGTTGCGTTATGTTGTAAAAAAATAACCGTATGTGCATCTTAATATTGAAAAAATATAGACACAAGAATATCCATGTGAAAATTAAAATAAAAATAGTCATGTGAGAAACGAGAGAGTAAGAGGAAAGTTGAGAGGGAAAAAACATAAAGAAGAGTTGAGGATCCATTTGAAGTAGCCTTGGGCGTTCGGGAGTTCTTCAATCTTTTCAAAAGTTCAATCATCTAAAAGTGGAGACCGATTGGTTAGTTGAAAAACTCATGACTAAACAAATTCGGTCTCGGTCTCGGTCATGACCGAACTAACCGGACTAAAAGAATTAGCGACTAAATAATATAGTTTCTAGTAATTTTAGCAATATTTTTTTCTATTTCAAAGCAAAATAACAATACCACATATAGATTAAACAAAGTGATAAGAGTGATGGTCACTAAAATAAATATTATATCACAAATAATAGTCTAAACTACGCATTATGTCAATAAAATTGTAATATTCGGTTAGTTCGGTTACCCGAGACATATAACCGAACTAACCGGAAAAAGTTTTATCAGGACCGAACTAGTGACCGAAAATTTCGGTCTCGGTCACTTCGGTCTCGGTCTCGGTTACTTCGGTTCGGTCTTCGGTTAATTATGCCCAAGGTTAATTTCAAGTACTCTAGAGATCAAAAGTGGTTATAGAATTATTAAGTGGTTATTGTAGTGCTTCGCGAAGTTTTTATGGTAGTTCGACCACCTTATTGGTGCTTTGCATTGTGCTTAGACTTAATGTTCAATGAGTTTTGTATATTTTTGCCACATCGGTGCTTCTGCACACCAGTTTTCTATGTCAGGTACTAAAAATGTTGCGATATCGCATCAAGCATATTCATATTGATGTGGCCACCTATCTTGTATTGGAGGGAACAAGACTTGCAATGTTTCGGTCGAAAAAGCTCGATAGTGAAGACGAGGGGCAGTCTGGAGAAGGCCTCACAGAGACCCACTTGCGCGTGCCAGAGTCTTGTGTGCTCCATGAAGTTACTTGACTAGGACCCTCGCCATTGTGAGTGTCTCTAATGAGTATTATGAGGAACTTTGAGCTTCTCGATACATGGAAAACATTATTGTCGATAGGAGTTGGCATTTTTATCTCATTTAGGCTTCAGTACTGAAAGGACCGTGATGCCTAAGAGGGGGTGAATTAGGTCACTTAAAAACTACTGTTTAAACTATGGCCTCTTTTTCTAACCTTAGCAAAACCTATGCAAAAGGTAAACTATTTAGTAGTGCAACTAAGGTTTTGCTAAGTGTTGCTATCTCTACCGCAAAAAGATTTATGCAACCTAGTTTCCAAACCTATCAACTAAGCTAGGAAAGGTAAAGAACACAAGGTAAACAAAGTAAGTGCGGAAGGTAAAGAGTAAGGTAGAGATGCAAACTCCCGTCGACGACTCCGGTATTTTTACTTAGGTATCGAGAAGCGCGCAAGCTTCCCCCTAGTCCTCGTTGGAGCCCCTCGCAAGGAATCCGCGCAAGGGCCAAGCTCCCGGTCGGGTAACTCCGTGGATAGCCTCGGGCTCTCCCCACGCGCAAGTGGGTCTCCGATGTGCCTTCCGGCAAGCCTCTCCCGGATGCTCTCCGCCGTCTTCACTATCAAGCTTCCGGTCGAAACGCCACGGGCCTTGTTCCCTTCGGTACACCGGTGACGGCCACACCACAAACGTAGTTGGTGTGATCGCGCAAGATTACAAGCCCCACCGAGTACAAACTTGGTGCGCGCAAGCACCCTTTGATCAAGAGGTATGCAAACCTCACTCAACACTAGGCTTACACCTAGAGCAAGCGCAAGAGCAATGGTCTAACTAGCCTATGTACTTCGCAAAGCACAAATGTTAATCACCAAGTGTATCACTAAGCTCTATGCATATGGAGATCACTAGATTTGTGTATCAACACCTTAGAATGTTTCCTCAAGTCTCCTCTATTTCATTTGGCCGGCCATGGGTGGTATATATAGGCCACAAACCAAATGGAGTCGTTGGTGCCCTTGGATTGCTTCTCTGCGTACCTCCGGACGTAGGTAGCAGGGGGGTCCGGACTAATGCCTATGCGTCCAGACCTTCCAACGGTCTTTTGTGCGCTGCGGCTGACTGGTGGGTCCGGACGCTGTATATGGTCCGGAGTCCACAGCCCGGACAGCGTCCGGAGTCATCAGCCGCTTCTGGAACCTCTCTGCATGGTGTCCGGACGCACTCTTTGGTCCGGATCCCATGCTCCGGTCAGCGTCCGAAGTCCTTCGTGCTCTCGGGTTCTTCTCTGTGTGCGTCCGGACGCAAGCACCCATAGTCCGGACTCGCACTGTTCATAGCGTCCGGATCTGCTGACTTTTCGCAGACCAAACCCTAGGTGTCCGGACGCATCCGCAATGGTCCGGAGTCTCCTGTATTCAGCGTCCGGAGTCCTTTTCTTCAGTGTTTTCATCCGGGCTGATTTCCAAAAGTCCAGATGCTCGTCGCCTCGCGTCCGGAAGACTTTGTATCTTCGCGGTCTTGCTTCCGAGTAGGTTCCATCCTCCATGATTGAACTATGCTTGATCTTTTGGATCTTCTATATGCTTCAAATGTCTTTCTTGCGGTGTTGCCTAAGTCCAAAGCATGGTTGCACCCTATTGGACTACAAAATAAACACTTGCAAATACGTTAGTCCAATTTGGTTATGTTGATCATCAAACACCAAAATCCAAACTATATGGGACATGGGGACCATGTTCCTTACAAGTACTTAATTGATTCCTTGACTGAGTGATTTACATTCCTAGTCTACCTTGCTAGGTTACTGATCATATTGATGTCCAAAGTTCTTTCACTATAGAGATAGCAATACTTAGCAAAATCTAGCTAGTTGTATTTTTTTATAGAAATCATGCATAGGTATTGCGAAATAGAAAATAGAAACCAAGTAGTTTTCAAGTTGCCTAAATTCACACTCCGTCTTAGGCTTCAAGATCCCTTCACTTTACTCCCTAGCCACCGCCACTTTGGCCGAAGGGATGAGGAGGAGGGGAGCTATCGGTGTTTTGAACCATGAATTTCTATATTGCAAGTTTGGCTTGGATAGTGTGCAAAGAGGACACAAGTATTATACTGGTTTGGGTTGAATGTCCTCCCAATGTGTCATAGCTCATGTTACTTGCACTCATCTATGGAGGAGTTACAAATGGTCGAGAGAGGGAAAGGCTCCTAAGTCTCTGGTGAATGAGCGTGTGCGTTTGCTAGGATACAATTGAGCATGCCCTATAAGAAAGGCACTACCCTTTTATACTGAAGGCCATAGGGGTTTAGAATGGGGGAAAAATAAAAACAAGGGGAGTCCTAGAGCATCATCCTTGTCACCATGCCCTCCTTCTCCCTTTTCTGGGTCCCACTAATACTATGACGGGAATCAGGTCGTCCCCGAATTTCGCTTGTTAGTCACCATCGTCATGCCTTGTTGAGTCCCCCGATCATGGCGCCTCATGTTCCTCCGTCGAGCGGCCTGATGGCGTCATTACCATTTGTGGTCGTATAGAGAGCAGGCAGAATAGTGTCGGTACGCCCATCCCCTTCGGTATGTGCGAGCGATGACCGATTGTGATAGTCCACTCTGCTTTGGCAGACATCATGTAGTGCATGGCCATCGTGGCACTAGCACACCTATGTTCATAGGTGACATGGGCGCCCTGTAGCAACCCATTCATGGTTGTCAATCATGTCTAGGTCCGCCTTCTGCCCCGAGCGAGGAGGAACATGCTCTCGTGAGGTTAAGCGAGGTGGGGCTCATATCCCGGAGGTTGGTCCAGGCGTAGCTCAGCCCCACGGGATTGGACAAGGCGAAACCCGTGCCTTGGAGGTCGGACGAGGCGGGACCCACGCCCCTGGGGTCGGTCACGGTGGAGCTTATGCCCGCTAGGTCAAATGAGGCGTGGTTCGTGCCCTGGAGGTCGGACGAGGCGGGACCCGCACCCCTGGGGGGTCAGGTGTGGCGAAGTTTATGCCTGTATGGTCGAATGAGTCGGGGCCCGCGTCCTAGAGGTCAGATGAGGTGGGACACGCACTACAGAAGTCGGGTGAAGCAGGGCTTACGCCCATAGGGTCGGATGAGGACGAAGTGTCGAACTAAGTGTTGCTTGGTTGAAGCAACACTTATGGTCGTCATCCTCTACTATCTGAGTATGTTTGATATTGATACCCGATAGGAACACTCAACAACAGTGGAGGGAGGAGAGTACAAGAGAGAAAACTAAGAGGGGCGTGCAGTGGACTCACGATTGACTCGTGGAGAGAGAAGACCTCTAGGTGAAAATTGGAATTTGGGACCAAGAGGCATGGATTTGGGTTATAAATGGGCCCGCTAGCTGGGCCTCGGTGAACAAAGGCATGTCTATTAATAGGCTCTCCTCTAAAAATTGTGTGTATTTTTAAAGGTAGACTAATTGATTTAGGAGATCATATTTGTTGAGTTGTCTCTAAAAATTATATGACCACCTCTAAAAATCGTGGAGCATTTTTAAGAAAGGGATAAACATAAAACTGTTTTTTTAGTAGTGTGAACGTGTACTAGCTCTAGAATTGTGTTGAATCTCAAAATGTGGTGACATATCACCGAGGGCAATGCTCGAAAGCAGGTCGGCAGGCCATGGTTGTGTTTGTAGCAGGGAAAGAACTTGTCGCAGAAGTGTCCCGGTGACCTGAAACAGCACGAAAATACGCGAGAGCTGCCCAGACCAGGTACTATTTGTGGTGGCTTTTGACTGCCAGTTTCGTGTTTCAGTTGGAGCTTTTGTCGCATGATGAGGCGGTGGCAGAAATAAATCTCACTGGTATTTGGGGTTTCACATTTCTCCTGGATTTGCTGAGTGACCATGTTACAAGCCGGTTACAGATATGCATAAGGAATGAAGTAATAATGAAGTCAAGGTATAGCTTCCATGCGAATTGCGAGTGCTGAACGTGTGTGATACGATCAAGACAGGCAATGTCGTCGGTTCTTCCGCGCTGCTTCCTGATCACCATGCTCCTTGCAGCAGCAGTGGTAGCATCGTCATCGTCGGCGCGGCGGCGGCGGCGGGGGTGATAGTGAGAGCAAGGCCAGACGATGAGCAAGAGGAGAAGCCATCCATCTACCTCGTGTCGGTGCACGGCGAGCCCATGGCCGCTGTGGTGGGAGTTGGCCGGAACGCGAAATGGTACCGAGCACAGAAGCGGAGGGCAGCGCGGCTCCACGACCGCCTCCTCCAGCGCGCCATGGACGACGGCATCGCCGGAGGTTCAAGTTCGCACTGGTGCCGGAAAATCTACAGCTTCCACCACTCCGTCAACGGGTTCGCCATCCACACGCCCGCGTCGCTGGCCGAGCGCCTGCGGGCGGCACCAGAGGTGGCGGCGGTTGAGGAGGACGTGGGGACGCGGCTCACGACCACGTACACGCCGCGGCTCCTTGGTCTCCCCGACGGCGTGTGGCGTCATCGGCATCGGCAGTGGGGCGGCAAAGGGGAGGAGGACGACGGGGAGGGGGTGGTCGTCGGCGTCGTCGACTCAGGCGTTGACCCCGGACACCCCAGCTTCGCGTACGTGCCGCGGCGCCCACGGGCGGTGGCGGCTGGTCCGCCGGACGACGACGATGGCCCGTTCGCCGGGGGCCGTGATTGTAGCGTCGGGCCCATGTTCCCGCCTGGCTCGTGCAACGGCAAGATCGTGACGGCGAGGTACTTCGCTGCCGGCGCCGCGGCCGTGCTTCCGCTCGACCCCTCACGTGACTTGTCGCCGTTCGACGTTGAGGGGCATGGCAGCCACGTTGCTTCGGTAGCGGTGGGGAACCGGGGAGTGCCGGTGGTCGTCGGCGGTGCAATGTACGGTTTCGCCAGCGGCATGGCGCCAGGTGCAAGGCTAGCTGTGTACAAGGCTGTATACCCTGCTGGAGGAACAATGGCTGATCTCATCGCTGCCATAGATCAAGTAAGAGACGACATTAATTTGGAGTGCTTGAGATTCATTACTGCATAAAATTGGCGTAAGACGTACATTTCAGTTCCTAACGAGAATCCATCGTGTCAACTCGCTGTCATGTCAGGCAACCCAAGACAAGGTGGACGTGCTGGTACTGTCCGTTGGACCAGATGAGCGTCCTGCCAGCAAAGTCACGTTCCTCAGCATGCTGGATGTCGCCCTGCTGTACGCAAGGAGAGCCGGCGTGTTCGTTGCTCAGGCCGCCGGGAACCGTGGGCCGGCAGAGTCTTCCGTCGTCTCCTACAGTCCGTGGGTGACGACCGTAGCCGCAGCCACCACTGGACGGAGCTACACGTCGTGGCTGGTCCTCGGCGATGGTCGTCGCATTCCAGGACTCGGATTGTCCGGTACCATAACACAAGCTTAATTACCCTGCAATATTATTCTCCTTGTCCCGATCACGCCAAGGACGATCATATATTTCTGATCTTGCAGCGCCGACGCTGGAGTCCAGGCTCGTCGCAGCCAAGGACGCGGCGGCGACGGACGCAGCCAGCAAGGAACGCGCGGAGGAATGCCAGCACGCGGAGGCGCTGCGGTGGCGCGCCGACGTGCTGCGCGGCAGCATCGTCGTCTGCTCCTTCTCGCAAGGGTTCTACAACGGCACGTCGACGGTGACCGCCATCCTCGACGTGGCCGAGGCGCTCGGGTTCGCCGGCTTCGTCCTCGTGGCCGACACGCAGCACGGTGGCGACTTCCTCGCGCAGCCACTCCCTCTCCCCGTCGTCCCCGGCATCATGGTCCCTCGCGTCGCAGATGCACTGATCCTCTGGTCGTACTACGCGGCGCACACAGCCGTGTACGCTGGCGGCGCAACCGTGTTCGGCGCCACGGCGGCGATCACGGAAGGGAGAGTCGCCACGTTTACGGACGCGGCGCCGGTGGTGGCGCGGTACTCGTCGCGAGGGCCGGACGTCACCGACAGGGACGATTCAACGCCGGCGGACGTGCTGAAGCCGGACATCCTCGCCCCCGGCGACCAGATATGGGCGGCCTGGAGCGCGCTCAGCGTCAACGAGCCCATACTCGCCGGCGACCGTTTCGCGATGATATCAGGCACCAGCATGGCGGCGCCACATATCGGCGGCGTGGCGGCGCTCATCAAGCAGAGGCACCCTTCGTGGGGCCGGCGGCCGTCGCCTCGGCACTGTCCACCACAGCGAAGAGGCACGACAGGCAGAAGCGTCCGATCATGTCGGAGGGTTTCCAGATCGGCTCGCTGCACCGGGCGACGCCGTTCCACTACGGCGCCGGGTTCGTGAACCCCGCCGGCGCACTGGACCCCGGGCTGGTCGTCGCGCCGAAGGCCGATGACTACACCAGCTTCCTCTGCTCCCTGCCACAGCTCAGTCCCGATGACGTGTGGGCCGCCACAGGCTTGGCCTGCCAGGCGTCGTCGCTGGTTTCTCCGGTGGACCTCAATCTGCCGTCGGTCACCGTCTCCGCGCTGCGAGGCTCCCTGTCCGTCCGGCGCACGGTGACGAACGTGGCGGGCAACGCCGAGACGTACCTCTGCTCCGCTCTGCCGCCGCCCGGGGTGGACGTCACCGTGCGGCCAGGGTGGTTCGAAGTGGCGCCCGGGGAAACGCAGGAGGTGGTGATCGAGCTCAGAGTGACCAGGGCGTCAGACGCGTTCGGCTTCGGGGAGATACTTCTCGCCGGGAGCTTGGACCACCTCGTCAGGCTGCCGCTCGCCGTGCGACCCTTGCCATATGAATATATGATGTACAGGAAAAAAATAATCGCTGAGTTCTGCAGTGAAGTGCTGGTGAAATTACTACCATGATTCGACAAGGGAATCAAGTGTAGGCAAAATTCGATAAATCAATCCCACAACTGCAACACCTGTTATCTCCCTCCCTCCATTTGCTTGTAGCTGCAGCCCCTTGTCAGCCAGCTGCCACCATGTTGAGTGCCCCAATGCCTCACGGCTCCTCCTGTGTTGACTGACACAAATCTTAAAGTATAGCGGATGGCTTAGATATTAGGCGTCCTAACACCGTTGTTGAAAATACCTTTTGGGCAAAATTACATAGGATGGATCGAGGTGAGAGAACGACAGGAACGACGAAAACATGATTTTTTTTTTAAAAAAAGACTACTCCAGTACACTCATAATTACTACCGAGGCGAGTTCGCAAACTATATAATCTCAGGCCCAGGCGACACTGCCTATCCAAGTTCGGTTCTGCGCGCACCAAACATGTCCTAAGTGCATTTTTTTTTCTCATGTCCAATCGTAGACAACAGGTTTCCAATGCTCCTCTTTGGCCTTTATTTAAGGCATTGATTCATCGGTCTTCAGCACAACCTAGCTCAAGTACATCTTTGCATCCTAAAGACTCAAGTACATTGTATACCAACAAACATTGTTAGTACTAATGGTTATGTTGTCAATCAACCATCAAAATCAATAAACCCTTACTAGGGTCCTTGTTTCTTAAATCAATTACACACTATCCATCCTAAAATATATGCAATTTCAATTATTCTAAGTCAAAATATCCTAAGTTGACCAAATTTATAAAAACAAAGAATTAGCATCTATTAAATCAACGAGGTAGATTAGCAATATACTATCCATAATATATTTCATTTAATAAAGCTCAATTGATATTATAAAATATTGGTGTCACTTTTTTCAAACTTAGTATGGTTAAAACTCCAAAAAATACATTTTATTTCATTTCAGGTAGGAAGAAGTACGCGCCTAAGTGCGAGGATGAGCAATTCTGAAGTTACAACACCGTGCACGCACAGAAAGAGACTGCAACTTACCATTTTTCACTGTCCAAGCAGTTCTTGTAGCAAAATGGAACATGACATAAGAACACATCGCAACTTATGAAAATTGAATTGTGCAAGATAACTTAAATATCCTACATGCTAAGTTCTGTAAGTCCCAATTCACAATTCAATTGGTGCACCAAGAACAAAAGTGGGACATCTACTCCTGTATAGTATGCAAACATAATAAGCTCAATTGCTTCCCCTCCTACAATCACTGACATCAGTTTGTCTTCGTTTTTGTTGTCCTTCCCTTGGAGCGCCTTCTTGGAATCGAATTCTTCATCCCCAGAAAGAAAAGCAGGGCACCGATAAAAGCCAAGTTCTGAAAGGATATGAAGTGCAATAGTAACTGAGGGAATATTTTCCAATTAAATCTTTTGTAAGTAAAGAAGCATGGTAGCAGACTAACAAACCTGGATGAACTTCATAAAAAGCTGGACAAACTCTGTTGACTCCATTTCATAATTGTAGAAGTCATACACGATAGGGGTTATAAATGCCAAGTAAATGAGCTGTACAGATGAGCAACATCAAAGCATCAGAATAACAACAAATCTACCCTTGTACCTGTGCAGCTGTGCTATAGAGAAATATGATGGAAACATGTGTCTATGAGAATCCAAACTTGATCCCATATAACTATATAATAATACAAGGTTTATAATGGAGTGAATCACACTGGGCCCTGTCAAGTGGATCAACTATTGTTACAACCTGTCACAGTATATCATGAACATTCTATTTGAGCCTTTCATTTCTATTCCCTCCATTGAAATTTATAGCGCATGTTTTATATGGGAAGGTCAAACTTTGTATATACTGATCAACAATTAGTCAAGTTATAAAAATTATAGACGAATTTTTATTTCAAAAGTGCTTTTACACTATATACATTTTGTAAATATTATTAAGTAATACATGTGAGGAAAATGATCAAAGTCTAAATTTGATGACTGCGCCAAAACAAAATTTTTGTTCATGGCCAAGGGAGTAGATGCTAAAACTTTGCTAGAGCAGGGACCTGCACAAGTAAATGTAGAAAACAGCAAGCCTCAAATGCAGAGTGCCAGACATAATGATGTTGAAATTACCATATACTCATAGTTTTACGGTTTGAGAAGACACGCTACAAGAAATCTTGACATCTAGATGGTACTCAATCGTCAATTACATGTGACAGTATCTTTAGGGCCCTTTTTTTTGCAATTACCTCTATAAGCCCTTTATTCTTTAACGCAAGACATTAGGCATGGTGCAAGCAGAAAAACAATACTTAGTTGCTCACCAGGAGGAATGCTCCAAATGAGCTGCTGAATATGAACAGAAGGCCACCAAAACCTTTAAGAAACATGGTAGCTGCAATGACAGTTTTTATCTGCAAATAAAATAAAATATATAAATATCAAACTGGGTTAAATAGATTCTAAAACAGAATGGGATTAAACCAAACAGCATTCCTACATCAATATGAGGCATCCCCAATCCCGTATTCTTGGACACTAGCTTGACGAAGAGATTGAACTTTGGCTTCAAGGTCTTCGCTGCAGGTCCACCATCATTTCCAAATTCAATGAACCTAAATATATGACTGAAAAGCATTATTTCAACATTCTCAACAATAAAATGGTGCATCAAAAGAACGAAATAATTTTGCAACAAGAGAGAAATTTGAAAGCATCTTAGGGATGGGAGAACATAAGGTGCACACATAACTTTGGCACTAAAGATCATTGGTGAATACAAAATGAAAACCGAAAACGCACACTGAGCCTTGACGATCAAAAGATTATGGGGCTAATTAAGGGTAAGCTGCAAAGAAATCTTACTACTTCATCAATGGTAATATTCATTTTTTTTTGGCAGACAAACATAAGGTAAATGAGCAATATAATAGTAACAGAATATCTCTTTAACCCAGCCATGTATCAGTTTTTAGTTAGCAAGCCATAACTTTAGTACTTCAAATATATGATTAGCCACCAAGAAACAACACTCACGGTTAGCAGAGTGATAAGTTTATAGGGATACATCAGTTAATACTACAATTCTAGCCCCTGGAAATCGTCTAGCAGAGAGTGCGAATGCGCGATGCACTGATATAGTAGAGCAGAGAGATCTAGTACGGTACAGGTCTTTCTGTGCGCCGTGCGCGCAGCATCTGGTTTGATCCAATCCCGTCCATCTCTACTTCCTCGGCTCACAGACTCACCGCGGGGTAAAAATCCGGGTACCTTAACTGACCCTCGGATCTACCGCAGCAAGATCCAAAAACGCACCGCACCCGCACAGGCCGGATCTCAGCTCCCGTCCCCGCACCTGACCGCGAAGGAAGCATTTCGATTGAATCCGAGCCACCAGGGCCAGATCAGGATGGAATCAACCGACGGAGAGGCGGCCCAGCGGCAAACGGAGCTGCTTCGATTTTCGATTTGGCTACGAGCAGAGGCCGAGACGGGATCTGAGGAAGAAGGGGGGGACGTACTCTTGGTAGGCGGAGAGGAGGAAGAGGGAGGCGAAGAGCACTCGGCCGACGAACGAGATGAAGCCCATGGTGGTGGTCACGCTTCTCCTCCTCCGCCAGAAGAGCACCTTGCGCTCTGTGTCTCTGGAAGAAGATTGATATGGGTCTTTGGGGGGAGGCGAAGCAAGGAAGGAGGGGGGAGGGAGACCAGACCGCAGCGCAGAGCGGGGAGGATGGGCTGCTGTTTTGTCCGGATGCCTCGTCGAGTCAGTCAGTCTCCATGTGCTCGCTCGCTCGCTCAGTCTTCCCATTGGGTCTTGGGGAGCGACCAGACCTGCCCCGATTTGTTTTTGATCGTTGATTGATGAATGACCTGGGGAAATTTGATTTCGAATTGGATGGATCTAGCCATCCAAGTTTAAATTTGTTTAGATACTATTATTATTGCATAAAGCACCATTATAAGCTATTGTTACAAAATCGTCATGTTAAATCAGTTGGTGATGTATACATGTTCTATGGTGTGTGACTATCTTGTGTCCATTGGGGTGATGTTTGGCAAATGGGTTATGAGAGAAAGGATTGGGAAAGGAAAATGAGATGAATGGCTAGGATTAAATGAGGTGTGAGAATGAATGGCTAGGATTAAATGAAGGGTGGGATATTATTTCCCTATTCCATTTGCCAAACATTACATGGAGTAATAATTTGGGCTACATCCGGTAGGTGCACTCGTACTTCATCAATAGAGTTATGCCAGACGTCTTAACCCTTGACATTGAGTCTTAATCCTCGACATCGAGTCAGGACGTCTAACGACTCAGTCTAAGAAACCACGGCCGATTATGGACGTGGTCTCTTCCGACCTCCGACACTAGGTCAAGAACTCAATTGACCCTTAACACTGGGTTAGAGCATTTGATCGACCTGAGTACACCTACCTCGTGCAAGCACTCGTGGAGGATTCACCCAAGACTAATAAAAAGGATGTGACCCATTACACATAGGAGTAACCCCTCAATGTTCTTTGTTTTCCTTTTGCCTTTCTAGTTCCATATTCTCATGGAATTCTTCAGTGCTGGCCGCCCTATGTCGTCTTTCCTAAGAGTTATGTCGCATTTCTCAGTCATTAATAAAGAATATTTAGTTCCTAAAATAAGTTGTCTACTTGCATGACACTCAAATTAGCACACATTGGCTCCATCACATGGTCGTGATACTCAACACACAAGATGCATTGTTCACGACTTCGGACTTTTGCCCATGCTGCTACTTACCGTCTATCCAAGAGATTGGTCGGTTACCACCAGGGTTCACCGAACCGTTCGGTAACCGGTCGGTTACCGCGGTTACCGAACTTACCGCCCACCACCGGTTCGGTTTCGGTACCGGTTTGAATTCAAATTTCAAATTTGAATTTAAAAAAATTGAAAATTCTAAAAAAATTCCTAAAAATAGTTCATGATTTATAGAGTCGAATGGTGTACAAATTTTTCAAATTGGAGTTCGTTTGCTATTTATTTTGACGTGTACAAGTTTGAAGAAAAAGAAAAAAAAATTCTTTTTTTTTCAAACTTGTACACGTCAAAATAAATAGCAAATGAACTCCAATTTGAAAAATTTGTACACCATTCGACTCTATAAATCATGAACTATTTTTAGGAATTTTTTCAGAATTTTTGATTTTTTTAAATTCAAATTTGAAATTTGGTTTGGGGCGGTACCCGCCCAAACCGGACGGTAACCGACTCTAATCGACCGGTTACCGGTCGCAAACCGTTTGAACTGCGCCGTTTGAATTCAAAATGCAAACCGTTCGGTTTGGGGCCGGTTTGGGCGGTTACCGTCGGTAACCGGCAAACCGCCGGCCACCGGTTCCCTACGGCAAAACGGTAGGGTGAACCCTGGTTACCACACTACCACACATCTATGCAATGAGTATAATTCGCACCCTCACATATGAGCCTGTTTGATTCCCACCTCTAAACTAAAGAGGACTAAAAATATTTTAGCCATCTTTTAGTACCTCTTGAGTGACTAGTGGAACTAAAATATTTTAGTCATCTTTTAATCAGTTTGAGTGACTAAAATTTAGTCCATAAAGTGACTAAAGTTTAGTCCACTTTAGGAGGTGAGAACCAAACAAACCCATAATTATCGAGCTAATTCCTATCAACCTAGACAGTTACATTTGGATCCCCACATAGCTGTGAGCTCGAGCACTCAAGATTGACTAGTCCTACATGGCAATCAAGTCTGTACACAGACATGGTCGACTAAGGCTATCTACACTCTTCATCCTCTATATTCATCATCTAAAAGGAATATTCCGTCCTCGTCAGTGGAATTTTTTCTTTTATACATATTTCTTCCGCACCCATCATACTCTATATCAACTGACAATAATAGGACTCATATATTTATATTTAAAATTTATTTAAATATATCCGTGTGAGATCTTATTTTGAAGAATTTATTGAACGAAATTAATGGTGTAATTAAAATTTAATTTTGTTATGTACGACATATAGGAATATGAAGTAAATAATCAAGTCACAGAGGAGACACACGATTTAACGTAGAAAACCCCTTCGATGTGAAGGGGAAAAACCACGGGCACCAGCCAGCAACAATCTCACTATTTCAAGAGTTTGGGTTACACGCCTATGGCGGCTTACAAGAGAATCAAGTCTCCACGAAACCCTAGCAAGGGTATATATACCGTACCGTACCATGGGGGGCTCCGCCCCCCGCACTCCCCGGCCCAAGCCTCCGGCAACGGGCCTCCGCTCCGCTCTGTCAGAAGCCCCGCCTATATTCTGGAGCGAATTTGGAACAACTCTAACAAATTTGGATTTTTGGTTTATGAGTTATATTATTTTTTAGTTTGTTGGAAAAGTAGTGGCAGTCGTGCCCCCGCGCATTGCTCTCTCTGCCCTCTCGCGCGAACAGCGTGCTCTCTGCGCGCGAACTCCAATCTCACAGCTGAACAACGCCAGGTGGCATGTACTGGACGCCCAGTATGTCCTCCATGCATGGCTGACGGGATAGCCTCCAGGCTGGTTTAGAGGACCGCGGTGTGGCTTTTTTTGCGATATGTACTCCTGCAGATGCCTTTAAAGAATTGCACTGCTGACAACCTAAGTCCCCTACACGACCGACTCATCCTATAGGTCAACAAAGCCTATAGCAATGCAGCCGACTAGTATTCGTATGCTTGATAGAGCATTCGGGATTGATTCACCATTGACACCACAATTCTATAGAGAGCACAGTCAATTACATTCCTAAAATGACAAAGTGCAATACGGCTTCTCCACGTCAAAGCCTTCCACTCGGAAAGCATCCTTACTCTAATTGAGGTCGACATGAAATTCACGAAGCAATTTGGGTGACCAAGAGTGGTGGTTACAGTTTTAAATCCAGACTTGATTCTAGAATTTGTGGATATAGTCATTGGGGACTATGTATATGAACTACAAGTTCAGGTTGAATTCGAAACTGAGGAGCTTAACCCGCTTCCTATTGATATGGATACTCAGCCAGAAGAAGATGGAAACAAAAAATCTGGGAAAGGTGCTCAAAATGCAAAACACATAGGAGAACCAAAAGCTAATCCAGGGAAGAAAAAAAGTGGCACAAGCAAATCAACATCAGGGGGAAGTTAGGGTTCTGAGCAGAACAAAAAGAACTCGCTGGACCCTGAACCTGTGCTGCTGGAGGCCATGGCCGATCCAGTCGTCGGGCCACAGGAGGGAAATGTGATTTGTGCAGTCCAGCCGATGCAACTTGTGGGTGATCAACAGCTCAAGGCGAATGGATCGGAGACTGAGAAGGGTCTGTCGGGTGCTAGCCCCAGAATTAAAAGCAGGCCAATGTTCGAGCTAGAAGCCTAGAATCGGTTGCCTCGGAGTCTACTACAGCTGGGTTGCGCTCTAAAGCTTTTGGTAACTCAGCTATTGATAACTCTGTATCCCCTATATCCCCAAAATCTCCCTCAAAATTGACAATGGAAAATGTAATGCCCTTGGCTGGAAGAGTGACTCCTTCTAGAAAGGGTAAACGCAGCACTGCCTTTGCGGATCAGGACATGATTGCGAAGACGACCAGACTCAAAGCAAAAAAGAATTTGGAGGAACCAAATCAGAAAGGTATGTCATCTTTCGATTCTTTTCTTTCTTTTTTCACATGATACTCTTTCTAGTACTGTTACAAACTTGGGTATAAATTTAGGGGACTGGACACATAATACAAGTTTTTGTATTAATGAACTTAAAAAACTAGAGAGTTGATTTGGAATGTAAGGGGCTTAATTCGGTAGCTAGACGAGATGCTGTCGGAGTAATTGTTGATTCCTATAAAATTGATGTTGTATGTTTACAAGAAACAAAAATGACTGTAATCTCTCGGCAGATTGTGGTTTCCATGCTGTGTAGTGATTTTGATAATAATTACATATCTCTACCTTCAATTGGAGCCAGTGGGGGGATTTTAATCGCCTGGAGATGCTGCCTGGGTACAGCAAGTGCAAGTAGAGTGGATAACTTCTCCACATCTGTTCAGTTCAGCTCTCATAATAGACCCTCGTGGTGGTTGACATGTGTGTACGGGCCACAAGATAATCAAGCAAAGATACAATTCTTGCAAGAGCTGCGTGATTTGCGCGCCCAATGTACAGGCCCGTGGATGGTGGCAGGAGACTTCAACCTCATCTACAAGGATGAAGACAAAAACAACAGTAATTTGAATAGAGCAATGATGAGAAGGTTCAGAAGATGGATCGACGATATGGCGGTTAATGAAATACCGTTGCATGGCCGCAAATTTACATGGTCTAGCTCCTCATCTAATGTCTCGCCTACTCTGGTTAAACTTGACAGAGTATTCTGCTCTCTAGCTTGGGAGGAAATGTTTCCTGAGTGTCTCCTTCAGAGCTCAGCTTTTGATTGTTAGAAGTTGATCTCCCACCGTTAGGCCCAACGGCCTAATGGGCCTTAGATCTGCGCCCTGATCGGGGGCGCCCAATCTTGTGGTTGGTGGGCCCCGTCGCACAGCGCTATAAAGATAAGGTGGGGGCCGGGGCGCTCTGCACGAGGTTGACCGAACCGTCAGTTCCCCACCGACATCTAAAACCCTAGACCGATCCGAAGAGGGGCGCTGCCAGCGACGGGAAGCACCACCATCGCCGGCAAGCACCCAGACGTGACCACAGACGCTACGATGGCCATGGAAGGCGGCGGCTCTACCTCCAACTCCAACCCTGACCCGGCAAAACCGCCGCCGCCACTGCACCTCCTGCCGTGGACTCCTCTGGTCTATTTTCTATCATCATCTCTCTCTCTGTGCACATCTCATGAACTACATACCTATCTATCTACTCGAAACTCCACTGGATCTACCTCCTAGACGATCCTATAAACTAACAATGGTATCAAAGCCTCCTATGGAGGGGATCCATCTGGATCAGAGCCTAATCGGCTCAACAGAACAAACCCTAACCCTAATCCATGAACTCAGAGGGTTAGGGAAAGGAAAAAGCTCTATGCTACATCAGATCAGGATAATAGAATACCCAAGAAACGAAACCCCAAGATCCCGATTAATAGAAACCGACCAAATCGAACCCTTACCTCTGCCTTGGGCAGAACGAACCGGCACCACAGTCGAGCCGTTCGACAGCGGCGTGCTCTGCCGAGGGCGAGCACGCTCGCCGGCAAAGGGGCCGGCGGCGGTGCTCCTCTTCTCCGGCCCAGGGGTGACGCCTCGGGCGCTCTCTCTCGCTCTCTCTCGACTGTTGTGAAGGACGGCGCGGGGAGACAGGAAAGAAGGTGGGAGAGAGGGAGAGCAGTTGGCGCCGCCGGCGGCTTGTACACCCACGCGCGCCGTCGGGTTCCTCCCGGCCGGCTCCGTCGGGCCGCCGCTGCCGCCGCCGCGTTGCTATGCGTAGAAAGGAGAAGGGAGAGAAGAAGAATGAAACTAGGGTTCGGGGGGGAGTCGGCCGTCGGCTAGTTTTGATCCCGCGAGACATCCGCTCTGCCGTCCGATCGGATCGCCCTAGATCGGACGGTCCGCGGCAGCGCTTCATTGCTGGGCCGCCTTTGAGCCCAGGCGGGTGGCCGAATTCCCGGCCCAGGCCCATGTTGCGGCCTGGGCGGGAGGGGGAAGCCCCGCGCATGGGCCAGTTGGGCCGAAATGGCCTCTGGGCCAATTCGTTTGACCTTGGCCCGTGAATGAATAGTGTCGGTTTTCTATTTTATTTTCCAGAAAATTAAATAGAATTGAATTTGAATGATTCCGAATTGGAATTTTGATGCATTTTTCTCTACATAAATTTTATCCAACGATATCTTTATGTTCAGAGAATAATCACACGAATAATATTCTGCAAAATAATATTTTTGAACAATTTTATTCATCTATTCTATTTTCCAGAAATAGTTATGAATTCCTTTGTATTTGAATAAATTTGAACCGAATTTTGATGAATTTTCCTCTATACAAAATTTTATCCAACAATAATTTTTGTTTAGAGAACAATACAAATTGAATTTTCTGGAAAATAAGAGTATGAACAATTTTATTGTTTCCGCTGCGAATAAAATATTGAATTTCTCCTCTTGATTAAATTTGAACCAACGGGATAATTTAATTTTAAGCGAATTATGAATTCTCTGAAATTTTTGATGAAATTATAGTACTGTTATTTTCTGACCAACGTTGTTAATAACATTATTATAATGAATTGCTATGTATTTATTTTACTTCTGCCCAACGGTGATGTATAAATTTTGCATAGAGGAATTGTATGTTTTAATTTTGACCAACGTTAAGTTTAGGCATGCAATTTTACGATGAATGTTTCTCACTTTTCTTTGGACAAATTTCAGGAGTTAAAGGAATGGTGAACATTAACAACATTCCTCCACTAAACGGTACCAACTACCGTGTGTGGCGGAAGAAGTACGAGCTGGAACTTGCATTGGCAGAAATTGATCTTGCCATTACTTCACCGTGTCCTACTATTCCAGAGGAACCGGAGAAGAGAACTGATGAAACTGACGAAGCATTTAACGCCCGAAAGCGTGACTTTGCTGAAGTCAGAATGAAATATGACATTGAACACAGGCGTTGGATTCAATCCAACAGAAAATGCCTGTTGGTGGCGAAAGCCACCATTGAAGACCAAATCCGAGGGTCCATCCCAGAATGCATCACCGCCATTGACTACCTCGAAAGGGTAAAGAGTCAGTTTACTGGGTCTTCCAAGGCCACAACAAGCACCTTGATACATAAACTTGTATCTGAAAAATACAATGGTGGTGGTGTGCGTCAGCACATATTGAAAATGAACACAATGGCAGCAAAATTAAAGACAATGGATTTGGGGATCAATGATAAGTTCCTCATTCACTTGGTCTTTCTTTCTCTGCCAAAAGAATTCGAAACCTTTGCTGTGAACTATAATATGTTGCCTGAAAACTGGGACATTGAAAAACTCATTGCAATGTGTGTTCAGGAGGAAGAGAGACTTAAGTCCTCACAGGGTGACTCAGCTCATCTTGTGAAGGACAATAAAAGAAAGAATTATTACAAGAAACCACAGGAGAAACTCCAGTGGAATAAAGCCTCTCCCTCCAAGCCACAAGAAAAGACAATTGAAAAGGGAAAAGAAAAGGACTCTCAGGATGAGGACTTCAGAAAATATGGCAATGCTGAAAAAGACCAGTGCAAGGAATGCTTCAAAAGAGGGCATTACAAGAGAGATTGCCCAGTCTACCTGAAAAAGCTACTGAAGAAAGGTGATGATACTATCACATTTGTAGATGAATCCCTGTTTTTATGTTATTCGAACACCACTTGGTGGATTGATTCAGGTGCAACAATTCACGTTTTGAATTCTTTACAGGGGTTAAGTGGGAGGAGAACCCTGCAAAGAGGAGAAAGAACGATTAAAGTCGCGAATGGAGTACAAGCTGGAGTTGAAGCCATTGACGATCTAACTTTAGAATTAAAAGATGGCTTTGTACTTAAGCTCAGAAATGTACTCTATGTTCCCTCTTTGCGTAGGAATTTAATAAGTGTTTCGAAACTCGATGATGATGGATTTGACTGTCATTTTGGTAATGGCAGATGTGAGATATTTGATAATAATGATAAGTGTGTTGGTCTTACCTTCCGACAAGACAAGCTTTATTTATTATCTCTTGCTGAGAATGTGAATCATGAATGTGATGTTGTGAATGTCTCCCAATCTACAAATGAGAACAAGAAGCGGAAGAGAAATGAAAGCGTCTCTTCGAAACTATGGCATTGCCGTTTGGGCCATATTTCGAGGGGGAGAATAGAACGCTTAGTGAAACAATTGATTCTTCCGCACTTAGAATTCTCCGATTTAGAACAATGTATTGATTGTATCAAAGGAAAATATGTTAAGAAAATAAAGAAAGATGCTAAACGAAGCACGAGAGTATTAGAAATAATCCACACGGACATTTGCGGTCCATTCCCAATGAAAAGCGTAGATGGTTATGATTCGTTCATAACATTCACGGATGATTACTCTCGTTATGGCTATATTTATCCAATTAAAGAAAGAACAGAAGCATTGGATAAATTTAAGATATTTAAAGCCGAAATTGAAAATCAACACAACTTAAAAATAAAGATAGTTCGATCAGACAGTGGTGGAGAGTATTATGGGCGACATACCCCGTATGGCCAAATTCCAGGTCCCTTTGCAAGGTTCCTATAGGAAAATGGCATGGTCGCTCAATACTCCACACCGGGGGAGCCTCAGCAAAATGGAGTGGCTGAAAGAAGAAACCGTACCCTAATGGATATGGTGAGAAGCATGATGAGTTACTCCACACTACCGGTTGGTTTATGGATGGAGGCACTGAAAACCGCCATTCATATACTTAATCGAGTACCAAGCAAGTCGGCGCAGAAAACACTGTATGAATTATGGACAGGAAGAGAACCCTCACTTAAACACTTAGGTGTGTGGGGCTGTCCAGCTGAGGCAAAAGTTTTTAACCCAAATATTGGAAAGTTAGACTCCAAGACCGTCAGCTGCCATTTCATTGGCTATCCAGAAAGATCGAAGGGATATCGATTCTATTGTCCTGATAGATATACAAAATTTGTTGAAACAAGACACGCTGTGTTCTTAGAGGATGACATGATTAGGGGGAGCAAGGTAACACGTGAAATTAGACTTGAAGAGAAGCGGGTACATGTACCTACTCCGATGGTAGAAGAACCATTCTTTACGTTACCTGCTACCGATGTTGCACCAGCACTACAGGACGCTGTGGTGACAACGCCTGTTGTGAATTCTCCCATAGCGACAACAAATGAACAAAAGGAACCTGTCCATCAGGAGCCTGTAGAACCAAATGTCGCTTATGAGGAAGAACAACAACTGCCCATAGTGGACCAAGTGCCAGAGGCCCCTAGAAGGTCTCAAAGAGCTAGAAGGTCAACAATTCCATATGATTATGAAATTTATGAAACTGAAGAATTCCATATGGAAGATGACCCTATAACTTTTGAAGAAGCCATGAGAAACGAACACTCATCAAAGTGGTTTCAGGCCATGGAAGATGAGATGAAATCTATGAACACCAATAAGGTTTGGGTTCTAGAAAACATTCCTAAAGGAGCTAAGAAAGTAGGATCCAAATGGGTCTACAAGACGAAATATGACTCCCAAGGGAATATTGAAAGACACAAAGTGCGACTTGTGGCTAAGGGTTTTACCCAAAGAGAAGGGATTGATTACAATGAAACTTTTTCCCCAGTTTCTTGTAAAGATTCTTTCAGAATTATTATGGCACTTGTGGCTCACTATGATCTAGAATTACATCAGATGGATGTAAAGACCACATTCCTAAATGGGGATTTGGATGAAAATGTCTATATGGCACAACCGAAAGGTTTTGTCGTAAAAGGAAAAGAAAATATGAGATGTCGTCTGAAAAGATTCATTTATGGTTTGAAACAAGCTTCGAGACAGTGGTACTTGAAGTTTGATAAAACTATAAAGGGTTTTGGGCTTACAGAAAATGTCGAGGACAATTGTGTCTATGTGAAATTTAAGAATAAGAAATACATATTTCTGATCCTATATGTAGATGATATCTTACTTGCTAGTAGTGATGTCAACCTACTATTGGAGACGAAGAAATTCTTGTCCTTGAACTTTGATATGAAAGATCTCGGTGAAGCTTCGTTTGTCTTGGGAATTGAGATTCATCGAGATAGAAGAAAAGGGGTATTGGGATTGTCGCAGAAGGCATACATAGAAAAAGTTTTGAAGAAATTTAGTATGCATGCGTGTAGTCCATCTCCTGCTCCGATTGTCAAGGGCGATAAATATGGGGAACATCAGTGTCCCAAGAACCAATATGAAATTGATCAAATGAAAGCGGTACCGTATGCTTCGGCAATTGGAAGTTTGCAATATGCTCAAACGTGTACACGCCCTGATATAGCTTTTGTTACCGAGTTACTTGGCAGATATCAAAAGAATCCAGGAATTGAACATTGGAAATTAGTGAAGAAAGTCTTGTGTTATTTGCAAGGTACGAAAGGTCTCATGTTGACATATAAAAAATCTGATTCCCTGCACATAGAGGGGTATTCAGATTCCGATTATGCTGGAGATGAAAGAAAATCCACATCGAGATATATCTTTACTCATGCTAAAGGAGTGATATCATGGAAAAGTTCGAAACAAACAGTGACTACATCCTCGACAATGTACGTCGAGTTTGTAGCTTGTTATGAGGCCTCGGGGCAGGTAAATTGGTTGAAGAAATTTGTACTCGGATTGAAAATAATTGAAAGTATAGAAAGACCGATGCGGTTGTATTGTGATAACAACCCATCGGTAGAATATGCTCACAACAATAGGTCAAGTGGTGCTGCCAAACACATTGACATAAAGTACTATGTTGTGAAAGATAAACTTCGGGATCATATCATAAATTTTGAGCATATACGAACAGAAAAATGCTAGCGGATCCGCTCACAAAAGGCCTTCCACCCAGTGTGTTCAGAGGACACATAGCCGATATGGGTTTAAGGGAGAGCCTATGATTCCCGAACAACAAGAAGGGCCCAGAATAATGAAAACTTTATTCCAAAATAGAAAGGCGTGTAGTAGCTGTGAGTCTAACGACAAGAATTGTTGTGACGATGAAGCATGCTCTACATACTAATCTGTGATGGAATAGAAAAAATAGAAATATTGAATTAGAATGAGAATTGAAGAATGAATGAGAATTATGTGAGATCAAGGGGGAGAATGTTAGAAGTTGATCTCCCACCGTTAGACCCAACGGCCTAATGGGCCTTAGATCTGCGCCCTGATCGGGGGCGCCCAATCTTGTGGTTGGTGGGCCTCGTCGCACAACGCTATAAAGATAAGGTGGGGGCCGGGCGCTCTGCACGAGGTTGACCGAACCGCCAGTTCCCCACCGACATCTAAAACCCTAGACTGATCCGAAGAGGGGCGCTGCCAGGGACGGGAAGCACCACCATCGCCGGCGAGCACCCAGACGTGACCACAGACACTACGATGGCCATGGAAGGCGGCGGCTCTACCTCCAACTCCAACCCTGACCCCGACACAACCGCCGCCGCCACTGCACCTCCTGTCGTGGACTCCTCTGGTCTGTTTTCTATCATCATCTCTCTCTGTGCACATCTCATGAACTACATACCTATTTACCTACTCGAAACTCCACTGGATCTACCTCCTAGACGATCCTATGAACTAACACTGATGACTCTGACCACTGTCCACTCATTCTTGGATTGTGTGATAGAATTCCAGGGAAAAGGCGCTTCCACTTTGAAGCCTTCTGGCCTAATTTGCATGGATTTCAGGAAACCATTGAAGAGGCGTGGTCTTCTGTTGAAACCCGTCGCTGTCCTTTGAAAACTCTATCCTGAAATTTAAAGCCGCAGCAAAAAGCTTTCAAAGATGGAGTCAAAAGAGAATTGGCCACATCAGTTCCCAAATTTCTCTAGCAAAAGAAATTGTCCATTAGCTAGACATAGCCCAAGACAGCCGTGCTCTTCAGGCAAATGAAATTTGGCTGCGCAACAACCTGAAGAAGCACACGCTTGCTCTGGCTTCCTTACTAAGAACAATGGCTAGGCTAAGATCCCGAGTAGGCTAGCTTAAAGAAGTGGACGCCAATACCAGATTGTTTCACATGTATGCCCGGCATAGAAAGAGGAAGAATTTCATTGCCAAATTGAAGGTGGGCGATCACACCATCACTGCACATGAGGATAAGGCGGCTGAAATATTCGAGTTCTATTCAAAGTTGATTGGTACAGATTGTGTCAGAGAAAGAACCCTTAATCTTGATGCCCTCAATATCCCAGATTATGATCTAGTGGATTTGGACTTACCTTTCACAGAAGAGGAGATCTGGAACACAATCAAAGACCTGCCATCAGATAAGGCTCCTGGCCCTGATGGGTTCACAGGTAGATTCTATAAAATCTGTTGGCCAGTAATCAAAGGAGATATAATGTCTGCTCTACACACCATTTGGGGAAAAAATTTCAGAAACCTAGAGATGCTGAATTCTGCCTTTATCACCCTAATCCCAAAGAACTCCGAGGCTGATCAGGTAAAGGATTTTAGACCCATTAGTCTGGTACACAGTTTTGCTAAACTAGTGACTAAAATTCTGGCCAACCGGTTAGCTGGTCGTCTCAATGAGATGGTCTCCCCCAACCAAAGTGCCTTCATCAAAAAACGGTTTATTCAGGACAACTTCATGCTGGTGCAGCAGACCGTGAGATTTTTACACTCGCAAAAACAGCCAAGAATCCTCCTCAAATTAGATATCACAAAGGCATTTGACTCAGTGAATTGGTCATTCCTTTTGGAAGTACTCCAAAAGCTTGGTTTTGGTGCTCGATGGTGTGATTTGTTGTGTGGACTGCTTGCATCTTCTTCTACTCAAGTCCTTCTTAATGGTACCCCTGGAGAGACTATCCATCATAGGAGAGGGCTCCGCCAGGGAGATCCTCTGTCCCCAATGCTTTTCATCTTGTTAATGGATGTGTTAAATAGGATGGTCACAAGAGCTGATGAGGAAGGACTGTTGCAACCACTATCAAGAAGGACAATCCAACACAGAATTTCTTTATATGCTGATGATGCAGTACTCTTCCTTCAACCAGCAGCAGCGGATATCACACTAACTTTGGGAATGCTCCAGCTTTTTGGGGAAGCCTCAGGACTCAGAACAAATGAGCAGAAAAGTAATGTGCTACCAATTTATTGTTCTGATGAAAATCTAACAATTATTCAGAGTTTGTTACCTTGTGGGATCCAGGAATTTCCTTGCAAATACCTTGGATTACCCCTCTCCACCAAGAAGTTGACCAAAGCCCAAGTCCAGCCAATCATCGATAAAATAGCAAACCAATTGCCCAAATGGAAAGCTGATATGATGACAAAGGCAGGAAGGGTAGTGCAGGTGCAGCATGTCCTGACTGCAATATTGGTTTACTTAGTCATGGCAGTTGAGCTACCACCATGGGCTATTAAGGCAATTGATAAAATAAGAAGAGCTTTTATTTGGAGAGGCAGAAAGGAAGCAAATGGAGGACATTGTCTCATTGCCTGGCCCAAGGTCTGTCACTCTAAAGAACTTGGAGGACTGGGAATTTCAGGCCTGAAATCACTAGGCTTTGCGCTCAGAGCAAGGTGGCCATGGCTGAAAAAATCTGAGCCTAATAAGCCTTGGGCAAGTTTACCACTTCAGGTTTGCAAAGAGGTGGAAAGTCTCCTGTCTATGGCAGTGATCACTGAAATTGGAAATGGAGCTAACACCATGTTCTGGAAGGATAGATGGCTTGCTGGAAAAAACATCAAGGAATTAGCACCAAAGATTTTCTCTTTGGTCTCCAAAAGAAGGATAAACATGCGTACAGTGGGGGAGGCTCTGACTGCTGAGAAATGGTTGGAAGATATTCAAGGTGAACTATCTATAGAATCTTTGATGGAATTTCTGGATTTATGGGATATAATATCTGGTGTTGAGTTACAAGAAGGAATACAAGATAAACGCATTTGGAGACTTTCGGCTTCAGGAGAATAGACAACAAAGTTTGCTTATGATGCGCTCTTCCAGGGCGCCATTTATTTCAGACCATATGAGAGAATTTGGAAGTCATGGGCCCCTCCAAAGTGCAGATTTTTCATGTGGCTGGCTGCTCATAATCGGTGCTGGACAGCAGATAGGCTTGCTCGGCGAGGACTTCCCCACCCGGCAAATTGCCTGCTTTGTGACCAGGAACAGGAAAACATTCAGCACCTCCTGATTGGGTGTGTTTTTGCTAGGCAGTTTTGGTTCTCCCTCTTGCTGCGAGTTGGACTCTCTACACTTGCGCCTCAGCCCTCTGACTCAACTTGGGACGATTGGTGGGAAAAAGTAGAAGCAACCACCACTGGTGATATAAGAAAAGGCCTGAATTCTATCATTATCCTTGTCGCTTGGAGTATTTGGAAACATCAGAATGAATGTGTCTTCAATGGGGCTGTACCAAGCATTGACTCGGCCCTGAGTCTAGCCTGAGATGAGGCCCATTGATGGTGTATGGCAGGAGCTAAGGGTCTTGCCTTGCTCACTGCTAGGGGCTTTTAGTGTTTAGCTTCTTCGCCGCTCGGTCGTTGTAAACTTAAAACCAGGTGCTTTAGTCCTAGAAAACAGGGAAGGTGTGAGGATGTTTGTGTGGGTGTGTTTGGTCTATGTATGACTTTCTTCTTCTACTAATACAATGATACGCAGCTCTCTTGCGTATTCGAGAAAAAAAGAGGCTTTCGATTAAGCCAAGTCTAACACAACAAACTTGATTTTGTAAAAAATGTAGACTTTTCTATCCTTGAATCTGAGGATGAATTAGATCTTCTCACACTGAACTAGTTATGTGGGGGAACTGGTCGAGGGATTTAGCGCCAGGGAAGCAAGTTGTAACACCCTAAAATTTGAATTAGTAAATTAGGTTTAAATTTGTTTAAATTTGATTTATTTCAAATCATTTGGTGAAGCATAGAATTTAATTAAATAAAAATAAAATAAATCCCATGTTAGGGTTAACATGTTTGAGCATTTCATGCTCTGCATTTTTCTTGTGTTGAGTGAATTTGCAAAACCCTAGAAATTATATTTCAAAATCCATTTAGAAAATAATTTTGCAAAATCAAAAAGGAAAATGGAAAATCCTTTCTTTTCTCTCTCTCTCTTTCTGGCCCAACACCGCAGCCCGGCCTGCTTCTCTCCCCCTCTCTCCTTTCTTCCACGGTGGGCCGGCCTCCGCTCTCGGCCCAACACCCGCAGGCCACAGGACCGCGCCTTCCCCCTCTTCCCTTTCACTGACAGCCGGGGCCCGCGAGTCAGCCCTCCCTTCTTCCTCCCGTGACCGCTTCGGACTCTGTCCGCCGCGACGCGCTGCGCGCGCAACCGCCGACGCGGTTTCCCCGCGCTCGGGTCCGCACGGGACTTTGTCCCTCGGTCCTTTAAATAGCGCCGACCCCGTGCCGCCTCTTCCCATCTATCCTCGAGCCCTCGCCTCGCCATGCCTCGTTCCGCAGCCGCCGCAGCGCCGCCGCGATCCGTCAGCGAGCCGCCGCCGTTCCGAGCGTCTCCGACTGCGGTAAGTCCCCCCGACACGCGCATCGTCTTCGCAAGCTTGCAGAACGTCTCCTCTCCCTCTTTTCCCTCTCTTGCGCGCTCGGTTTGGCCTCGCCGCCGTCCTGCCGAGAGCCGCCGCCGCGGTTCACCGTCGACGACCACCCTCCGCTCTCGATCGAGCCCCTCTGAGCATCTGGGTGGGTTCGCCGTGCTCTCCTCTTGCTCCCCGAGCCTTTTCCCGGTCGGATTAGGGCATCCGAGCCCCTAACCGCCTCGCGCCGCCGTTGCAGAGCACCGCAGCCGCGGTTCACCGCCGTCGGTCCTCCCCGTCCTTCTCCGAGCCTCGTCGTTGCCCTAGGCGAGTTCGCCGTGCTTCCCTCTATCTCCCGGTGTGCTCGGATTTGAAAACCGAGCATCCGAACTCCTTCTTCCCTTGCGCCGGCGAGCACGGGCTCTGTCGGCCATGTCCGCCGCCGTGTGCCGCTCTGATCCGGTGGGGAACCGCCCTCTCCCTCCCCGGATCTAATCTGATCCATCCATCTCTGATCCAACGAACCAGAGAACCCGATACCCCTTTGCTATGCCTTTTTGCTAAAGAGCCCCTGCCCTTTTCTGGCTCTCAACCCGCCGTCCAAAGCGCCTTTCCCCTTTACGCTTTCCCCTCGGGAAAACGTATTCCCTTTCTCAGATCAGCTTAATTCGATTTTAAATAAAAACCCTAATTACAGTTTTGCCTCTGTTTTTCCAAAGCCTATAATTTGCTCGTTTTAAATCCAAATCGACCCGTTTAAGTTGCGTTAGATCCGTAATTTTACGCTCTATCCAGTAGTATAGATTTCATCTATGTTAATTACCTTTGAAAATAAAAGTAAATTAATTTGTTAATGCTTTAATCTTGCCATTTTCAAAATCTTGTTTAATCTATAGTTTATTCGTTTTAGATCCGTTTAGCGTCGTTCTCGCGTCTTTGTGATCGTAGTAAAGTATAGATCTGTTTTATAACTTTTTCAAAGTCTCTTTATTATTTTTGGTGTAATGTTCTGATCATGTCTTTATTGCTTCGTGTATGATTGTTCGGATGATTGCGTGGTGATGTTGATCGAGTATAGCCGGTGAGATCTTTGGTGAGCAAGAGTTCTTCGCAGCAGATCAGGATCACCAGGAGCTTTGTGATCAAGGCAAGTTTAACATGGGATCATCCTTGTTACCTATTCACCCTAATTTATCTAGTCATGATTGCATGTGTCTAATTTGATTTCCTATTAGATTTATACCATAGCTCTGTTATCCTTGTACCTTGTCACCATGGGTTTCTATGCATGTGGGTAGCTTTGCTATGCTTTACAATAATGGATCTTGAGATGAATCTTGATTAATGATATATGCAACAATGAGATAAAATTGGCTTTTATAGCAACATGGAATAGGGCCCAACTGTCGGGCAAAAGCTGGGATTTCTAATACAACCACGAGTGCTATGATGACTCTGGCTTTAGTTAAGTATAAAGTTTGGACTAGCATGCTTGTGGTTCGTGAAAAGCACCTTTGCCGAGCTGGTTATGGGGTATAGCTTGTGTGGGAACCGCTGCGGGTGGTACCATTGGGGTGCCCCATATTCCCCTTTGCATTGGGTCCGTAGGGTCCGCTACATGTTAGAAAGAGCTTTTGAAAGACTTCATAGTGTTCCCTGCCCGCTCACCTTGGCAGTGTTTTGGGAGTAATTAACCCGGGCATATGGGCAACACGGCTTATGGGTAAAGTGTATAACCTCTGCAGAGTGTAAATCTATCATGATAGCCGTGCTCACGGTTACGAGCGGCCTGGAAAACTCAGTGTAGATGGACATGTTGTTTAGTTATTAATGTTGTTTATTAATCTTATCATGTGGTTATTAATTGGGTTAAGCATAACTAAAGCTAAGTGTTGGTAAAACTTGACCAAGGTAAAAGCAACCGCAGTACAGACAGTGTCAGCCTTTGAGCTTCATAACCCTATGTTACTCTTGCTGAGTACTTTAAGTGCTCACTCTTGCTTTCTCAACCCCTTCAGATGGCTATGAAGACTACCGTGAGGAGTACTAGGCTAGTGGTCAACCAGTCGGCGTTCCCTGTGAAGTGGAGCTTCGTCGCGAGAGTTATCTTTATTTTCCGTTGTTTTGTTTAAGAATATTATTCGTTATGTAATAAGCACTCAGTGATGCTACTATTTAAAGATTTGTCGACTTATGTGTGTGATTGATCTCTGGGCACACATGAGTTATTCATATTCAATTTTATCCTTAAAATTAGGTGTGACACAAGTGGTCTAAATGATTTACATGCTGTTCCTAGAAGGAAAACAGGAAATAGTAAGAATAAAAAGAGTAAGAGTAAGAAGCTGTCCTAATTAAGTTAAGATGAAAGGTATCTTTTGGAATTGTAATGGTTTATGTGACTGTAAAAAACATAGATTCCTGTCAGACTTGGTCAAAGAAAAAGATTTACATTTTTTTGCCTTATCGGAATATGGGAGAAGTGATTTTACTACTAATTTCCTGAACAACCTGTGTGGTGGGAAGGATTATTTGTGGCACTGGAAACCTCCTAAGGGCCGTTCCGGTGGTATGTTAATAGGAGTGGATCTCTCAATCTTTGACATAGGTGAAATTGAGGATGGAGATTTTTTTGTCAAAGTTAAATTGAGAAATAAACAAGATGATTTTCAATGGTTTTTAGTGTCTATTTATGGTGCTGCACAGGACCATTTCAAACAAGCTTTTCTAGCTGAATTAGGGCATTTATGCTCTAAAGAATTCTTACCTGTGCTGATAGGTGGTGATTTTAATATTATTCGTGGGCCAAATGAGAAGAATAATACAAATTATAGTGATAGATGGCCTTTTGTTCAATGCCATAATAGATGCGGTTAATTTGAGAGAATTGGAATTATCCGGGAGACAGTTCACTTGAGCTAATTCTCTAGAGATTCTGACTTTTGAAAAGCTTGACCGAATTCTATGTTGCACCGAGTGGGAATCAAAATTTCTGCACACAATGGTACACACTTTATCTCATGAAATCTCTGACCATACACCTCTACTACTTAATACTGAGGACTCGAATGCTAGGACCATGCCACCTCATTTTAAATGTGAACTAGGCTAGTTCCTACTAGAGGGTTTCTTCAGCATGGTTAAAGAGATTTGGTCAGAAGCACAAGGTGGACATACTCCTTTAGATAAATGGCAGGCTAAGATTCGCATAGTTCGTCAGTTTCTAAGGGGTTGGGCTAAAAATATAAGTGCCACCAATAAAAAGAAAAGAAAAGATACAGTTGCTTGACGAATTAAATATGCTAGATAAGAAAGCGGAGAATTCTCCACTCGATTAGGATGAATTGAACTTAAAGCATTTAATGAATGAAAGGTTGGCATATTTATTGAGAGAAGAAGAATTAAAATGGTACCTAAGAGCGAAAGTTAAAAACATGTTAGAAGGCGATGCTAATACTAAATACTTCCATTTGGTGGCCAATGGAAAACATAGGAAGTCTCGCATCTTCCGGTTAGAGCAGAAGGAGGGTTTGATTCAAGGCGAAAAAAAGAGTTAAAAGAGTATATACCGAAATATTATAAAAAACTTTTCGGCCCTTCGAAAAGTATTCCTATGTCCTTAGATGAATCTCATTGTGATGATATCCCTCAAGTCTCTATACAAGAAAATGGAATGTTAGTAATACAGTTCTCAGAGGAAGAGATTAAGGAAGCGATTTTTGAAATGAAACATAATACAACAGCAGGGCTAAATGGTTTCCTGGCTGACTTTTATGAAGTCTTTTGGAATGTTATAAAGGAGGACAGATTGCTTATATTACATACGGGATTGCCTACATATCCGTCGACATATTTTTGGCCCCCAAATCTGTCAATTTTTAACAAACTCAAAAGGAAAAGGACAAAAAAGGCAAAGAACAAAATACACAGAGGCACACAGCTAGATATACACCCAGAAATAAAAAAAATGAAAAAATAATAAAACAAAAAATGCAAATTCTGCACAACACAGCAATACAAATCTAATACAGCTACAAAATAAAAAATTCAACTCAAATAAATAGACAATCACAACTAAGAAAAATACATCTAATGGCAAAATAAAAAGAAAAAATGAGCACACACTCACACACATCACAACTATATAACTGAATAACACACACCAGTAGCGTAAAAAAAAGACACACACTGAGACAGAGAGACACACACAGAGAGAGAACAAACTCAAAGGGCAAAGGATAATCCAGAAAAATTCACTACTAGCGTATAGTTTAACTCAAAAAAGATCGCAGCTAGCAAACACATCAAAGCTAGCAAACAACTCTGAAAATGAAAGCTAAAAAAAACTCAGCTCAACAAACAACCAACCAACTACATGTATGATGTGTTTTTCAAGCTAATAAATGAACATAGCAACCATAAGTTTAACATATGTAGAGGCAAATGTGCTTTCAAACTGCAGCAGCAAATACAAGCATTTTAACTAAATCGACAATGACAACTTAATTACCATGGCACCGGCATTCCTTACAACTTGAACTTTTTTTTGAAGATAATACGTCAAAGAGGTTATTTATCAACTTCGACCAAGCACATCACAGCTAATAATGACAGAGTTCTAACGACCAAGTCACGACAGATGAAAATCTATACACCAAGGTTTTCCACAAAGACCAGACAAACATCATGATTCTGTTTCACCACGGACAAACACAAATGTAAACACAGAAGTTAGTTTGCTCTAAGCGCAGCCTTCCACAAGCTTCAGATTTGAACAGTCATGCAATCAAGCCCGCTCAATCATGTATTTGATGAGAGGTTTCTGCAGTCTCCGCTCCGTGCTCTCTAATTTGGTGAGCCTAGCTACTTTCATGAAGTCACTGTCACACACACACACAATATAGTTTAAATGTACTAGTATATAGTAGACACTGATTATATACAAGGGTCAATAAAAGCTGATTGCCATTAAGGAAACAATCATCTGATTGATGGAGCTAGCCTATACTAATTTAGTAGACACAATATCTAAGAAGACACAAAGGTTCTCTCTTGCTCAGGTCCAAACCAAATTAATCACCCCTCAATCTCTTATCCAACACCAAATTTGAAATAGGAACTCTATACATACTTAGTTACTTACACCAGATTATGTATCCATAGACCTTGCACAACATCATGTCACCAAGATTTTAGTCTCTGAAATGAAATAAAAAACTATGTACTGAAATTAAACTGCAACTGAACAACTCCAATCAACTTGTGTATCTCTGTCTTACAGAATGTTCAGACTGACACAACTCCAGTTAAGCCTGCGATGTTTAAATTAAACTCACTGATGACTGCATTTCTAGAGCAATTTCACTCAACTTGTTTTCCCCAATCCTTTACACCACAGGCATCAATGAAATGCAGCTTTTGAGTATCAAAGAGTACAAGTTTTTGAGGAAACAGGAGGAGCAAAGCGCTCCTACTGATATTTAATTAAAACAAACATAGTATAAAAGTAGGACCAGAAAGAGGGAAGTTAAGATACATAGAAAGAAAGAAAAAAGATCAAGAAGAGCAAACAGAGTACAAGAATTATAAGAAAGACTGAATCCATGTTTCTAAAGCAAGTGTAATCCTTCTTTTCACCCGGTGAAGTAACCTGATTGCCTCTGTTGTGAGATTTCTTTTGCAGTCTTGAACTGAGACATTTTTGTTTCTAAAAATAAAATCATTTCTCATCCTCCAGATGGACTAACAAGCAAGAATGAAGATGTCTAGTGCAAAGGTAATGTTTACTAGAGCACTCCAAGCCTCAAAAATCTGAATGACAGACATGTTATCTGCAAAGGCAAAATTCAGAATTCCCCAGCAGCTTTTGGCAAAAGGACAGTAGAACAAAAGGTGCATCAATGTTTCTTCATGTTGTTGTTGACATAGAACACAACCATAATCTTCCAAGTGCATTCTTTTTCTTCTCAGCATACTCCTTGTACTTAGTCTATCATTTAGAACTAGCCAGAAGAAAACTTTGTGTTTAGCTTGACAAGATGTTTTCCAAAGCCTTTTAAATATTGGGTCAGCTTGAGTGTGCCCTGAAAGTAGGCTGTAAGCTTTGGACGAAGAGAAGTGCGATGATCCCCAGATATATGTCCAACTATCATTTGGGGGGATGAGTGTTATAGCAGAGAATTCAGTCTCCAGCTCTTGCAGTTGTTCAAAGGCTTCCACTGAGACAGGCAGATTAAAAAGTTCAGAGATAGTGTCACTAGCATGAGCTTTACTTAAGCTGATCCATTTGTTCCTTGCAAATGAATAAAGTTCAGGGAACTGAAACTTTCTGACTTGACCATTCCAAAGATCCTCCCAGAGTAGGCAGGATTTCCCATCAGAAATGAGAACTGACGCCATCCCCTTATATTTGTCCAATAGCTTCAAGACATCTCGCCACCAAAAAGAACCCTTTGGGACTATAGGGTTTGGCAGTTTATCATTCCTATAGTGCTTATCCCAAATTAGTTTTACCCACGGCAGATCACTTTGTTGAATAATTTGTGAAGATGCTTGAGCAGTAGAGCTTCATTTTGGGTTTGCAAGTTAAGAACCCCAAGTCCTCCTTCATCTTTTGAGACACAAACCATTGGCCAGGCCGTCTTAGCAATTTTCCTAGCATTAGCTTCTGCACCTCTCCAGAGGCAGTGTTTTCTAGCTTTGTCGATTTGCTTGATCACTGTTTTTGGAAGGGCAATTGAGCACATGGTGTATGTTGGTAATGCTGTCAGGACTGAATTTGTGAGCTCTAATCTTCCAGCTTCACTTAGAAAGGGGGAGACATAGCTGAATCTTCTTTCACACTTATTTATAAGTGGTAAGAAATCATCCACTCTTGGCCTACTTATACCCATGGGCAATCCCAAATAAGTAAATGGAAATGATCCAGTCGCACATCCAAATGTCCTTGCAAGGTGCTCAAGTTTTTCAATGCTTGTGTTGATAGGTACCATCAATGACTTGGCAAAGTTGATTCTTAAGCCAGTTGAGTCATTGAAAGATTGAAGGATACCTTTTAGGAAGAATAACTGAGTTGCTGATGCTTCTAGGATGATAAGAGTATCATCAGCATATTGAATGATGGGGAAGTCATTGGTTGGAGCTGGGACTGGCAGTTTTAGATGCCCAGTTTGAGTTGCCTTATTGATGATTGATTGCAGAAGATCAGCTGCCAACACAAATAATAAGGGGGAGAGGGGATCACCTTGCCTGACCCCTCTCCTGCAGTGAAATGTTTTACCAGGGACACTATTAAATAAGACTGCAGATGTCCCAGAACTAAGGGTGGAGTTGATCCAATCTCTCCATTTCTGCCCAAAACCTTTGTGCTTCATGACTTCAAGTATTGTTTTATGCTCAATTCTATCAAAGGCCTTTTCAAAGTCCAACTTGAGAACCACAATTTCTTTCTTTGAATGGTGGCATAGGTGCAAGTATTCAAAAGACCAGGCAATACAATCTTGGATGGTTCTAGTTCTTATAAATCCATATTGATTTTGATGGACTAGCTGAAGAATCACAGTTTGCAACCTGTTGGCTAGAAGCTTTGTGATTAGCTTGATGGAACAGTTGAGTAGGGAGATAGGTCTGAAATCTCCAACTTTTTGGGCTCCATCAATTTTGGGAATGAGAGTGATGAAGGAATCATTTATGCTTTGAAGGCAAACTGAGTTACCATGGAAGGCTAGACATAGAGCATAGAAGTCATCTTTGATGAAATGCCAACATTTCTTGATAAATTCATTGTTGAATCCATCTGGCCCAGGAGCCTTGTTGTTTGGGAGGTCTCTTACCACTGAGTCAATTTCTTCTCTAGTGAAAGGATCTTCTAGCCATGCCAAGTTGGTGTTTCTATCTAGGAGTGTCTCAAGATTAAAGGCTATATCTTTGAATTCAGACTGTCCTAGTCTATCCTTGAAAGCCTCCCACAGAACCTTGGCTTTGTCAGTGTGATTGTGGACTATTTCTCCATTATCCTTCTGAAGTTGTGATATAAGATTGTTTCTGTACTTTAATGTTGCAGTGGCATGGAAGAGTTTTGTTCCAGCATCTCCCTCTTTTATCCATTTGATGTTACCTCTTTGCCTCCAGTAAGTTCTTTGTTGGTCTAACAGCTGATTTAGTTTTTGTACTAAAGTTTCTTTGAAGTTCCACTCAATAATTGTTAAGTCTCTAGACTCCTCAATTACCTCCAGGAAAGAAATCAAAGTTTTAACTTGATCTATGATTCTTTTGAGGCTTGACAAATTCTTCTGCCAGGTCCTGAAAACCTTTCTTAGATTTTTGAATTTTGCTGTGATGGATTTAGCTTGATCAGCTTGTTGTGGGATAGCTGACCAACCATGTTGAGCAGTCTGTAGGAAGGAAGGGTGCTGAAGCCAGAAGTTCTCAAATCTGAAAGTTTTCCCTTTGGGGATGGCAGTTGAAATGGTGATGTTGCAAGGCCAATGGTCAGAGGTTTGCATTATCAAAGAACTAACAAACGTGTCTGGGTAGTTGAAGGTCCAAGAGCTAGATGTGAAAAACCAATCTAACCTTTCCAAAAGGGGTGAAGATTGCTTGTTTGTCTAGGTGTATTTCTTGCCATAGAGTGGGAGCTCAACAAGTCCAAGAGCACTCAAAGCTTCATTAAAGAGTAACATTTCATTAACATCTCCCCCAGGTCTGTTTCTATTTTCTGGTTTTCTAATTAGATTGAAATCACCAACCACCAACCAGCTTTCATTATCTGTGATACCATAGTGTTTGAACCATTGTAGAAAGTTTCTTTTTCCTTCAGGTGTGCAAGGACCATATATATTGGTCAGGAACCATGAGTCCTCATTATGCCTAGCACGAAAGTTGACTGTAATGGCAAATTCATTCTGGAAGATCATATGTCCTCTGAAAGCTGAACTTTTCCAACCAATGAGAAGTCCACCTGAGGCTCCAATCGATGGAAGACATTCAAATGTGTCAAACCCAGGAGGACTGAATTTCTTGAGGTACTGGAGATCAAAGGACTGCCTTTTAGTTTCTTGAAAACAGAAAATGTCACAGCCAGATTCCATCATTGTGTCCCTAATTGGATTCCATTTTTCCTCTGAGTTGATGCCTCGAACATTCCAACACAAGACTTTCCAGTGTCTATGGTTTTGTTGACTCATTAATAGCAGAGGCAATGGGAAGAATAACCCAAACTAGAAGGAAAGAAAAGAAGATGAAAGGGCCACACTAAACTTTAAGAAGGTAACCTTGAGCAAAGACTGGTCTGAGTAAGTGGCACACAAACTAGAAAGGCACACAACCCTCCAACCAAAAGAATCTTGACTCACTATCATCATCAACCCAGAATTACTTCTTTGCCTTCTTTTTTGGCAGAGTTTCTTCTGGAATAACAGCATCATCCTTTTCTCCAGTAACCTCATCTGGATCTTCATCTTCTTCAGGATCTTGGTTCTTCTTTGCCACCTTTGCTATCACATTGCTTTGTTTCTGTTTTTTCTTGTTCAAAGCCTTATCAGATAACAACACATAATCTATCTGGCAGAATGTGCTTCCAAGATCCTTGATCATGTCTAGTGAGAGATCAGGAGGACTTGGTTTTGGGCAGCAAGCTAGGCATTTCTTGCTAGTGCAGATAGAAGCTTTGAAACCTTTGTTGTGTTCTTTCAGCCTTGGGCTTCTTCTGACTTCACTCTCAACTATGGAGGCCTTAGTTTTCTTCACTTTTTTTGAACCGATGATGTTCGAATTTAGGTCTCCAGAAAGCTCAGCCGGGGGGGTTACTGAAGGTTTGGGATCAGTAGATATCAAGGGAGTATGCACATAATCACCAAGAAAGGTAGGATCAACATTCACAGATAGGAGAGCATCTGAAGGCATGGGATCAGAGAGCGTCAAAGGAACATGGGGCTTATCATTTAGGCAAATAATTTCTTTCCCCGGGCATTTCTCAGGCACTCTGATGGTAACAGTTGTCAGGTTCTTACAAAATAAATCCCACATATCAGACTCCATGAACTTCTTTGCCCAACTGTAGCTGCTGGGAGAGAGCAGGAGGGATGAGAAAAAAGGCGCCCACTGCGTTGAAACCTTTTTATCTTTGCCTGTAAGGTTTTTAGTTGCACTGGTCCAGTACTGTATATTTTCAGTGCTCATGCTATTGTTCCTCAGAAAAATTGCAGGATCCACAAAGATTTCATCTCTTAACATAACAACTCCTGCATTGAGATGACTGTTTTCCAGATTATCCCCCAGCTGAATTGGTTCTTCTTCATTTTCAGGCTCTTCATCATGGTTTACTGGATCAGTCAACATATGCAGTGGAATTTCTTCTGCAATTACTGGCTCTTGTAAAAGAACAATGGGTGGAACCTCAACGACCTCCTGGGCTATGAGACCTGCGGGTGGGGCATTCAGGTTTATTTCAAAACCTGGATTCTGAGCCATTATTTGAATGATCTCTTCTTCTGCTTCTGCCACCAGGTCATTGATTTCAAGGAATTTACCATTTTGGATTTCAGGAGCATGCAGAGGATTTATGGTGACTTCTTGTGAGTTCTCACTGGCAGGTTCATTGTTGAGATCAATCTCCATATCAACATCATTAGATACAGGAGCCTGTGGCTGGACTTGTGAGGCTAGCCAACGATCCCAGGCAACATTTTGGGCAGCCAGCAGATCCCACTGAACAATCATATTGTCTTCAGCTTCACCAATAGCTTCCTCTTGGTAATTCTCTTCTTCTTCATTTGCTTGATTATTTTCTTCCTGTTGGTTACCTTGCCCCTGCCGATTGTTATTCTGTCTGAACTGAAAAAATTGATTGTCTGGCTGCTGCCCTTCATTCTGTTGCTGAACTGGCCCTGGCCCATGCTGTATCAAACCGAAGAAATCAAAGGGAGCAAGGTTTTGTGGAGCCTGTTCTTTAGCAGGGGGACCTCCTCCAGCAAGCTGATAACCTACAATCTCCCATTGTACGGTCCAAGATTCACCGTTGTTTGCTCCTAGACCATCTAAGAAAACTATCCATTGTGGAATACTTTGCAGGTCAATGACCCTAGCTCTTACCAAAAGCCTGGAAAGCCTGCTTCTATTGTTTATCCAGTTTTCAACCCTCCCAAAAGAACAGATGGCATCTTGTATGTAGTCAGTGTCCCAATAGTCCAAGGGAAAACCCAACAACATCAACCAGCAATCGTGATTAAAATTAATACGCCTCCAATTCCTGCCCTCATTATGCCTAGTGAACGACACAGTCACATCCCCCATTTGATGTGGACTATTAATGACCATACTATCACGATCAGTAGGCGTATTGAAGCAAACTATGGCCTGACCAAGATGGCTCGGTTGAATATCATGAATACCCAAGTGCCTTTCCTCTACCAATCAGATAGACAAAAAAACAAAAATAACCATACTCATACGTTCAGATTTGAGGAAAAATGCAGCATCAACTAACAAGAACATAAGTATGCAACAAAGGACTGCAATACCCCCTACGAACAAGTTTTACGCCCAGCAAAGCCAGCCTCATAAGCCTGATTAATCACTGTTAGTATATCATACTAAGAATGACATACAAAGCAGAAATGAGCACAGAAAAAAAATCCATAAGCCCATTGTCCATACAGTGAGCTAAAAACCTGAAATGCAACTACCATTCATAATTGTCTGCCAAAAAGTCAGCCGTAACCAGTGGCTCACAACTTTCAGACAAATTTCAAGTAAAATATGAATTCACAACTACCATTCACCATGGATAAAACTGTGCCCAAATAGCCGCACAGATCTCCAAACAACATCAATGATCTCCAAACAAAAATCTGTTGACAGGAATATAGTAGCAAAGTTCATTACATAATACTCCGTACTTATTTAGAGGGTTATATGAAGCAGCGAGTTCAAGCGAAGAAATCCAACTGAGCAACAAAAGTGGTAGCGACTTTATCCACCTCATCTTCTGCCTGTCTCAGACGATCGTCACTGCAGCCGATTGGTTGTCCCTCCGCCACAGGATCTAAGTCGGTACTCGGGTGCAACACGCGAACGAGTCCAAGTACCTGCTTGATGCAACTCTCGGCCATTTCACGCATATACGCATGCGCACGGGCGGGCACATCCTTGACACGATCAAGCATCGGACTTATTTCATCTGCATCTTCCGCCCAAAGGGCTATAACAGGCTTTATAGCTTCACGGAGCAGTGTTAGCTCCTGTCCGGTCTGCATTGCCTGCAACAGATCTCGGTTAGGACCACTTCGGCAGATCAACTTAGCTTTGGCAAGCTCATGCTTGATTCATTTGGCTACCTCGTTAAGCTCCGCTTCCTTGCGGTTGTATCGATTCTGCCAGCCAACGACTTCACTTTCAAGTCGGTTGACCCTGGCGGTTTCATCTACAGAATTAAGAGCGCCAGTCAGTGGGCATTCAGATTTTTTTTTAAAAAAAATTTCAAAGACGGCCAGTACTCCAACAATCAAAATTAAAGGAGCCAGAATAACAACTCACCCTTCAACTTCTTGTTGAGCGCATCCGCACTCTTTTTGGAGGAGGTTTCTCGAGTCTCGGCGCCTTCTGCTCTATCCAGCAAGGCCCTCTTTTGCCGCTCCAGTTCCTCGATCTGGGCATGGAAAACCTTCACAGCCTTGGCATGCTGTGCCTCTTGCTCCGCCTTATCCATCTTCATTTTGGCGACCAACTCTTCATGGATATGTTTATCCTGCTCGGCTTTCAGTTCTACGCCCTGCATGCGTGCATACAATACGGCTACCAGGTCAGATATTACTCACGTACAAAGTAATTAAATTGATTGGATGTAGACTGCGATCGAGAATTCGAGATACTGATTCTTACATTCAGGGCGATACTGATCTCAGACAACAATGCTTTGAGCCGAGTAATGTCTGTGTTGTCAGTCTGCAATGGAGGGTCATTCTTTGCGGTACTCAGCGTTTGGCCTGTGGTAGCCAGCTTAGTATCAGTATCAGGACTCACCACCTGCTCCACTGGGATCTCTAGACCACCTTGGCCAACTTTGACACTCGACGTCTCCGTCACTTTGATCTCTTCATGACTGTTGGGCGGCAAGAGGTCCTCTCCAACCACTGCCGTCCCACCTTGACCACCAAACAGAGCCTGTGGGGTCAACTGTGGAGCCACAATCACATCAGGATTTTCCCCAACAGTAGCAGCGTCTTCCTGGGATGGTGGTGTAGGCGCGTGCGCAGGATCTTGCCATGTCCTAAACACACACACACACACACACAAAAGAAGGAGTTCAGTTAGTACAGAATCACCCAGTTCTCTATAGGATTTATTTGCAGCTGAATTCGATTGTTTCAATAGTGTTTTGTGTGAGAGAATAAACTGAAATAAGATTGAAAAGCGGCCGTAGAGCTGAAGCGAACAGGGTGAGTAATAATGTCGGGAGACTTACTCTTCCACTGTCTTTTTCTTGAAGCCAGGTAACTTCATTCTTTTATAGGAGGTGGTGAGGACGAACATGGTGTCCTCCACGTCCACGCCGTCCTGTGGAGGCTCTGATGACGCCACAAAAGATCATTCAGTGTGTAGAGTTATAGAAACTGCAAATATAATTGAAAGCAAGGAACAACAATAAGATGCTGAGATACCTCTCTCCTGGGCAGTCGCCTCTTGCCGTGCAGCTCCCGATGGCTCATCCTCCTCGGAGCTCTTCCCAGGTTGAGAATTAGCCTCCAGCTCTCCGCTTGCTGATGACAGGTTTCTGAGTCCGAGTTGTCGGGCTGACTTCTTTGCTACCACCCTCCGTTGTTTCCTTGGAATAGAGCTGGTCAATTCTTCTTCAAAGTCAGGGCTCCGAGCTCGCTTGTCGACACTCCATGTGTCGTCTTCTTCTTCAGCGCTTTCGACCATCGCATCCGATGCTATTGCCGATGATTCGCCTATAAGTGCGGACCAGTCAATGCTTGTAGAACCTTGGCCTGATGATGGGTCCACCGCCTCACCGGGCTGTGGTAGATCAGGCAGATCCATGAAACTGCGGCCAAGTTTCTGCTCACACAACTGACATGGCACACTATACATCAGTTTTCAACTCGGTACAAGTATGAAAGGACAGTAAAAAAGTTTCCATTCATATTATACTTACTGCAACTGGAGGGTTCGCAGCGCTAAACTCATCAAGGACGAGCGGCATCTTCTTCACGCATGTAAAGATCTTATTGAGGCGAGCAAGTATCACCTCATCACTCAATACATCTTTTGTCAGCCGATTTGGATCATCTACACCGACATACTCGAATCCATAGTGTTCGCGCTCTTGCAGCGGTTGAATTCTTCGTCTAAGAAAGCTGGCGGTGACTACTTCTGCAGTCAGTCCTTCTTCCTTCAATGACTTCAATTTGCCAAGGAAGATTTGGATTTTCTCCTTCTCTTCTGCAGATACGGTCGTGGACCACCTTTTGTTATTTACCGGAGGTAACTTGATATCAGAATTCGAGGGTGGGTTATGGTTCTCCATGTAGAACCATCCCCCCCTCCACTTCTTGTGGGAATCTGGGAGCTTGTATTCAAAGAACTCCTCTTTCATCCTCGAGCGCAACTGGAATCCGGCGCTGCCGACTATGCTCAGAGATGCCTTAATAGGTTGGGGCTTTAGACGGAAGAAATAACGAAAGAGGGTGAAGGAAGGAGGAATCCCAAAGAAGGCTTCGCAAGTATGCACAAAAATGGAAATTTGAGCTATGGAGTTGGGATTCAAATGAGTAAGGGTGATGCCGTAGTAATACATCAACCCCTGAAGAAAGTGGGAAGCAGGAAGACCAAAACCACGTTCAAAAAAGGAAGTGAAAACCACGATCTCACCCGTGTCTAAAGTTGGAAGGCGATGCAATCCCGGTGGATTCCACTCACCGAGTTCCTTACTCGACAAGAAGCCCGCTTCCCATAGGTTCTGCAGATCTGCTTCCGTCGTGGTGGGCGCATCCCATGCGGAGAAGGCATTTGATGCCATCGTCTCTTTCGACTTCGCTGCCCTCTTCTTTCGCTCCTCCATCTGCGTCGCACCTACAGCCTTACTACCTTTCTTTACCATTGTGCGGATGGCAGGGCGCTTCGCATTTTGCGGGCGCTCGGGTTAGGGTTTGGCGGCGGCGGCGGCGGCGGCGCAAGGACCTAGTAGTGTGAGGATGCCGATTAGGGTTCACCGATGGTGGAATAAAAGGCAAATGGAAAAGTGAAACAATATTTACCTAATTACTGCTTATTTATAAGAGTACTAAGATTTAACTTAAGCACGAAGTAACCATTGAGAATCCAACGGTCAAATCCTTTATAGCCGTTGGGGGCCAACGGACACAATTTTGGCCACACGAAAATTGAGGCCTGATTGCCATCAACTATGTGGCAGCCATAGACGTAATATGCCCATTATGCAGATGGATTTACTACCACCGTGCTTATTTTGGGAGAGTTTCCATTCAGATTACCATCAATCACACTGCAGCACTTTACTATTCAGACATTCTCAAAGGCGTTAATTCCTGAAATTCATCATCTATGAGAAACAATGATGGTTTCCAATCAGCCGGGCTAAGACTTTAGCTAAAGATGTTTGTCGGCTGAGACAAGATTTCAAATAGAGTTAGAACTCAACTTTCAACTTACAAAGCATTCAAATACAAACCCATGGTTTAGTTGGCACTAAGCTCAGGGGCACTTTCAAGACCACGGCTTAGTCGACTCTACTTCAACTAAGCACAAGGGCTAGAAAATAGGAAAAAATTCAAGCTTTGGGATACAAGACATTCGTCTTCTAGTCAAGGGTTCTTGTAGCTATAGCTAATAACTATACGATTTTGCACCTACCTGGGAATAGCCCAACACTATTCCCTATGAGAAGAATTCTTATAGTTGCAAGACAAGACTTTGGTCTCAACTACCCTAACTAAGCTCGAAGGCTTGAGCATCTCAAACACTATCATATTCAGAGCTAGAGAGCTACTGCTGGTGAACATTGATGGGCTCACTAGAGGTATTTTATAGCCCGATGTCGATGTTTGTAGACCAAGTTCACATAGCACCTATGGACAGGGTCACGAAACTCGGTAGTACAGTCTCACATGTCGTGCCAAAGAAAAAGAGCGGTTAGTTTTGCTTTTACAATGACAAGATTCTAACTGCCCACGCGATTGCATAGTATACCACATGTGGTTCGAAGACAACTAGTATAGAGGATAAAGATTTTTTGTATAGAACGGCATGTGATCCAAAGCAATTAACCACTCATGGACAAATGGTCCTCGATTATTGTCCTAAGGAGGTTACTCAGATGCAGCCTTGAGTATATCTCAAAGATCCTATAATCAATTTTGGGTAGTCAGTTTTAGGCTCAGTGGCTACGCGTCAGCGGATTGTAGAAAAGACCGTCCAACTCTTTATGCCAAATAGTACGAACCTCGGGGGCTACACTTAGTGACTGTGCTTTGCAAAAAGCGCAATCTCTTGAAGACTTCAAGATCACCTCATGGCTTCCCTTAGAGTGTACTCAAATGCTACTTTATTATACTCAGCCAAGTCTAGAAGATTCAAGATGACTTTGAAGAACAATGATGAAGAGCTCGTGGGCTTGATGGACCAGGATCCTAAGGGTTCCCTAAAGGGCTGACTACACGCTAGGGGCCTAGGCTTGCTCACGGTCTTCTTTAGGACACGAGACAAGGTGGCACGTACTACAAGACATGAAGGAGTGGCCTAGTCATACTCTAGGAAAGTTCAAATCTATAATTAGATTGGATCTCTTTTGTTGTATCTGACTAGGACTAGATAAATGTGCTTGTCCTATGGACTATATAAAGAGCAGCAGGAGCAACCCCCCCTATAACACAATCATACACAACAATCAAATGCAAGGCAACATGCCTAACTAGAGGTAAGGTATTTACTCTATACTAGCAGTCTGAACTAGTATAATTTGTGGCCTTTGATTTCACCATTGAGTTTGACACTCATTGATCCCCATCAAACATCATCCTAGGTTACCCTGTGACGTGGATTGGGCTGAATTGGGTCGGACCCGTAGGAGCATATTCGCCTGAGATGTGGGTTGAGCTCATTCCACCAAATCGGGTGAACCACGCTAACCCACATCGACATTGTGTGGTCTTTGTCTTGCACACGAGAGCAGGGAGTGCTATAGCGGGCCAATGAGGCAAGGTGGCATGACTAAGTGGACGCCAGGTTGTGGAATTGATGCTAGGGTGGGGCTAGGGGATGAAGCGGATGCTAGGTCTTGGAGCAAACGATAGCAGGGCTTGGGGACAGAGCGGACGCTAGTGAAAGTACGAGAGACTTCAACGTGTTTTTGTTTTCTATAATATCTAGAAGTCATATTTTATACCGAGACAAGTGATGCAAATAAAAAATCTCAAACTAGAACACACAATTTGATGTATTAATGATGGCACAAATCATAATAATTGGTTTTTAATGTTAAAATGAAATCAAACAACACATATTTCAAACCATAACCTTTTTTCAACGGAAAAAAATAAGTACATGAATTGTGGAAGAAGATTGCAATACTTGCGTTTGAATACATATTTTTGTGGCTTATCCGAGTTATTCCACAAAACCACATACAATTTATGGCAGCTAAATAACCTTTGTTGGGAGCATAAATATTGGGGTTCTAACAGCTCATAGGCCAAATTATATCACTTTTTGTTTGTCAAAAATATACAATCTTTTTTAAAAAAACTACTACATCCCACTTAGCCCCTCTCTCATGGCCTCCAATTTGCTTCACCTGTCAAAAGTAGAATAACAGAAAAAAAATTAAGAAAAAACTTTCATGGTTAATAACAGAGTAAGTAGGGTATTTTTCTGATTTGCAATGTGATCAGAAAGCCTAAAATATTTATGATCAAAACATTTCGGTCACAAATAGTGTGGTACTGTCATTAAAAATGATAAAAATATTTATGATCAAAGCATTTCGGTCACAAGGGAATGTTGACATGAAGATGGCATGTATCCTGAATAGCTAACACCTACTTAGGAACCACGAGACATCGATAATGTTTCAATTGGCTGTAGTGAAGCATAATTCTTAGAGTATCTCCAACAGTTTACTAAATGAGGTTGTTATCCTAAAAAAATTAGCAAAACAATAAAAAATACTCTCCAACAGTTTGGTAAACGAGCTTGGCATTTCTGGTGAGTTGCCATTTCCCTTGTCCGCGCGCGCATCTTTACACGCGCGTATTCACTTTGCCATCGCGAGGCCGGCGCGTCACTCCCTGCTCGCCTGACGCACCTGCGAGCCCGACGCGTCGCATCCTGCCGCCTGACGCACCTTGACTGGTGCCGGACTCACTGGCGGATCCAGTGGTATTCCTCCCAGGAATACCCAACTTTTTTGTTGCACTCTTAAGTATATATGTATGTATATTTATCTATATATATGGTATTAAAAAGCTAAAAATTTATTCCCAATTTTTTTGTCCACCTTATCCCCTGTGTATTTTTCCATCATTTTTTTGTGTTGGCTCGATTGTTTCTTGCTTGGTATGTTTTTTTCCATCATTTTTTTGTTGGCTCGATTGTTTCTTGCTTGCTTGGTATGTTTCAATGTTTCTATAAATTGAAATCTAATTATTTGTTTTATAATTCCTTTACCTATGGACTCAACGCTGTCCCACAAAATATAAGTCTAAATTATATCTTGCTTTCAATCTCTTTTTAAGACAAATCTGAATATGCACGTCACAACACTTATCAACGTGGAAATTAACTTGAAGTACTTATTTCTTTCTTTCAGAACTCCTAAAAGGTAGCACAAATCTTTTTTTTTTACTTTTTCGAAAGGCTTAGTATATATCTTACTTGTAATTTCGTTCGAGACATGAACTCATGACACACGCTCATATGAGTTAGAACCGCCTACAGACCACAATGGCTAAAAAATAGCCTATCAGTCTAGCTCCCAACCTCCCTAGTCCCCACCTTAAAGGTCGGGTCACTAGGCCCATGAGGCATTTCCACCCCTTCTATCCTGCCCATGGCACCCTCACGCCCTATCCCGACAACTCGATCGAACTCGATGACTACTTAATTGTATGAACGAGTGAGTTATAGATGCGAAGCAATTCCTCAATCCCCAATCTCAAATCTCTAACTCAGACGTTGGTGTGGTTTAGTTCTGACTTTGAACGTGAGAATACCCAACTTTAAAATTCTAGCTCCGCCACTGACCCGAACTCACCTCCACCGCACGCCAACCTGCCTGCACGCCCAGCAGCATGCCGCCTGACCTCCACCTGCCACCGCCCATGATGCCACCTGCCACCGCCCATGATGCGCATGCGCCCCTTTGCTGTACATGTTTTTTTTCCAGTTTTTTCCTTTTCTTTCCTCGTTCAATAAAAATGTATAAGTGAAATCTGCATTCAAGAATTTGATTGGAAACAAAAAATGCACGTGAAACAGAATCGGCCAGGGAAAGTAGGTCTTCTTTTTCTATTTTACCAAGTCCAAAATACCAAACTCTTGGAGAAGAGGTGTTTTATATATTTTAGAGAGTTGTCAAATCACAAGATTTGTCAAGTGACTTTTAGCAAACTCTTGGAGATGCTCTAGTTGTTCCTATTCACGACATGGTTATTTGCGAAAGTGCCGAAATATTATTGATTAATTAAAGAACCATAAAATTTGATAAGATTATACCCATATGTTCTATTCTACTAATTATAGAATAAATCTAATATAAGTTTCAATTATCTAATATATCATAAATACATTTTTCTGATTTGTAATCCATTGCTGAAGCATGAAGGAGACAACATCCACTAACCTTTCGAATGTCATACCACTATAGAACCTTCAAGCTGACTTAAATGGGAAATAAGTATGCAAAAATAATTCAATAAGCCAGTGATACCTTATAGATACACTAGAAAAATGGTCAAAAAAAATATAGTACCAAATTAATATGTTATTATACTTATTCTAATATCAATGGATCAAGTGGAAGTCTGGAACCATAGCTTGAAACAAAACAAAAGGCCAAGTATTATGAGCATTGTTTCAAAGGTGTCGCCTAGGAGTCCAGGGCGTACCTAGCTAGCCTTGGGGAACAGTGGTGCCTTGTTGCGTAGGCGTCTAGGCGCACACCCAGATCTTGCCTGGACGTCGAGTCACCTTTGAAACCATGATTATGACTTGAGGATACCATAAATAATTCTAAATCAATCTATTATAGAATATGTAATGGAGGATATCAGGATTCTAATATTTTAAAGGTAGGCCATGGGGGCATAGGCTTGTGGTAATCAACTTAAAGCATGCATCCACATAAGAAGGGTTCTTTCCTGCAAAAAACAAAAACATAAATTTGGCTTGAAAAGGAAATTATAATACTAGATGTAAATAATCAAACCGAATAGGCAAGAAAAGTTACTCTCTAGACTTAACATTCAGTTCTACAGTGTGGATCCCCCAACCTTGCAGCCAAACTACTGCATCATCATGTACTTGCATACCACGACTACGCTTTAAAAATAGAGATACCACCAAACCCCTCCGACATGTTGACCACAATAGCTAGCCACTACTGTGATGCCATAGACATGGGTCGAGCATCCACAGATGTTTTGCCTATCCATGCAAGTCATCAATGGAAAAAAGATTCATACTGGAACAAATATTAAGAAAACATGCACAAGAAACTCTAGAAATTCAAAAACTTATGTTAGTATGCATCTGCTAATTTCATCAGTGAAATGACAGTAGGATATGGATGAAATGACAGTAGGATATGGAGCAGAGCAGGTTTGCAGGGTTCTCAATGTAATCCTCATGTTGTTTACATTATCATAGGTGGATTTATTTAACACCAGTAGGCAGCAGGATCAAAGCAATATATGGTAAATAAGTTGAAATGGCAAGGAGTTAAAAAAAAATACAAGATCCACTTTTGTTTGCACCTAGTAACATCCAAACTGAATCAGGAGTAACATTCTTCAAAACTGTGAACTTAAATGGATTGTAGATTTTATATTAAGATGGGTGAGGCAATATAACAAGTCTCCAATAATAAATGAACCATACAAAGCATATTTCAAACCATAAACCTTGTTTTCGCGAAAACACATTTTTCAAGTAAATAAATCATGAAAGATTGCAATACAGTTTGCGGTTTGACTACACATTTGAAGCTCAATCTTAATAATGTCAGTAGCTTGATAATTGAACTTAATAAAAAATTAAGCAAACTGACCATTGTTTCACCTTGTGCAAAATCCAAAGCAATATGATCTGACCGCTAAATCCTCCAAGGTGAGACATAAGCATAAAATTAAGCAAACTGAGCATTGTTTCACCTTGAGCATAAAAACATAATGGTAGCACAATATAAGTTTAGGCCAACAGCAGCATAACTTCTTCAAAACAAGTGACAAACTATATAACTTAAGCAATTAAACTAAAATGCCCCTGACCACCTCCCCTGGTGGCCTGGCTGATGGACATCGATGGTTTGCAACATGACAAAGGCATGGACATGAACCTTACCACAATCCCATTAGCTCCTAGTGTCCTCAGACTACATGAGTGATAGTGACTCGGCAAAGAAGACCAGCGGCTAGGCGACAAGGATGCAAAAAAGGCCTGCAGCACTAGAAGGACGGGACAAATTCACAGGCGATCCTGGCACTAATGTTTCCCCCATGCACCACATTTGCACAAAAACAGACAATTAAATTGTTGCATAATCCTCTTAAGTTCAGACAGAAACTTAAAAAATAAAGCGCTCCAATGAATTTGCGCGGCGATCATCTAACAAATCTCCTAGATTTTGGTAAAAAAGAAAAACAAATAATGTGGTGTGAGATAATGAAACAATAGCAGAAGATGGGACCACCTGGTAGCCACGTTGTCGCGTGAGGTAGGTCATGGCCACCAGGTCACCGGCTTGTTCGTAGGGTGGTGAGTCGTCATGTGAGGTAGGTCAGCGAGCATCAGGTTGGATCCCAAAAAAGAGCGCGCCAGGGTGATGCCAAGGCCGGCATGACCGTACGGCTTGTGTGACCTCCGTCGGCATGAAAAAGAAGAATATGCAATTGTACAATGAAGCAACAATACTAATCCAAAATACATCATATCGGGAATCGAGATGCCTACCAATCCTAATCCAAAATACATCGGATCGGGATACCTACTTGAATGTCGTGGTCCAGAACTCCGGTAGGCGGGGGTGGGTGTGGTGGGACGGCGCCGACGGGGAAGGGATGTGAGGGGCGGCGCAGATGGAGGAGGGGCGTGGATGGGCGCCGGAAAGTTGACGCTCGACGATGGTGGGGGTGGATTGAGAGCGGCAACAGTGGTGTGTCATGATACAAGCTATGTTCCCAGGAGAAGGCATCCAGACCAAAAAGGGCCAAGAAAAAGTCAATGTTTCGTCATCCCACTAGTAGCAGTAGATTGGAGCCCAGATTGGAGCCCAACCCAGCTGCGTCTGGCGTGTGCTGCTTGGCAGCTGTAACAAAGAGGATTAATAGAAGGGAGGAGAGGAACTAGAGGTCGACTTGGTTGTTGCCGGAATTTGTTGGCGGCGAGCTGCGGCTCGAGACGGCTGGCGGCAACCTTGCCCACCGGAGCTTGTAAACTCCAGATTATCCAGTTCAAAGCTATATACCTAGTAGTATCGTAACATTTGGTATCAGGAGTCAGTTCGTTCCAATTTGGTGTTCCCCTTTTTGTTCGCGTGCAAGTCACCATGAAGGTCGAAGATCAACTGGCGTTACTCATCTCGAAGATGGACGAGCAATCGAAGACCATCTCCGCGGGAATCGCGAGATCCACGACTGCCTCACCGACGTCTACACCGCCGTCGACGAGGTGCGGACCGTCAAGGCGGATTTCGAGAGTTGGCGCCCAACGGTGGACGAGCAAGACGCCGATCTACGCGCTTGCGTCACCGCGAGCTTTCCCAACAGCACGCCGTCAACGACTGCTGCAGCAGCGTCCACAGCTTCCCCGACCTCAGTTCCACCTTTGGAAGTCAACCTCGCCGTCGCCGACTCAGACGACCGCGAGCGCGCCCTCTCCATCTCCATCGACGGCGATCTCTGCATCCTCTCCGACGTTGATGGCGGGGGCATCGACCGCCTCAGTCTCCTCCCCGACTCGCTCCTCCGCGACATCGTTTCTCGCCTCCCCACCAAGGATGTTGCGCGCACGGCGGTGCTCTCTCGCCGCTGGAGTCCCATCTGGCGCGCTGCCCCACGCGCTGTCTCCTCCGTCGACCCTGCAATCCTCCACCTCAACAGGCTGCGTATGCTCGACGAACTCGACCTCAACAACAATAGCCTCGGCGGCACTGCGGTCCAGGAGTATGTGGTCTGCTGGACCACTGTCTCCAGCAACAGCAAGACGGTAACGACGTTCCCAGTGTCGCCCACACCTTGCTCACCCTCGGCTACACCATGGGATGCCGACCCTGCGGTCTTTTTCACCCTCTCCGAGAACGTCGTGGCAACTCATGTCAAGTGTTCGACACTTGGTCTTGTCGACGAAATATGCGTCGCAGTCTATCTAAGGGTACCCTACGGTAGTAGATTGTAGGCGGAGGTGTGACCACGACGATCAAGCGTAACATAGAGAGCGTGGACACGACGATTTAGACAGGTTCGGGCCGGCAAATCACCATAATACCTTACGTCCTGTGTTCTGGTGGCTGGATTGATCTGAGTATTAGGTTACAAGATCTGTAGATGATCTGAGAGAGACTTTTGGAGGGGGTCCCTGCTCGCCTTATGTAGCCGGGAAGCGGTTACAATTTCCATATCCTAACAGATTACGATCGGTCCCTCAACGCAAGCGATCCGAGTCTATCTACTAGGATCTTCCTTGGAGAGCAAGACTTCTTTGGAGTCCTTGGCGAGCACGACTGGCTGGTCGCGTGCCGCAAGGCCTCGCGGGCCGGGCTATCTTCTGGTCGGTAGGCCCATAAGGTCCCTGGGGATATGCCGAGGTAATATCCCCAACAAGTCCCCGAGCACGTTATATTCTTCCGGTGAGCCCGCAGCATCGTGCTTGGAGGTGTTCAGCTGGTCGCCATCTTGCGTCATGGTCGTCGTGAAGCCCCGACCAGGCTCCCTGGTCGCGGTGCTAATCGGAGAAGCCCCCGACCAGGTTGGGCTGGTCGAGAGTATCATAGCGTGATGGACGAACCGGTCGCCTCGTCGGGTGCTGCGACTGCTTGTCGGGAGGATGTGACATGCTGAAGAAGAAAAAACTTTTAAAAAGTCCCTTCCTGTTGAAGTGTACCCACTTAGGCTCTGCAAAAACAACACAAAAACCAGCAGAGCGTTGTCGAGAAGAAAACCAGTACATTCACCGCGAGGTGAAGTGTACCCACTTAGTCTCCGAGCATGGTAGCAGGCGAAGTATGCACGTGGTGCCATGCTTTATAAAAAATGCATAAGGTATGTAAATTGAAGCATGTGTTTGATAAAACGACTGCGAATACCCGTAGTCCTCGAGCCTGATGTAAGAAACTAAAAGCTTCTTGTATCAGGATCATATATCTGAAAATTGAAATACTGAAATATGAGTTTAATGAGAAATGACTGCGAATACCCGTAGTCCCCGAGCCTGATGTAAGGAGCTTAGGAGATTCCTGCATCGGGGTCATGTTGCTTGATTCGCAGTCCCCGGGCGTCAGTCCCCGGGTGTTTGTCCTTGAGTGCCGTGACCGCAGTCCCCGAGCCTTGCTTGGTATGACTTTAGACGAAGTCCACGAGCCTAGTCGGGGATGCAACCAGGCAGCCAAATCATGGTTGTTGTCGACGGAGTCCCCGAGTGTGGTTAAACCGCGAGCTCTGTGGATCCTGCCCACCATACTACTGTAGCCATGTTACTGTAACTGCACGAAATAGATTGTAACAAGATTACGCATCCAGTCCCCGGGACTGTAGCGTTGGTGACACTGCAGAAGTTATTAGTCGCAAATTGAAAGATAACTTAGAGGTAAATATGTGTGGGAGAACAGAAAGGAAGTAAATGGGCTGAATTAACCGCGCAGTTGGCGGCCTGTATTTGAGGTGCAAGGAGTGGGTGGCGTGGCGGTTCCGTATTTGATCATTGCGGTTTCCCAAAAACCCTGAAAGGCGAAGCGCCGCACCACCCGGTATAAAGGACAACTCCGGCGGTTGGCGGAACGTGAAGGGTCACGTCTCCTTGTCTTACCAAATGCGTCGAGGATACGAAGAGGAAGCGGTTCTATATATGCTAGTGATCTGAGAGGGTTGCCGTTCTCATTGTTCAATAATCTCCACGCTTGCTAGCCGCAAAAGGTGATCAGATAGTAGAGGGGATTCATTAGTGCTAGGATTTCGTCGACGGGGATGGAAGGTGGCGGTGCGCGTCCTGCGGCGGGATTCGCCGCCCTGCTGGCTCTGCCGGAGGATATGATATTCCAGATTCTTCTTCGCGTGATCGATGATGGCGACAATGTGCGTGAGTATGTGAAGATTTGTCCGATTTGTCGTCTCTTCCGTGACTTTTGTGATGATGCGTCGACGATTCGGATCTTGTCCCTTCGGTGTGTTCAAGATTATTGCCGATCCTACTACCCTTTTCTGGAGACTGCCTTCAAGCAACGTTTTCTTGCGCCGGTCACTCCAAGGCGTTGTTTTTTTGTGGTGCAGAGAGACTGATGTTGTGGGGGAGAGACCCTGATGGGCAGTGTAACACCCTAGTGTTAAACATTGCATAATCCACATGATCATCGCAAATCATTCATTGCATAAGCATCATCATGAAGCATCATGGCATTTCATTTTAAAAATCAAGTGAAGTTAATATTGCTTAGAATGATGAAGTAAGATGGATTCATAAAAGTTGATGGTGTTTGAATCAAGTCTTGAAAACAATGCACTTAATTAATCTTGCTTTTAAAACCCTAGGTTTAATATGAGAAATAAAATTTAAAAGCCATTTTGGAATCATTATCTTTTATTAAAATAAAGGCTTCACATTTGATTTTAAATTCTAATTCAAAAACTATAGAGAATTTGACCTTGACCTCTCAAGCAAAATGATAGTTTAAAATCTTTTGAACAACTTTGGTATTCACACCAAAGATTGGTTTTGAATTTTTAAACTTGTTTGAAAAAGAAACAAATCAAAATAAGAAATGAAATTAGAAAAGAAAAAGAAAAAGGAATTTCCTTACCTTACTGGGCCGGCGCCGACAAAATGGCCCAGCAGCACAAGCCAGCCCCGCCTGCCCGCGCGCACTGCGCCAGTTCCTGCCGCACCTTACGTGCGCCGCGCGTGCGCCGATCGCGCGCAGACATCGTTCGCCGCGTGGCCGCCATGCCCGCTGACGATGGCCGCGTGGACACCGAGCTCTGGCCGAGCCGCGCGTATGTCCGAAGCGGACGCTCCCTGGTCCTCCCTCCCTCCATTTTGTCCCCTGCCGAACGCCCTCCTTCTCTCTCTCGCTCTCGCCTCGTCCTCGCTCTCGCGCGCACCAGAGCGCGCAGCCGTGCGGCATCACCGCCATTCCGGCCATCGCGGAGCATCGCCGTCCTCTCCATCTCCGCCTCGCCTCCCCGACCCTGCAACGACGACCGATGAGCCTTGGTAAGGCCCCTTCTCCCCGGTCGATGCGAGCCCAAGCTCTGCGCCAGCTCCGCCGTGCACCACGCCGTGGACCGCACCCCTCCGGCCGCCGTTGTCCCGAGTTAGCGCGAGCCACGTGCTCGCCATAGCACCGCGAAACCCTAGCCCCGCTGAATCGAAGCCTCCGTGGCCAATCTCGGCCTGCCGCCGTGTGACCGCATCGCCGCTCCGCCATGGACGCCGACGAGTTTCACTCTGGCCACCATTTCACTCGATTAGGGTTGCGCTGGGTCCGTCTCGCGTAGCCGCGTCCGTAGGGCCAAACCGCATCGTCGGAGACCTCGCCGTCGGCGAGATATCGCCAGTGAAAGCTTTGCCTCCGCCCTGAGTCACCGACGCGTGGGTCCCCTCGCACGGGCCCCCGCTGTCAGGCGCCGGCTCCCGCCGGGAGTGGGCCGCCTCTGCCGTTAGGGCCTGCTCGGCCTGTTGGTCCGAAAGGCTTAAACCCTTTTTGTTTTTCTGATTTTCAGAAAATGTGAAACAATTTGTAAAATTCATATCTCATTAAATAATGATAAAAAAATCATGAAAATATTTGTGAGTACTTGTTATAAGTAGATCCACTCTGGAAAAATATTGCATGTGTATTTTCTAGTACTTTTCTATGTAGGATTAATTAAATCCTAAAACTGATTAAAACTGTATAAATCAATTAAGCTAATTTAGGCTTGTTCTAAAAATGTAATTCCTGTTCCAGTAGATCTTAAATGATTGTTAAAGGCTAGGAAAATTATATCCTGAGTAGTTTCTATGGAAAAATAAATAACTAGCAATTAAAATGTGTTTAGGCTATTAACTTGTAACATTTTTAGTAAATAGGGTTCTGGTTAAATGAAGCTGTAACTTTTTGTGTAGCTTTCCAGTAAGAAATGGTAACTAGGAAACATGCTAATCTGGTTAGTTCATCATTTTCACTGTACTAAGTATTTTTAACTATTATTTAGCTTTAAACTTGTTAATTTTGTACAGAATAAAGTACTATCCCTTTTAACTTGGAAAAATTTGAGTATGATAGTTTACCCCTGTTTAAGCTACTGTAATTTTTGTAGAAGTTTATGAACTATTTTCGTAGGGTGTGTAGTTCTGTGTTAATTTCTAGTTAGCTAGCTTGCTCCTAAGAAAGGTTAGGTAGTTAATTGAGCTTTGGTGTATCTTTGAAGCACTAATCAACCAGTTAGGTTAGTAACCTGAAACTGAACCCTGCTGCTAGTTGATTTGCTTAATTACAATTATAATAAAGAATTACAAGCGAAGAAATTTGCACCTACTCGGAAAACACTACAGAAAGGAACATCATGAGCATGTCACATCTTGGCATATTCACCATCTCACATAAGTTATAATATACCTTGTCCCATATCATTTGCATATACGCATCATACATGATCGCAGGAGGAAGCACAGTACGACCTTCCCCAGGAGCAAGAAGAAGCCAGTCAGCAAGGAGCCAACGAAGGGCACGTGAACGAGGAACCAGAAGAGAAACTCCAGGAGTGTCCCGATCACCAGCCTAGCTCATTCGAGAAAGGCAAGCCCCGGTGTATTTTAACCGTATCTTATAATATTAATTTACTATGTTACACTATGTTCTTGCATTAAGTATAGGAGTTGGGTGAACCTAATTCTTGCATATTACCCTCGTGCTTTTAATATCCGTATATCCTTGTTAACCTGGTAGCATAGTAAAGATAGATGCTTAGCCCTGCTAATTAAACATGACTCCCTCGGTAACACAAGTCATGTATTGTTCTACGTGGCGAAACCAGGGTACGAAGGATATCATGAAAAGGAAAGGCAACCGGGAAGGTTGATAAATTGTCCGTACGTCTGATACTGACAACATCTAGGTGGGCTGTGCGCCCTAGGCCGGTATTTTGCGTAGGTGTCTGCCTTTTGGCGGGCTGATCGGGTGGTGTCCCTCTTGTCATATTGAACACATGCCTCAACCTTTAGCTGGCAAGATAACTCGTTCGAGCCGCGAAACCTACCTACTGGCCGAACCAAGAACGAACATAACCGCAATTCGGTGCGGGGTGACGAGGATGCGGAGTGTAAGGCCGAGTGCCTGGCTAGCTGATCCCTAGTCAGGAGGAACCGGGTGCCGGGCGGTCCTTGGTTTTGTTCGGGGGTTATGGGAAGTGTTCTTGATTTGAATGGTAGACTAGGCGACTACCGCGCCCGCGTTCAAGGGCTGCGAAGTTTGGGTGAGGAATAAAACCTCTAGCTGGATAGAAATTCGATTCGAATCGCGGTCTCTCCCCGTTAGTGAGAACTTGATAATTGCTACACTGGCGTGGGAACAATTAATTACTTGAATGGTTCTGATGGAATGATATGATGAGACCAGAAGGGCAAACTGGTCATTCTCTATTTAATCAAGTGTATTATTTAGTACATGTGCTAATTTAGAAGACAGGTAATCTTTATAAAATGTGGCTTCATTATTAAGTAGTAGATGCTTTTCCGCAAAAGAGAGTTTGACCTTGTACCACTACAAAAGCCTGCATTATCCTTGGTGTCTTTATTTTAGTTTAAGATGGGTAAGTCTAGCTGAGTACACTCGAGTACTCAGGGCTATGTTCCCAATGTTGTTGTAGATGGACAGATGTACTACGGGTACTGCATCAACTGTCTCTACCCAGCTATGGGCGATAACTAGGACCATGGGCGATGGTCACTTCTGAAGTCTCATCTATGCTTTTGTGAGAAATGACTTATTACTGGCACTGTAATGAACTAAGTGTGTGTGTGTTGGTTTCAAAACTATTTCCGCTGCAAGAGATTTGGGTCTGTAATAACTTTTAAAATTCATACTCTGATGTATTCATATTTGAACTTTATGTAACGTATGGATGGTCTGTTGAACTAAAGAGATTCTCGGCTAAGAATGAGCAAGGAATGAAATCCGTCGTGGTTTCACGGACTACCGGCGTTATGAAAGCCTAAGGACGAAAATTTATCGCATCCGCGATCGGTTTTTGGACTTAAGTTTTTGTAATTTGGGCGGTTCTGTTACAACTGGTATCAGAGCCTTGGCTCAATGATTACTGTTCATATGGGTATTTAAAAATACTATTTTTGCTAAACTAAGAGTGTGCCAGTAGTCATGTCTCTTACGACCAATAGGATCTAGGTGGCTTATCTAAGTACTGATTTGGGGGTAATGCATCATTTTTCTATTTACTTGTCCATACAGGTTGAAATTGTATGAGTGCCATTCACTTGAGTGGTAATGTATGGATCAGAATGCCGCTACGCCTTGGAAAGTGAGAGTTGCGAGAGCATGGTCGGATACACTGTCGATTCTAGGGGAATGCTTATATGATGCTGGACCATGATCGCGTTTACACACGTTCATGAGAAAGTATCCTTGTGTGGGAGTGCCGTCTGTGATGATGATGTCATCAATAGGATGAAGAACTGGCTACATGTGCTTCATATGTATACTTGAGAGTGTATATATGGGAGCACTGGGTTTACATTCCGCAATGCATTTATTCATACTGTGAGGGATGCGCTGAAATGAATCTTCTGCAAGTATATAACAACGCTTTCGATTAGTACATATAGTTACAAATATATGAGGGAACGGTGTATGCCACCGCCTAGTATGATATATTACTCCCTTACTTTTCTATGTGAGGACGTACTTTACGTGCATGCATCATATTATGTCATCATGTCATTCATTTCACTACTTTCCTCGCAAGTTAAAAATCGTTGCTTAATTATCTGGGTATAAAAATTGGTTCTTACAAACTCCCTCTTGTACCTTTGCTATAGATGGCCCGTACCAAGTCCACTGCCCGCAAGTCCACTGGAGGCAGAGTCCCTCGCCACCAGCTTGCCACCAGGAGCCCTCGTCTCAAGAGCAAGTTTCTGGAGAAGTTTGGCATGTCCACTCTTCTCTAGAGGGTCCTCAGTGCAGCGGGCTACCCAGAGGAGAAGGCACCTCACTACTATTGGAGCAAGGAGAGCCTTGGAGATGGTAACTTTGTCTATGTGAAGGCCGTTGTTCCACCTAACATAGGAGACTTGCGTCTGGGAGGTTGGATGTTCGGAGGCAAGGGAAGGACGCCTTGGGAAGGTGCATGCAGTGCAACCTACAGGGTGCTTTTGAGCATCATCCAGACAACTCCAGAGGCTATGGTTCGTGCTCTGCCAGGGCTATTCCCTAGTGATAGTCCTCACACCACGGTGTGGGAGCAGCCCAAGGGGACTGCTTTGACAGGAGGCCCAGAGGAGTGCCAGAGCGGCACTGGTCCTGGTATGAGCGCCATGTTCGCCATGATGACTGCCTACCATGACCTAGAGATGGGTTTTGCTCGCATGGAGGACAACTACCATGGTGCTTGTTCCGACAGGCGTGAGGTTCGCCGTGAGTGCGAAATGACTGTGGAGACTCTGCAGGAGGAGCTAGAGCAGTTGAAGCTGCAGAAGACCAAGCTAGAACATGACAGGGAGGTGTTGGCTTAGGATCTCTCAATGATCAGGGATCAGAGGGAGCAAGCCTATGTAGCTGTTCAGAGCAGTGAGCTGATGTGCGCCCGCGTAGTGACAGAGAGGAATGCTGCTTGGAATGAATAGGCCAACCTGAGAGCCCAGCTGAACGTCGCCTACGCCTACAACGATGCGTTGCACAAGCAGGTGCACCAGTTGCACTATCAGCTTCACCCTCCTCCAGGGGCAGCTGAGGGGGACAACGCCGCGGCATCTGAGGTGGACAGTGACCATGAGACATGTTTAGGTGTTGGGAGACCAGTTCTAGTTAGCCTTTTGTTGCTTTTGTACCATGGTTTCCTGTAACCATGTGTTGATGGATGTGATGTAAGCGTAACTTGTTAACGCTCGGTACTAAAGTCCAGTGTATGTATGCTGGCAAACTTGACATGCGATGGTGTGCTATGTTTAGTTATCATGTGGATGAATGCGATGTGGTGATTGTAGTTGAATCATTGTGCCTCTACTTTATTGAGTGGATTGTGTGTTTCACCAGTTAATTCAGTATGGCATAATTATACGTCACCTACAACTCCTACCCCATTGCGATCTACTAACTTGATACTATCATATGCAGATGCCTGAAACTCGCCGTACCACAGCCAGTGGTGCGCGTGCTGGTGCCGATGCGCCGCCGCCACCACCTCCTCCTTCCCAGATGTCGGCCAAGGAATTCTTTAACCAGTTTCTGGGAAGTCAGTGTAACATTGAGAATCTGCAGCTCAATATGGAAGCTGCGTTGTGCAACATTGCAGAGAATACCCGCAGAGGCGGAGGAGATGGAGCTCATGCTGGAAACTAGTACAGTACCTTCAAGGATTTCCTAGATACAAAACCACCAATATTCAAGGAATCCTCTAAACAGTTGGAAGCGGATGAATGGATCAATACAATGGAACGTCTCCTTAGGTTAACAGAGACCCTAAAGGTGGAATATGCAGCTCATCAACTTCAAGGTCCCGCCGGGATCTGGTGGACTCATCACCGTGCTACCTATCGTGAAGGTGAGCAGGTTACTTGGGCTCGTTTCACCACCGCTTTCCGTGGTAACTACATACCACCTGGTCTAATGGCGATGAAGGTGGGAGAGTTTATGAAGCTAACACAAGGAACCAAAACCCTGACTGAATACCTGCATGCTTTCAACAACCTGTCGCGCTATGCAATTGAGTTTGTTGACACAGAAAGCAAGAAGATTGCTAGCTTCAAGAGGGGTCTTAACCCGAAGATGCTAAAGACAGTGGGCACATCCTCCAGGACTGCGTTCAATGACTTTGTCAGTGACTTCTTAACTCAAGAGAACCATAATAATCTATACACTGCATCCAAGAGTAGGAAGAGAGCTTTTGAAGCAGGTTCTTCTCAAGCCCGGACTCCGTTTGTCAACCATCCACAATACCGTCCCCCTGCACCTGGAGAAAGGTTCAGGCTGCCTCAGCGCAAGCAATAGAGTGCTCTAGGTCCTCAGAGGTATGTGAAGCCATACAAGGTGGCCACCCCCAATGCTAAAGCAGCTCAGAATCCACTAACAGGAGCTAACACCGCGGTGAAAGGACCGTGCTACAAGTGTGGTCAAATGGGACACTTCGCTAAAGTTTGTACCAACCCTCCCAAACCATAGCTCAGCTACAATGCCCGGGTGCACTTCACCAACCTCAATGAGATCCCCATCGGAGAACCAATCACCGCCGGTATGTTCTCTGTTAATCAGTTCCCCACCGTTGTTTTGTTCGATTCTAGATCTTCGCATTCGTTCATAAGTCAATCATTTGTTAAAAAGCATGAGTTAAAAGTTAAGGAATTGGAGTATGACTATCGAATAAGTTCAGCCGGGGCTGACTTGTTGACCAACCAGATAATACAAGGAGTAATCCTCACAATAGCCAATTGAGAGTTCCAAATGAATTTAATAATCATGCCCGACTTATCTTTGGATGTCATACTAGGGATGGAATGAATGAAAGAGTGGGAAGTGGTGTTGGACACTAAAAGTAGAAACATATCTCTTAAGGATCCCATGGGTAAGGGTACTTTTCAAGTATGCTTGCCTAGGAGACTAGAGGAAGCTAGCACTTCTATTGCGCTATATACCGCTTCTTTAACCAAAATTTCTGTAGTATGTGAGTTTCCCGACGTCTTTCTGGAGGAATTACCTGGTCTTCCCCCGGACAGAGAAGTTGAGTTTGCTATAGAGCTGGTGCCCGGAACGGCCCCAATCTCAAGGAAACCATATCGAATACCACCTAATGAATTAGCAGAATTAAAAACACAACTAAAGAGTTGCTAGATAAAGGTCTCATTCAGCCAAGCAAGTCAGCATGGGGATGTCCTGCCTTGTTCGTGAAGAAAAAGAAGGACAATTCCCTACGGATGTGTGTGGATTATCGACCATTGAATGCAGTGACCGTCAAGAATAAATATCCTTTACCTCACATCGACATTATATTCGATCAGTTGTCCAAGGCCCGTGTCTTTTCCAAGATAGACTTAAGGTCAGGTTATCACCAGATAAAAATCAGACCACAAGACGTACCTAAGACCGCCTTTTCTACAAGATGTGGATTGTACGAGTATCTCGTCATGTCTTTCGGCTTGACGAATGCTCCTGCGTATTTCATGTATCTAATGAACTCAGTGTTCATGCCTGAGTTGGACAAATTTGTGATCGTATTCATCGATGACATTTTGGTATACTCCGAGAACAAGCAAGATCGTGAAGAACATTTGAGGATAGTCTTAACCCGACTTCGGGAGCATAAGTTGTATGCCAAGTTCAGCAAATGTGAATTCTGGATCACTAAGGTGCCATTCCTTGGGCATGTTTTGTCAGAGAATGGAATCTCGGTGGACCCTAGCAAAATTCAGGAAGTGATGGATTGGAAAGCACCTACATCGGTACACGAGATAAGAAGCTTTGTGGGTTTAGCAGGCTATTATCGTCGTTCATAACCGGACTTCTCAAAGATCGCCAAACCAATGACCACCCTGTTACAAAAGGATCAAAATTTTGCTTGGATAGATAAATGTGAAGTAGCTTTCCACACCTTGCGGACATTGTTAACTACCGCCCCCGTTCTAGCCCAACCAGATATCGAAAAGCCGTTTGATGTTTTCTGCGACGCATCAAAGACCGGCTTGGGTTGTGTGTTAATGCAAGAAGGCCAAGTCATAGCTTATGCCTCGTGCCAACTTAAGAAACATGAGGTCAACTACCCTATGCATGATTTAGAGCTAGCTGCAGTTGTGCACGCCCTAAAGATATGGAGGCATTACCTGCTGGGTAATGTGTGCAATATCTTTACAGATCACAAGAGCCTCAAATATATCTTCACCCAGTCTGAGTTAAATATGCGCCAACGAAGGTGGTTAGAGTTGATCAAAGATTATAACTTGAATGTGCAATACGACCCTGGTAAGGCCAATGTCGTGGCCGACGCCTTGAGCAGAAAGTCGCACTGCCAAATAGTACAACCTCTGTTTGAAGATGGGTTCAACTTAATGCATTCAGAAGTTCTGTTCAACATTCGGCTTAGTGGTACACTAGAGAGTGATGTTATAGAACAACAAGCCTCAGATAAAGGAGTTTCCCATATCAAAAGGAAAGTACGGGAAGGCTTAGCCAAGTAGTTCCGTATTGACGAGAGAGGTGTATTGTGGTTCAATGATCGTCTCGTCGTGCCAAAGAATCGAGAACTCAAAAACAGAATTATGGATGAAGCTCATCGTTCCAAACTATCAGTTCATCCTAGTAGTAATAAGATGTACCATGATTTGAGATCAAAATTTTGGTGGACTAAAATGAAAAAGGAAATAGCTGCTTATGTCGCTAGATGTGATGTCCGTTGTAGAGTGAAGGCCATTCATCTCAGACCAGCCGGACTTTTGCAGTCCTTACCGATTCCAGTGTGGAAGTGGGATGACATTAGCATGGACTTCATTATAGGTCTTCCGACCACACGTAAGGGAAATGACTCAATTTGGGTGATCGTGGATCGACTCACCAAGTCGGCTCACTTTTTACCAGTCAAGACTACAGATAGACCACCGCAGTACGCTGACAAATACTTTTCAGAGATAGTCAGATTGCATGGGGTGCCAAAGACAATAGTCTCAGACCGAGGTCCTCAGTTCACCGCCCACTTCTGGGAGCGGTTACATAAGTGTTTGGGTACTAGTTTAGTATGCAGTTCAGCGTACCACCCTCAAACCTCAGGCCAGACAGAAAGGTTAAACCAAGTGCTAGAAGATATGCTGCGTGCTTGTGTGATATCTTCAGGAGGTTCATGGGAATCATGGTTACCTTTGATAGAGTTTTCTTACAATAACAGCTATCAAGAGAGTATCAAAATGGCTCTGTTCGAAGCTTTGTATGGTCGCAAGTGTAGGACACCTGCAAATTGGGTGGAGCCTGGAGAAAGAAGATTCTATGGTATTGATTTCGTAGATGAGGCCGAAGAGAAGGTTCGTATTATTCACCAGAATATGAAGGCAGCTGAGTCTCGTCAGAAAAGCTACTCGGATAAGAGGAGAAGACCTTTAGCTTTTGAAGTGGGTGACCACGTGTACTTGAAAGTATCACCCATGAAAGGGGTAAGACGCTTTGGCGTCAAAGGAAAGCTCGCACCAAGATACGTAGGGCCGTTCAAGATTCTAGAGAGAAAGGGAGAAGTGGCTTACAAATTGGAACTACCAGAAGAAATGTGTTTGGTATTTCCAGTATTCCACATGTCGCATCTAAAGAAATGTTTGAGAGTGCCAGAAGAAGAAGTAGCAACCAAGAATATCAAGCTCAGATCAGATTTGACCTATCATGAAGACCCAATAAAGATACTAGATACGAAGGATCGTGTGACTCGTAACCGAGTTACTTGAGTTTACAAGATACAATGGAGTTACCATGACGAAGGAGATGCAACTTGGGAGACAGAAGAGTACCTCAGGGAAGTCTACCCCAGCTTTTGTGACCGATGGTTAGTCCCTAAATCTCAGGACAAGATTTTCTTAAGGGGGAAGGGCTGTAACACCCTAGTGTTAAGCATTGCATAATCCACATGATCATCGCAAATCATTCATTGCATAAGCATCATCATGAAGCATCATGGAATTTCATTTTAAAAATCAAGTTAAGTTAATATTGCTTAGAATCATGAAGTAAGATGGATTCATAAAAGTTGATGGTGTTTGAATTAAGTCTTGAAAACAATGCACTTAATTAATCTTGCTTTTAAAACCCTAGGTTTAATATGAGAAATAAAATTTAAAGCCATTTTGGAATCATTATCTTTTATTAAAAGAAAGGCTTCACATTTAATTTTAAATTCTAATTCAAAAACTATAGAGAATTTGACCTTGACATCTCAAGCAAAAAGATAGTTTAAAATGTTTTGAACAACTTTGGTATTCACACCAAAGCTTGGTTTTGAATTTTTAAACCTGTTTGAAAAAGAAACAAATCAAAACAAGAAATGAAATTAGAAAAGAAAAAGAAAAAGGAATTTCCTTACCTTACTGGGCCGACGCCGACGAAACGGCCCAGCAGCGCAAGCCAGCCCGGCCTGCCCACGCACACTCCTCCGGTTCCCATTGCACCTCACGTGCGCCGCGCGTGCGCTGACCGTGCGCAGACGCCGTCCGCCGCGTGGCCGCCATGCCCGCCGACGACAACCGCATGGACGCCGAGCTCTGGCCGAGCCGCGCGTATGTCCGAAGTGGACGCGCCACGGTGCTCCCTCCATTCTGTCCCCTGCCTAACGCCCTCCTTCTCTCTCTCTCGCTCTCGCCTCGCCCTCGCTCTCGCGCGCACCAGAGCGTGCAGCTGCAGTGCTGCCGAGCGGCATCACCCGCCGTTCCGGCCACCCTGCAACGACGACCGGTGAGCCTTGGTAAGGCCCCTTCTCCCTGGTCGACGCGAGCCCGAGCTCTACGCCATCTCCGCCGTGCACCGCGCCGTGGACCGCACCCCTCCGGCCACTGTTGTCCCGCGTTAGCGTGAGCCACGTGGTCGCCATAGCACCGCGAAACCCTAGCCCTGCTCAATCAAAGCCTCTGTGGCCAATCTCGGCCTGCCGCCGTGTGACCGCGCCGCCGCTCCGCCATGGACGCCGGCGAGCTTCACTCCGGCCACCATTTCACTCGATTAGGGTTGCGCTGGGTCCGTCTCGCGTAGCCGCGTCCGTAGGGCCAAACCGCATCGCCGGAGACCTCGCCGTCAGCGAGATATGGCCGGCGAAAGCTTCGCCTCCGCCCTGAGTCACCGACGCGTGGGTCCCCTCGCGCGGGCCCCCGCTGTCAGGCACCGGCTCCCGCCGGGAGTGGGCCGCCTCTGCCGTTAGGGCCTGCTCGGCCTGTTGGGCCGAAAGGCCTAAACCCTTTTTGTTTTTCCGAGTTTTAGAAAATATGAAATTTTTTGTAAAATTCATATCTCATTAAATAATGATCTAAAAATCATGAAAATATTTGTGAGTACTTTTTATAAGTAGATCCACTTTGGAAAAATATTGCATGTGTATTTGCTAGTACTTTTCTGTGTAGGATTAATTAAATCCTAAAACTGATTAAAACTGTATAAATCAATTAATCTAATTTAGGCTTGTTCTAAAAATGTAATTCCTATTCCAGTAGATCTTAAATGGTTGCTAAAGGCTAGGAAAATTATATCCTGAGTAGTTTCTGTGGAAAAATAAATAACTAGCAATTAAAATGTGTTTTGGCTATTAACTTGTAACATTTTGATTAAATAGGGTTCTGGTTAAATGAAGTTGTAACTTTTTGTGTAGCTTTTCAGTAAGAAATAGTAACTAGGAAAAATGCTAATCTGGTTAGTTCATCATTTTCACTGTACTAAGTATTTTTAAATATTATTTAGCTTTAAACTTGTTAATTTTGTACAGAATAAAGTACTATCCCTTTTAACTTGGAAAAATTTGAGTTTGATAGTTTGCTTTGGCTTAAGCTACTGTAATTTTTGTAGAATTTTATGAACTGTTTTCGTAGGGTGTGTAGTTCTGTGTTAATTTCTAGTTAGCTAGCTTGCTCCTAAGAAAGGTTAGGTAGTTAATTGAGCTTTGGTGTATCTTTGAAGCACTAATCAACCAGTTAGGTTAGTAACCTAAAACTGAACCCTGCTGCTAGTATTAGTCTCTTGTGTGAGAAGTTTATTTGCTTAATTACAATTATAATAAAGAATTACAAGCGAAGAAATTTACACCTACTCGAAAGACACTACAGAAAGGAACATCATGAGCATGTCACATCTTAGCATATTTACCATCTCTCATAAGTAATAATATACCTTGTCTCATATCATTTGCATATACGCATCATACAAGATCGCAGGAGGAAGCAGAGTACAACCTTCCCTAGGAGCAGGAAGAAGCCAGTCAGCAAGGAGCCAACGAAGGGCACGTGAACGAGGAACCAGAAGAGAAACTCCAGGAGTGTCCCGATCACCAGCCTAGCTCATTCGAGAAAGGCAAGCCCCGATGCATTTTAACCGTATCTTATAATATTAATTTACTATGTTACACTATGTTCTTGCATTAAGTATAGGAGTTGGGTGAACCTAATTGTTGCATATTACCCTCCTTGCTTTTAATATCCGTATATCCTTGTTAACCTGGTAGCATAGTAAAGATAGATACTTAGCCCTGCTAATTAAACATGACTCCCTCGGTAACACAAGTCACGTATTGCTCTACGTGGCGAAGCCGGGGTACGAAGGATATCATGAAAAGGAAAGTCAACTGGGAAGGTTGATAAATTGTCTGTACGTCTGATACTAGCAACATCTAGGTGGGCTGTGCACCCTAGGCCGGTATTTTGCGTAGGTGTCTGCCTTTTAGCGGGCCGATCGGGTGGTAGAATGCATGCCTCAAACCTTAGCTGGCAAGATAACTCGTTCGAGCCGCGAAACCTACCTACTGGCGAAACCTACGCTAGTATTAGTCTCTTTATAAAATGTGGCTTCATTATTAAGTACTCATCAGTAGATACTTTTCCGCAAAAGAGAGTTCGAGCTTGTACCACCACAAAAGCCTGCATTATCCTTGGTGTCTTTATTTTAGTTTAAGACGGGTAAGTCTAGCTGAGTACACTCGAGTACTCAGGGCTATGTTCCCAATGTTGTTGCAGATGGACAGATGTATTACGGGTACTGCATCAACTGTCTCTACCCAGCTATGGGCGATAACTAGGACCATGGGCGATGGTCACTTCTGAAGTCTCATCTATGCTTTTGTGAGAAACAACTTATTACTGGCACTGTAACGAACTAAGTGTGTGTGTGTTGGTTTTAAAACTATTTCCGCTGCAAGAGATTTGGGTCTGTAATAACTTTTAAAATTCGTACTTTGATGTATTCGTATTTGAACTTTATATAACATATGGATGGTCTGTTGAACTAAAGCGATTCTGGGCTAAGAATGAGCAAGGAATGAAATCCGTCGTGGTTTCATGGACTACCGGGGTTATGAAAGCCTAAGGACGAAAATTTATCGCATCGGCGATCGGTTTTTGGACTTAAGTTTTTATAATTTGGGCGGTTCTGTTACAGACAGTTGCTTATCAAGCGAGTAGTGGCTTTTGGAGACGAGGTTGCCATGTACTTCCGGGCGATGATGTTGTATTATGCGAATCCAGCAAATACGAAGATGATAGCTATCATCGGTCGACTCAACGGAGGTGCCCTTCCAGATGGTCGGTTTTGTGATCGAGCTTTGCGTCATCTTCGACAACGCTCTTGTGACGATCTTCATGTCATCTGGCGGCGGCGGTGGATTCATGCTCCGGAGGATGTGCCGGAGTTGGTCGTCGTCGTCGATCCTCATCAGTGCATCTGGGACGAGTGCCACCGCTTTGGTACCTATATGCCTGGGATCATTATGTATTGTAGTCTGCAATGTCAGTTGTGGCATGAGTTTGATCTCTGGACTAGGATCATTAGTGAAGTAGTCACTTATCGCATTAGTAGGATGAAATTGTAATCATCGGAGTGACTAATCTTTAGGTGTGGTTCCTTCTGTTTGGGAGTCTATACTTTATTGCCATGCTCTATTTTGCTGCGGGACAACGATAATTTGTATCTCGGATACAAGTGTTCGGACGTGTAAGTGAAAACTACAAAGCTGTAATATATCTGGGGCGGTGAGCTTTTGTTTCACTTGTATGTACTGTCGTGCTTGCTAAGTCGTGAGCCGTAGCGATGAATCGTTCGGCCTTGGGTCTCAAATGGTCCAGATCGTAGGGCTAGCGCCACTTCACACGTAGGATACATATGGAATCCCAAGGAGGCACGCTGCTGGCAACCCGCGGCGCAGAGGGCGAGTAGCTCATGCACGCTTAGGGAGATGCCAGTGACATGGCCTTTTTCCGAGAGGCTCGATCGTGGCGTGACTAAGGCCTGTGGAGACCATTCCTGCAGACGCTGGGCGAAAAGCCATGCTGCTTGTATAGTCATCGACCGTACCATGGTCGTTTACAAATTCTGGGCACACAACCTCACGGCTCCCGACCCAAGTGACATCGCCCGGTTTATGGGGAAATGCCACTTGGGAGGCCTGTCAATGAATTCATAGTGCTTAGGGTAGCTACTTCTATTCGCTATGGTTCTTTGGCGGGCCAGCTTCGGGTGCTTTCTGGTTATGGCCAGGCTGTTTGGAGAAATGCCCTGTTGTGTTTTGGAGAGCTCGTTGAACACTGTGAGAGTGTTTTGGAGAGGTCGTCGATCGTTTAGTAGTTGTATTGCCGTGGTCGCCGTACGCCGCGGTGGTTGTTGAAGTAACCTTCGTGCGATGTGAGAATTTTGCAGGGGTCGTCGTACGCCGTGAGCGTTTTGTAGAGGTCGTCGTACGCCGTGAGTGTTTTGCTTGCTTAACAGGTTCTATTAGAAAAAATATATGCAAAACGAGGAGCCTTTATTCATTATTGGAAGAGTATACAGTACAAGCTTTTATTGGACTATGTTTATGCGAGGGTATCGTCTCGCAACGCCCGGAGGGGACGGTCTTCTATGGTTGCTCACAGAGGGGTCGGCGGTGGTCGCTACTTGTTCTGCTTCCTTCTGCTTCTTTGCGGCGGGGTTGTCGCTGGCTTCGGAATTGTACGTATCATGGATACGGGGCCTCTTGACGGCGTTTATCGTCTGCTGCTCGCACTCGTTTGCAATCTTCAGGTTTGTGCGAAGGGTGAGGATGCCTTGTTGCGTAGGGATCTTGAGTACCATGTATGTGTAGTGCGGGACTGCCATGAGTTTGGCGAGTGCTGGTCGACCAAGTATCGCGTGGTAGGCTGTCTCGAAGTCGGCGATGATGAAGTTAATGTTCTCCACTCTGAAGTGGTTTTGGTCTCCAAACTGCACAAGTAGGATGATCCGGCCTACCGGTGTTGACGCCTAATTGGGGATGACCCCCAGAAGGAGAAATTAGCAGGCAGGAGGTCCTTCTTGGAGTAGTCGAGTTGGCGGAATGCATCGGCGAATATGATATTGAGGGCACTGCCACCGTCGACCAGCACCTTCCTGAAGTGACATGTGGCGATGGTTGGATCCACGATGAGTGGGAAGCGACCGAGGTATCTATAATCCGTCCACTCATCTTCTCCGGAGAAGCTAATTGGTTGTTCCGACCAGTCGAGATAGCGAGCATTGGCTGAATCATCTCCTGTTGCTGAGACCGAGTAGACATCCTTGTGAACTTGGCGGCGTCGCCTCTCTACTTCCACAACCACGCTGCCCCCGAAGATGGAGTACGTCATTGAAGCTGGTCGGAACTCCGGAGGCGGTGGCTCTTGGTCTTTGCCCTTGTCGGAGTCATCTCTCTTCGCTCTCTTGTCGCTTCTTGCCTTCACTACGGACTCAAGGAGATCGCAATTGCGCATGGAGTGTTTGGAGTTTTTGTGTATAGGGCACGGGCTGTCGAGGATCTTCTCGTAGCTGGCGTCATAGTTCTTCTTTGGTCGGGTGTTCATGTTGGCGACGTAGCGGTTGTCGCGCCTGTAGTCGTACCTCTGCAGGTAGCGCTCGGGATTGCCGGATCGGTAGTCCCGGTGGTCGCCGGCCCTCCCCTCGCTGTGGTAATCTGGTCGGCGATCATTATCCCTTGTATGTTCCGGAGATCGAGAGTAGCACCGCATGTTCTCCTTGCTGCGGGCAGCGTCATCTTGATTGGCATAGGGATTCGCGATCGTCATGAGCTCTTCTATGGTTGTTATGCTTTTCCGCGTCAGCTTGTTTCGGAGGTCGTCCACCCGTAGGCCATTGGAGAAGATGGCGATGACCTCTGGGTCGGAGATCTCTGCGATGTTCATCCGCTTGTTGGAGAAACGCCTGATGTACTCCCGGAGGCTCTCGTTGCTCCTCTGGCGGACGCTCTCCAAGTCGTACCTCGTCCCAGGCTGGACACATGTGGCCTTGTACGTCTTGATGAAGATTTCCTTGAGTTGTTCCCAGGGTCGATGGTGCCTTCTGGGATCTTTTGGAGCCAGCTGTTGGTGGAGGTTGACAACATCACTGGGAGGTAGTTAGCCATTGCGTCTTGATTTCCTCCGGCGGCGTAGACAGCTATCTCATAGGTAGACGCCCATTGCTCTGGATTTTCCTTGCCGTCATACTTTTCCACTGACGTAACTCTGATGTTCGTGGTCCACTGGACGGTGCGGAGGTGTGCGGAGAAGGGGCGCAGTCCCCCGATTGCTCTTTGCGCTGGTGGCGGTGTCCGACCACGGCGGAGGTTGTCATCATTGTGCCGTGGGGATCTGTTTCGACGTTCCCTCGAGGGGCTACGGCGCGCCGGAGGTGGTGACCTATCACGTCGGGGTTTTTCACGCTCACCGCCGTTGTGAGGTGGTGATCCTCGCCTTTGCTCCCTCGGAGGGCTTTGGCGCGACGGTGCAGGTGCTCGATCGCGCCGGGGCCCGTCGAGTTCTTCGTCGTCGCGGGGTGGGGATCCCCGCCTTGGCTCCCTTGGCGGGCTTCGTGGGTGGTTCCTGCTGTGGGACTGGCCAGAGAATTCGGGCGGAGGACCCGCCTTGTTGACCTGGACCACCGCCACCATAATGTGGGCTTCTATCTTTTCAATCTCGGGCGTGGGGGGAGCTTGGAGAGCTCGCAGGTGGCTACCGCTAGATTGGCGCTGGGGTCGGGTAAACCGGAACGTCACCCACCTTGCCGAAGTTCTGCTGGAGGTTGCGCCATGGCGGGCGATCACGATTCCTCTGCTCCAGCTCATGTTGTTCTCGTGCGAGTCGTTCCTGCTCACGGCGCTCCTCTTCGTGCCTCCGCATGCGCTCGACATTGTGCTGTTCTCTTGCGATCCGGTCGGCGTCTGTCTCGTTCTCGGGGGCGACGCTGTCTGCGGAGACTTGAAAAATTAACCCTCCGAAGCTCAGAGGGAAATCCGACAAACTGCTGGTCGATCCGGAGGAATCGGCGATCTCTGTCCCTGCGGCGGTGGCTGAACCCGATGAGATCGTGCCATCGAGGGACATTGCCTGGTCGGAGTCACTGGGGACCGCGGAGATGACGACGGTGTTTAAGATGGGGGCTGCCGGGATCTGGTCGGAGACCAATCGGTACATTTGGCGCTGGAAAGCTGCGGCCTGATTACTGAGCCCATAAGGCACTGCTGGAAGAGGGGGAGTGTCCCTGGTCATCGCATCCATCGTCTTCGGCGGGGACCGGCGGCGGCATGGTCGACGGCCGTGGTGGCCAGAGAGTCGGCGTCGTGCCACCTGCACGAGGTCGAGGCAATCCATAATACCGCTGCTGGAGCGATCGATGGCGTCGACCAGGTCATCGATGTCAATCTTCTTTCGCGGGTGGTATATCGGCGCAGTGGAGCGACGCACGGGCGGTGGCGCGTCTGCGCCGTGTGGAGTAGATCCGACGGTTCAAGACATAGATCCGATCTGGAGCACGGTGCCGGTCGCCGGGAGGACCATCGAATCCGGAAAAGTAATCGCTTGACGAGCCATTGAGTCGATGCACACAACCCCTACCTGGCGCGCCAATTGTCGACGAAATATGCGTCACAGTCTACCTAGGGGGTACCCTACGGTAGTAGATTGTAGGCGGAGGTGTGGCGACGACGATCAAGCGTAGCACAGAGAGCGTGGACACGACGATTTAGACAGGTTCGGACCGACAAATCACCGTAATACCCTACGTCCTGTGTTCTGGTGGCTGGATTGATCTGAGTACTAGGTTACAAGATCTGTAGATGATCTGATAGAGAGAGACTTTTGGAGGGGTCCCTGCTCGCCTTATGTAGCCGGGGAGCAAGGTTACAATTTCCATATCCTAACAGATTAGGATCAGTCCCTCAAGGCAAGGGATCCGAGTCTATCTACTAGAATCTTTTTTGGCGAGCAAAACTTCTTCGGAGTCCTTGGCGAGCATGACGGGCTGGTCGCGTGCCGCAAGGCCTCGCGGGCCAGGCCGTCTTCTGGTCGGTAGGCCCATAAGGTCTCTGGGGATATGCCGAGGTAATATCCCCAACAGGTCTCTACCAGGTTGTCACCACTATGATGCCTGCGACCACATCCTGGGCATCACCCATGTCTACCTCAGCTGCTATGCTGCTCGTGGGTGCCATCGTCACTAGCATCAATCATAGGCAAGGTAACAAGATACCAAAACCTCCTTGGCTGTTGGGTACAGAGGTGTTTCATTCATGGTTTAGGAGAATGCAATTGGTCAGTGGGTTCCTGCTAGAGGTATCGCCTTGGTGCCAGGGTTTTCAAAACCGTTCGGTTACCGCGGTAACCGCTCGGTAACCGACAAACCGGTCGGGACCGGTTCGGTTTCGGTACCGGTTTGAATTCAAATTTCAAATTTGAATTTTTTTAAAAAAAAATTCTGAAAAAATTCCTAAAAATAGTTCACGATTTATAGAGTCCAATGGTGTAAAAATTTTCAAATTGGAGTTCGTTTGCTATTTTTTTTGGACGTGTTTAAGTTTGAAAAAAAAGAAAAAAGAAAAAAACCGTGAGGCCCGTTAAGGGCCCATGCGGCCCATTGCCTCCTGCCGCCTCCTATTTAAGCCGCTGTCGGCCGGGGGGGGGGGGGCTGTCTCCGCGCCCCGAACCCTATCCGCGCCCGCCCCCTTCTCTTCCGCCCCCGCGCCGCCCGCAGCCGACCGCGCCCCTCGGTAACCGACCGGACGACGGCGGTTACCGAGAGATTTGGTCGGTAACCGACCAGCCCGCCACGCGCCCTCCCCCTCGGCGGTTACCGACCCCCCCCCCCCCCCCCCCCCCCGAGCGGTTACCGACCGGGTCGTTGGGTAAGGTTTTTTTTGTTTTTTTCATTTCCTTGCATTTGTAGTTGCTATAGTTGTAGGATTTAGTTATGATAAGCTATAGGATGTAGGATTGATGGAGTATATGATGTAGAAAATATTTATTGTAAGATTTAGGTAGGATTTGACTTAGGGTTTAGGTAGGAGTTAGGTTTATTTGGTTTAGGATTTAGGATTTGCGGTAGGATTTGCTTTAGGATGTATGTAGGATTTAGGATTTTATTGATATAGGATTTAGGATTTAGTACGGGTCCATATTGACACATGATGTAATTCCCATGAAATATGTTAAGGTAAACAAAAGGTGCATCCTTGGAAACTTTTTTTTATAATAAATATAGTACTCGCTCCGTCCTAAAGATGATATTATTCTTAAATAGTGCTGAATCAAATAGTCTTAAATTTAGCTGAGTTTATATACTAAGATTTTAGTATTTAGTATAGTAAATAAGTAACATTAGATTCTTTATAAAATATATTTGTTGTATTGCTATATATTTGCGGTATGATTTGATGCATGTGTTGGATTTTTTTGTGTTGTCCATTTGTGCAGGAAGATGCCGAGAGACCGCAGAGACGTGGTATGGGAGCATGGTGAGAATCTTGCTCCCGGTTGGAAATGCAACTACTGTCTTAAACAAAAAGCCGGGGGTGGTGCTTCCCGGTTGAAGCAGCATTTGGCTGCGCGCGGGACGGAGGTGATCCACTGCACCAAGGTGCCCAGAGACGTCCGGGAGTACTTTCAGCAGGAGATCGACAGAACTAGGCAGGCAACTAGTGACCGCACTCGTCAGAGGGTTGCACGAGAGGCTGCTGCAGCGGAGGGCAACCACCCCCTTGGCGATGACGAGTACGAGGCTCAGTTGCAGGCAGCCATGAATCAGTCCAGAGCAGAATATGATTACCAGGAGGGGGTGCAGCGGAGAGGAGGCGCTTACGAGCGTGGAGGTGGCAGTGGTAGTGGTACTGCTTCGCAGGGGGGCAATCCTTTGCAGAGGATGTTTCGGAGGTCTAGTTCACAGAGGCAGACCCCTGCGGTGGTGGAGGACTACAACTTGGCAGCGGGTACGAGGGGTGGACTCCAGCAGACACGGATTGATACAGGGTCATGGATGCAGAGGGGAAGGAACGCGAAGGACGCAATTGGGAAAGCTTGGGGAAAGTTTTTCCATACTGCAGGAATCCCCGGGAAACAGGCGGACAATCCGTACTTTGTTAGTGCGGTCAGGGAGACGCAGAAGTGGGGTAAGTACATATACTTGGAGACTTCAATTCATTACGTATATTTCTCTATTCTCATGATTCGCTTACGATTGCAGGTGAAGGCATCGCGTCGCCCAGTGGAAAGGATATAGACGGGAAGTACCTCGATCATAACGAGAAGGACCTGCAGATGCGGTACGCAAAGTTTCAGGGGGAGTGGCCCCTGTTTGGGGTCACGTTGATGTGTGATTCGTGGACGGGCCCGACAAGAATGAACGTCATCAATTTTTTGATCTATTGCAATGGCGTCATGTGGTTTCACAAGTCAGTTGATGCGACGGGCAGGAGCCAAGATTCGTCTTATTTGCTGGGGTACGTCCAAAATATTATGCCAGTTCACATGCACTATGTTTTCTCGGTTCCACTAAATGTTGTGCCTACTTGTGCAGCTGATTCGCAAGGTGGTTGAGGAGATAGGTGCTGAGCATGTTGTGCATATCGTCACGGACAACGGCGCCAACTTCAAGAGAGCATGCCAGAGATTGAACGATGAGTACAAGCATATTGTTTGGACACCTTGCCTTGCACACACCATCAACCTGATGTTGAAGGACATTGGTAAAAGGGCGGAGCATGCAGATATGATCTCAACATGCAAGCGAATTTCAGCTTGGCTGCACAACCATGACCAGTTGAATGCAATGATGAGGGCAGCCATTGGAGGTGAGTTGGTCAAATGGAATGCCACTAGGTTTGGGACCAATTACATGTTCATGGAGAGCTTCCATCGGAAGCGTGATCGTTTTATGCAGTGGATGAGATCTTCCGAGTTCTTGCATAGCAGGTGGGGAAAATCCGAGGAAGGTCACTATGCTCACGCAAGGTTGTCTAGCATACAGTGGTGGGACACACTCAAATACATCATCGATTCAGTGGCACCAATTTACAGGTTCCTTCGGTTCGCTGATCAGGATAGGCGACCTAACCTGTGTGAGGTTGTCTACAACTACCAAGAGTGCAAAACCGAGATGGAGAAGTTCTTTGGAACAAATGTGTCAACATGGCATGAGTACAAGGCTATCATGGATGCCAGGATTGCGGACGTGTACCAAGGCACGCATGTGGGACCAGGTGCGATCACAACCATTGTTAAAATAGCCGTCTCTACATATTGAGTATTTACCATTTGCTAATTTGTCGTGCATCGTATGTTGCAGCTGCTGTACTCAACCCAAGGCTTGTATACCGTTACAATCCAACTTCGTCCATGTTTGCTGGCCTCAAGGAAGCATTTGGGAAAATGACGGATGTGCACTCCGCTATCTTGGCATTACAGGAGGAAGAATCATTCCGCATACACCTTGGGGAGTTTGGCAGCGAGCTGGCCATTAAAATGGCCTCGGACCCAAGACAACCCCATGTAAGAGTACTTTTGAACTCATTTTTTTGTTCTTTTTCAGCGCGTACCTAACATAATGGGTTCCACTTGCAGCTCAATGGTGGATGCTGTTCGGCAGGAGCACTCCAAATCTGCAAAAACTTGCGCTGAGGCTTGTTGCACAGTGTGTATGCTCCAGTGGATGCGAGCGCAACTGAAGTACATTTGCTTTGCTGCACACGAAGGTTCGGAATCGCTTGTCCCACAAAAAACTGAACAAGCTAGTGTATGTGAACTACAACCTTCGGCTGCGACTCGCGGATGCATCCGGACCACCTAGGCGTGAGGAAGAAGACTTCATTGACCAGTTCACGCAGATGTCCTTTTACGAATGGGATAATCCGGTTCGAGACTGGATGAAGTATGGCAGATCCAACCAGACTCCAGTACTCAACGAAGAGGATGAAGAAACGGACATCCCTCTTCCGTCCCATATCGTGAGGTACGTTGATGTACTGTGTTAGCCACTAACGAACCATACTTTTAATAATATGATTCATTCTTTGTGATGACAGAGACCAAGTGGACCCCGATGATCTTGGGCCCATTAGTGATTGGGCCCGTAGACATGTGGGTGACACGCATCTTGGGAAAAGAAAATACCAGACGGGACCTAGCCAGAAAAAAAGGGGAAGCGAGTGCAACAACCTGTCACCAGCGATGATTCGGCAGATGATGGCGAGGAGGGTGAGCAAAGTCCACGGTACCAGGAGTCCGATCACAGCAGCTCAACAACTGACAGTGGAGACGGTCATAGTGGTGACGATGACCCTGGAGCTGCTGTTGTTGTTGGTGGTGGTGGGGCTGGGGGTTCTGCAGATGGTGCTGGTGGTAGTGGTGCTGGTGATGCTGGTGGACTTCGTTTCACAGGTATGGATTGTTACAGACATTTTTTTTAATGTCTATGCCTATTCACTAGTACTAATTATGGTCGGCTGCAGGCGAGACGGACTTCACACATGCTACTCAGGACCGCGACCATGGACAGCCGGAATCGCAGAGGAGAGCATACGACCCGACGGGCTGCTACGACATGCCACAGTACTCCTCTTCCTCGTACAGTGATACATCGTACGGTGGTGGTTATACCTACCCCGTTCATGACATCAGCACGCAGCCGGCCACTAGATGGGTCTACGAATGGCAAGACCCGGATTTCTACAACATGTTAGTGCAGGAATGGGAGACCACAGCTCATTGGACGGGCCAATCATGGATAGAGTACAAGGCCGGGCTACAGTCGCGCGGTATCGCTCTAATGTCCACCGCGGAGTATGAGGAGGGGTGCCGAAACGGGATCTTCCCTTATATGCAACGCCAGTGAGTAGTGACCATGATGTTCGCATGTCTACGGCACGAGGTATTTCCATGGACGATTTGTTGTTGTTGCAACGGTGAACTACGTTATTTCCGTCGTGAATTTGTGGCTAGTGCATCGCTATGATATTATTGTGGGGTTGACCATTTGTATCACACTATTTTACATGAATTGTGTGTTCTATTTACATCATTATGCACAAAGGTCATGAAATTTTTTTTGATTTTTTCAAGCAAAAAAAAATAAAAAAGACACCCGGCGGTTTGGACCGGTTTACCGTTCAAACCGGTCGGTAACCGGCCCTAACCGACCGGTTACCGGTCCAAAACCGATTGCACTGCGGGGTTTGAATTCAAAATTCAAACCGTTCGGTTTGGACCGGTAACCGGTCAAACCGACCGGTAACCGCCCGACCGCTCACCGGCGGTTACCGGATCCGGTTCGGTTTTGAAAACCCTGGTGCAGCGATTATACTTCGTGGGTGCAGTGGCAACCATCTTTTACACCACTGGCTAAGACAGAGATCCCTAGTAATGGCCTGTTGCTACGCCCTGAACTGTGGTCATTATTCAACCAAGCTTATACAAAGAGTACAAACTGCTGCAGTGATTAGTTTGTGGATGGTGAGGTGCTTCCATAGTAAGCAGCAGGCGGTATTTGAGCTGAAACCACTGTGGCCACCACCTGAACAAAACTTGATAATGTTGCAGCCGTGGATCAGTTGTGGCTTAGGTTTAGCAAATTGGAGCTTATGTTTTCATTCATATTGGGAAATCCACATGTGCAAGCTGCATTGGCTTCAATTTCTTGAAAGTGTTGCACAAGTTGATGAGGGCAATAGCAGAGGAGTTGCTGCTCAATTTCTGTTCTGTTTATCTCAGATTTGGCTTTTCACTGAGATACTAGCAGCAGATGTAGGCTTCACATTTGATCCATTAGAAATGAAAAGGCTGCAATTAAATGGTTTTGGGAAAATGCAAGTGATTGGTGGGTTCCTATTTGAGGTGCCACAACGGTGTAGAGAGTATATGGTGCTTGTACAGTGGAAAACTTCTAGACTGCCACCTGTGCAACTCAAGATGGCCCCTAGAGGTGCTAATCTGCGGCAATTAGCAAGTCCATGGTTCTTGTGCTCTGAAGCTGACCAACGATCCAATATGCCATGTGTATTGGTACATGACCTCTCAAAGGAGAAACTGCTGGAACACTTGCTGGTCGTTTATCAGAAAATTGGAGTAGAGCTATTTGTTGATGCTGACAAAGACTACTGCTACTTGGGTTCAGTGAAGAATGAGTTGCAAATACATACATGTGGAGAGTGGGTGCTTGTCATCGGACATATTCAGAATACTGCTATGCAAGGAAATACTACAGTTCACGGACTGGACATGACGCTATTGTGCATTTATCACAAGAGAAAAGGCGCAACTGATAGCAGCATTCAGGCGTACATCGGCTACATGTTCTTAGTCATTCACGTATCCTGCATGATGAGAAGATTTCGGGTGATAGATTCACTTCATTCAACTCATGGAAGACAACAATTAATTCTATGGCCATCAACTGTCAAAGAAGCATATATCGAGATTGAGAAAAGAGGGGTGCGTGTTGGAATATATGTATGTCAGCTGAAGCTCCCAACCATGTTAATCAAGAGGGATGGATGGCTACCAGAATTACCAACTCAGAAGGATGCAAATCATGATTTCCATAGGTATTTTTCAGTAGCGGCTTGAGGACAAGCCATGTTTTAAGAAGGGGGGAATGTCATGATACAAGCTATGTTCCCAGGAAAAAGCATCCAGACCAAAAATGGCCCAAGAAGTCAAGTCAATGTTTCGTCAGCCCACTAGTAGCAGTAGATTGGAGCCAAGATTAGGGCCCAACCCAGCTGCGTCTGGCGTGTGCGGCTTGGCAGCTGTAACAGAGAGGATTAATAGGAGGGAGGAGAGGAACTAGAGGTCGACTTGGTTGTTGCCGGAATTTGTTGGCGGCAAGCTGCGGCTCGAGACGGCTGGCGGCAACCTTGCCCACCGGAGCTTGTAAACTCCAGATTATCCAGTTTAAAGCTATATACCTAGTAGTATTGTGTAACATGGTGGATGCGCAGAGGAGCAACGCCGGATCTGGAAGAGACAAGGGGCGGCGCCGGCGGGAGGTGGTATGGAGCGAAGGTAGTGAGAAGGAACACACGGGCGGTGCCGGCGGGTTGAGCGAGGGACTGAATGGATGGCGTCTCGATATTGAGACTGATCGCACCGGGTACTTCCACAACATACTATAGTAGTACGAAAATCGCTGCACCGCGGTCCGCTAGGCTATCCGCGATGATCTCCCATCCCCTATCTGCCGCGCACTACGGTTCCTACGCCGAACGGCCTGCTGCTGCTGTTCTTGTTTGCATACGTAAAGGCCTGCTGCCGGCTCTCCTGCTTGCGGGCCTGCTACTACTGTTCACATGCGAGTGGGAGGGAGAGAGAGCACATGCGGGTCCCACTGCTACAGTTTCTATTTCAATTAACCAAAATATGTTATAATTCATAACTAAAAAACCAAATTAAATTTCGATTACCCCATTAAATTTATTTCAATAAATACTTCAAAATAAGATCTCACATGGATATATTTAGATAAATTTTATTTATAAACACGTGGATCTATTGACAACTGATATAGAGTATGAGATATAAAGTATGATAGGTGCGGGCGAAATATATATAGAGGAAGAAATCTCGCTGATCAGGATGGAATATTCTTTTTAGAGGATGAAAATAGAGGATGAAGAGTGCGGATAGCCTGAAATTGCAAACAAATCGTGGGTGAGTGGGGTTGATTCAGAGCTGCTATGCCGTTCGACCTAGGCCCTGTTCATATTCGAAATCTTTTGGAAGAGTAGCACGGTACTACTTTCGTTTTTATTTGGTAATCATTGTTAGATTCAAAAGATTTGTCTCGCAAATTACAGATAAACTATGTAATTAATTATATTTATACCTATATTTAATATACATGCATGTGTTTAAAGATTCGATGTGATAAGGAATCTTATAAATTTTTAAAATTTGGAGGGGAAGTGAATAAGAGCCTCGTGGGTGGGTGGCCCGGGCCTGAACCTTAGGCCGAAACCGAGGTATGGGCCTGTTTGCCTGCCTAATTGATACCGGCTACTGAATAGTTATTTGATACCTATTTGTCGAGTGTTTGTCTGTGCGGTCATCTGTACTGCAACGTGAATAACATGTTAGGTTTTGAGTTGTGCTATTCACAATGTGGGTACTATTTTATAATACAAAGTGGTTATAACATATTGATGTACCCAGGTTTCATATAATATAATTCTTCTTTCGTCGAAAAAACATATAGTAATCATCTCTCTCGTATATATATTCACTATTATGTTATACTACACCAAAATGTTATACTGAAAAAATTCAGTATTGTTCAGTAGTCTACTGAACATTATTGAGTAGTACTTCGTATTTTTTTATGTCAGTTTTACCTTATGATGTAAGATGTAGAATAATCGTGTGTGTGTGTATATATATATATATAGTACAAGATCATGCTAGACTATTTATAGTATGTATATCAAGTATGCAAGTAAAAATAAAGCATATGATCATACTTAATTTATATTATTATAATAATATATTAAAAAATATGAGCTTTATTAAAAAAAATCACGTGGTAGCTTTTAGAGTATCTTAAAATAAATATATAAACATACTCAAACTGGTAAATGAGTATGTATACATACCATAGCATCTCCAATAGTTTGCTAAACCCATTTGCTATCCTTTATTTTTTGGCAAAATTAGAAAAATCACTCCTCCAACAGTTTGACATCCAACTTCGCAAATTTTAGCAACTTGAGAAATCTCCCCTCTCTACGTGCATATATGCGGGCGCAAACCAACACGTATCACCGGCAAACGTAGAGGTGGAAGGACACATAATAGTTTTGTTTCACTCTCAGAGTTGATGCAAGTTTGCCTGAGGTGGAATGACATAAAATTAATTTTGTTTCACTGTTGAGGTTCCTGATGCAAGTTTGCCAAATATTTGCCAAATAATTATACGAAATTGTTGGAGAGAGTCCATTTTTTTCACTTGCTATATATTTTAGTAAGTTGTCGAATCACGATATTTGTTAAGTGAATTTTGGTAAACTGTTGGAGATGCTCTAATAACCTAATATGACGTATAGTTGTTTTAAAAATATTTAGCTAATTTTTTATTTATAAGTCGCTATAACGAGTTATTATAGTGTGTTTTGAAATATACCCTCTTCATAAATTTCAAAAAATTTGGAGAGTCGAAACGTATCAAGATTGATAAAAAAATTATGACATTAAATAAGTACTATTAGTTGACATTATAAACGTTATTGTATTATTATATAATTTTGGTCAAATTTGAGATACTTTGATTCTTCAATATTTTGGGGTGTCTTATCATTTGTTATAGAGAGAGTATGCTAAATCAAATATTTAAAATAGTGATATGTATCCATTTCTTGAAAAAAAAAAACCGAGAAAACCAGACAAACACGCACACGAGCAGGAACGAGAGTTCACTTTCTCAGTCGCTCCCGCCGCTCCGCCAACCCCGTGAAATGCAATACCTTCAGTAAGAGCGGACGTCCAGCTTATTCGTGCGCTCTGATTGGTTGCTTTTTAACCTGGGCCCCACATGCATGTGCACTTTTTGCAGTATTTGTTCGGCTGGATACAACTCATTCAATAACAAAGATAAAAGGACATATATGTCATGTTTGGATCCTAGGGCTAGAGTTAGTTTGGGTTAGTTTGCACTCAACTAGCCTAAAAGTATCCAAACATGAGGGCTAGATTGGCTAGTTGCAACTAGCCCATCCAAAAAAACTAGCTCCCCAAAGAAGTGATTATTTGAGCTAGTTTGGGATAGTTGTGGTCAAATGTGGGACCCACCTCATATGCAACTACAAAAAATGTTATAACTAACAAACCAAACATCAAAATAAAATTTTGATTACATCATTGATCTCGTTACAATAAATACTTTAAAATAAGACCCCACATGAATATATTTGGGTGATTTGTAAAAATAATTTATTATCAAATTAGCCTTGGATCCAAACACCTCCTTAGCTAGAGATAGTTTGAGCTAGTTCACAAACTAACTCTAACCAGCCGAGCTAGAGTGATCCAAACAGGACCATAGTGGTGGGCCTGACGCAAATCTCGAGAGAAGTGGTGCCGTCTAGATAAGCTCCGCGGGCGCTCATACCTACGGTTTTTTCGTCTAAGATGAACATGTCCACTTAAAATGAAATTGTTTTTTTTCAATGGAGGAAAATGACCACTCAAATTGTTGTTTTGTGGAAGTTCTAAATTTCCAGATGTATACTCTTTTTAGGCATGTTTCCTTCACAGAAAGTTAGAAACTTCCTATTTCTGTTCTATCTGTACATCTGTGGTTATTGGTGAGTGCTAAGTTGCCTGATGTTTTCTTTAAAGATCGAGCGGTTGCCTGATGCTGAACATTACTTTGTAGTTTGTACTCTAAATTTTCTCTCAACCATATCCAGTGCAAAAGTATTTAATTGCGACAAATTTAAGTTATGACATGCCTATCCTCATGTTTACTTTTATCTCAATTTTGACTCAAAGTACCGAGTGAGGCAAATTAGATTGGCTACGACTTCTGAACACCAGTTGAGAAGTGCCATATGGTGGTTGACCCACGGGCAGTCAGTGAGCTACCAGATAAGGGTTGTAACGATTGTCTACATTTCTCAATTTCTTATTTCCGCACGCACAGAATTTCAATAGCACGACGTACGTTAGATACTTCTATGCTGGTGGTATTACTGGTATCTCTGTTTTCTGAAAGGTGAGCAGCAGCTTTGATGAACCAATATTACCTTAAGCAGGAACCAAGGTATCCGCCAATTATTTCTGCTTATAGTTATTGTTGGCAAGTGACAACAATTTGTGTGCTGGCAATTCCATTTGTATGGAGCTTATGTTGGTTCTGACGTTTTAAGCTGTCTGAACGACTACTTATGTGTTCAGTTCGTGATACACCTCCTTTAAGCTTTGTGATAACACAATTTTTCTGTCTGCATCGTGGACTGAATAAAAAAAGTTCAGATATCTATATATCCATTGCTAATTCTGACAAACCATGGGCTAAACTAATACTTGACATAAAAGATTACTTGATGGTGAAAGGCTACCTGCGTGTGTTGATTTTTCAGGGATGCATTCTTTGACTACGCCGAGCATACCAAGATTTTGCTGGATAGATTGTACCTTAGTCACCGGGAACGCGGGACGAGGCGACGATCCTCGTTCCCGGGAACGTCGTCCCGGATCGCGGAACGGGAACGCGTCGGGAACGCTGCTGGAACGCCGACGGAACGCGACCCTGCCGCCGGCCCGCACAGTCCGCGGAACTTGAGGTGTGTGTCTTCGATCCTACGCGCCATGCCGGCCGACGGTGTACAGGAAGGACTCGGCCGGTCTGTCGGCTCTCCACGTCGCGGCGCGAATGGGTGTACGGGACACCACCGTGTGGTGAAGGACATGCTAAGGAGCCACCCGGACGCCGCCGAGCTCCGCGACGGCGATGCACAGTCCGATCCCGACTACTGGTCCGCAGCTGAGCTGAGCTGAGCTTAACAGACTGGTTGTGGTTGGGTCGCCTCGCCGTCGCCGTCGGTCGCTGTAGCACCAGTCTGGCAACCTAACTAGTACTAGTAGCTAGCTAGAGCTAAGCCAATACCACTACAGCTCGTCGCCCGTGGCCCGTACCCCGTACCCCCGTCCTGGCGTGGCGTCCTCGTCGTCCACAAACCACAAGCTCAAGCTCAAGCTGCTGCTTTCTGCCTGCTTCCTCTTTCTCTTTCTCTTCAGTTGAGGAGGTAGTAGGGAGCGTCCCAGCCCCTGCTTGGTCCCAGGAACCAGCAGGAGCCTCGCTCGCTGCTCCTGCTGTTAGCTATCTAGATCCATCCAGGTTCCAGGGGAGGGCCGGAGAGATAGCGACATGCTAACGAGCCTTCGGATTGGGTGAATTTGCGTCGTTCCTCATCGTCGTTCCAGGAACGTCGTCCCGGATTAACTTGGATTATAGTCCATATTAATTTGGAACGTGCTGAAGCTATATACTCGTCGTTCCAAACAGTATTGAAAATTAACGTACCATGTTCCTCGTCCCCGTTTCTCGACCCGGTCGACCCGGGAACACGGTGACTAAGGATTGTACCAGTTGCTATCAGAGGCTCTTGGCCTAAACCCGAGCTACCTAACTGATATTGAGTGCAACCGAGGGCAGATGATACTGTTTCACTACTACCCTCCATGCCCGGAGCCTGAGGTTGCCATCGGAACAACCCAGCATTCTGACTCCGGCTTCCTCACTGTCCTTCTCCAGGATGAGATTGGCGGCCTGCAGATCCTCCATGACGACCAGTGGATCGATGTGCCACCAACGCCTGGAGCGTTCATAGTGAACATCGGCGATCTCATGCAGGTACATACATACATATATGTTCATGCTCGTCGCTGAGATTCAGACCATAAATTGTAACAATATGAGACCTAGGTAAATCATTGTTTTCAGTTTTAGAGCTGATATTTGTGCTGTATACGTGTATGTGCAGATGATGTCGAACGACAAGTTCCGAAGCGCCGAGCACAGAGTGGTAGCAAAGAAGGCTGGACCCAGGGTCTCCATCGCATGCTTCACCAGCCATTCAGATTCCAGAAGGATGTATGGCCCTGTCAAGGAGCTGTTGTCTGATGAGTGCCCACCACTGTATAGGGAAACTCTTGCGAGAGATTAAATTGCGCACTACTACTCGGTCGGGCTAGGCCGCAAAAAGGCTATTTACCATTTCCGACTATAGTGATTCTGCAACAAATTGCGAGTTTTGCTTCTCTAAAGTCTGAACTATATGTGTCATTTGTTGCAATATACTCCCTCCGTCTAAAAAAAAAAGTCGCTATGAAAATCGTGTGGGTCAAACTTTCTCAACTTTGATTAGATTTGTAAAAAATATGTGCAACATTTATATCTCAAAATAAGTTTATTATAAAAGTATATTCAAAGATCTACCTAATGATATTAATTATATACTATAAATATTAATATTTTGTTAAATATAGTTGGTCAAAGTTAAAAACTGTTGACTTTTTATAAAACGATTTTTTTTTAGGACAGAGAGAGTATGAATTAAAGGCATTGATGGTCATCTTATATGCCCATACGGCATACGCTATTTCTATCTATATCAGATAATAAAAAAGTAAAGTTTCTCCATCTTTTTTTTGTTTGACCCATTCGATCGAGGTCTAACCACAGACCCACTTGCTCATGGCCACTGCCTTCCGTTGCTGCCAGCCCACTTGTTGGCTAACGCTCTGTCCCGTGGGCTATGGCTTCCATCTTTGTCTCGTTGCTCCTCTCAAACAAAAGCGCAAGGAGAAGATGGGAGTCATGACTTACGAGAGAGAACGTGTTATCCAACAAGTGAGCCGATAGAGATGGAAAGCAATGGCCATGAGCGAGTGAATTGGTGGTTGGGCCTATATATATTGAATAGGCCAGACAAAAAAGATAGAGAAAGTTTGTTTTTTTATTATTAGATATATATAGATTATAATACGAGAATTTAAGGGTAAAAGTTTACTTCAAATGATTTCTTTCGAGTGCAATACTATTATTATTTTTGGATGAAACATAAATAAGGTACCTATATTTACCATTTTGAATGAGAGATAAAATGATTGGGTCTAACGGGAACGGAGCAACTAGTGTTTAGAGGACCTTGAGCTCAGGGCTCTCGCACCAGCTCAAAATGGGGCTGGTAATAGATTCTTCTCCCACTACAAGGCGCGTTAGCGCCCCCACAGGGGAGCCTGGCCACGTCACCCCCCTTGTTCCGGCCGTCCGATCGTGCCTGTGGACGGCTAGGATCCACCGAGGCCATTGACGTTTTTTTCATAAAAGCCCTCCACTTTAACCAAAATCAGTCCGCGGTACAGCCAGGTCCATGTGAACAGTAAATGAGTTATGTTTTCTTCCGTCTACACCCTTGTATTATGGAAATACTTCGCACGAAGAAGACGAAATCCTGAGTTCATGGCTTTTTTTACGCTTACCCGCCCGTCTGTCGCTTTTGCGAAAAACACCCACGCCCTTTGGACGTGGTAGGCTCTTCACCCGACCCGCCGCCCCTCGTCTTTCTCCTCTCTCGCTCCCAACTCTCCCTTTCATGCGCTCATCCCCTTCCTGCTCCTCTCTCCTCTCGATCTCTCTCGCGTTTCCTCCGAAGCGGCGGCGGCCACAAGGCGACACTAAGGGCGGACTCTAGCGGCCTCCTTCCTTCCCCGTCACCCCCGGCGCGGGAGGCCCACTGCAGCACGACATCCCTTCTCCGCCGCCCCCGGCGTGGGCGGGTCCCTGCGACGCGCCCTAGCACGTGTTGCGCCGGTGGCCGCCGCTGACGCTCTCGTACACACTCAAATAGATGATGGGCTCTAAGCCCATGGGTGTAACCACACGCTACATATACCAACGGCTGTGTCCGGAATGGCTTCCATTCTAACTGTGTGTTTGGATGTGAGGACAAGCAGGGACGGGGCGGGACAGTTCTGGGATCGGTAGTGTTTGGTTGGGAGTCTACAAGGAACGAGGCGTACATCCCATATGGGAATATTCCCATGAGATTCGGGCTCACCTATCCCCATAAAAAAGAGCGGAGAGGGGTCGTCCCGCTGGGACGGGAGCTGCACGCAGGAAAGAAGAAGACCTGCGGGTAGCAGGCACCATGGTTAGACCTGGTCGTGAGCACGCATGGTCGCTAGCCGTGGGTGTCGGCATTGGCAGCGAGTGCGGGGGTGGGGGCAAGGTCTAGATGCAGGGGCGCGGGGGTGAGGCCTGGCCGTGGCCCATGGGTGCCGGCACCGGTAGCGGGCCGACAAGGTCGCAGAGAGGACCACAGAGAAGATTGCGGCTCCGTGACGGAAGAAAGGATAAGGAAAAGGAAAAGGAAGGGTGAAAGGTCCTAGATGGCTAGAGGGGGGTGAATAGCCTATAAAAATTCTACAAACCACTAGAGCAAAGGGTTAGATAACACTAAAGCGAAGCCTTTTGCTCTAGCTCTACTTAGGTCCTAAATAGAGGGTCCGGACCATTGCGCATGCGTCCGGACCCTCTGCCATTTGAATTCGCCGGTTCGCGCCTTTGCCTTCTGCTATCGCGTGTCTCCGGACGCGTGAAACAGTAGCATCCAGAAATATTTCCAGGGCAACCCGAGAGCATTCAGTACTCCGGACGCTCTGCATAGTGCGAGTCCGGACCATTGAAGCCTGCGTCCGGATCCACAGAGAGAGCTCCCAGAGAGCTCAAAACAACCGGACACAAGTCCGGAGTCCGCGTCCGAACCATCATCAGCGTCCGGACCTTCTGTCTAGAGAGGCCAAGCTCTAGGGTATGCCTCCGGTCGCATGTCCATTGGTCCGGACCGCATCTCACTTGCGTCCGGACCTACGTCCGGAGCTTCTCTGAGTTCCAAACCGAGCCTCCTCTTCTTCTCCAAGCTTCCATGTGCTAACACCTTGTTATTCATACACTTGTTCACCTGTGTTAGTTTTTTCAACATATTTTCTTGGATTTGTTTCATGTTTGTGTCACTTAGGTTCATTTTATATGAATGCAATGCAAACCTAGTGGCACATGATAACCGCAATCGAAACGAGTTTTCCCTTCTTGATAGTACGGCTATCTATCCTAAATGTGATCACACTCTCTATAGTGTCTTGATCACTAAACCAAAAATGGCCCTATGGATATACCTTTGCCTTGAGCCATTTTGTTTTTCTCTTTCTTCTTTTCCTTAGTCCATGAAGCACTTGATCAATATGCCATTGTCATCCTTCTAGCTCCATGTGTCAAGGTGAACCACCCTATCTTAATCATACACTTAGTACAAGGGTTAGTTCATAGGTTTCATCAATTAACCAAAACCAAACAAGGTCTTTCAATCTCCCCCTTTTTGGTAATTGATGACAACCTTTCATAAAGGAATATATATATAGTGAAAATTCCACTTTGGTAGTATTAGCTCCCCCTACATATGTGATATATGAGTTTGGTTCATTTTGATCACATATGCATGAATAAGAATTGTGGGAGAGTGAATACTACCAAATGATGCTAAGGTGTGTAGGATGGACCTTTGAAGCGTGATACCAATCGAAGTGCAAAGTATAAACCATCCTTAGCACCATGAATGCCTAGAAACCACTTGAAAACACTTGGAAACACTTTGAGAGAACTAGATACCACATGAAAATATCAATACCTAATCATGCTAGTTCTTCAAGCACCATATCATTTAAGTTTCTAGCATTCACCACACAAGCATATCATAAATGTAAGAGCATATGCAAGCAAGCACTTATGAATGCACAAAGATATACAACAACTTTATTCATAGGCTTGCTCCCCCTACTTGTGTGCTTTTATTTTCAAATTTTCAAAAATAATTTTCTTGTACTTACTACTTACTTCTCCCCCATTGTCATCTATTATCATAAAAGATGTGCTCAAAGATTTGATTATTGGAGAGAAGTTTAGTTATGGTTCAATCTAGATTACTTGTCCCAAGGTATTTAACTCGGTTTAAATCATGGACAAGCTTGTTCACACATCCTAGAATGGTTATCTTGCCCATGTTGAGTTAAACATTTGAGGTTCATAATCTAGATCAAACACTAGGATTGCAAGCCCACAAATATGTCATATGCTACCACTAGATCAAGTCAAGCATAGAAACAATAGTGGTACCATATAAGTATCAAATCATTTGATTTTCATGAATGAACCTAATGAATTGATGTCTAGATGCACTACACAAGTCCTAATATTGGATGTATGACATGTCAAACAACTTTTATCTTGCTTTGCTCGAAGGAGAGGCATGTCATATATGGAGGTGCATCAACACATGTTTGAGAAATCAAGAATGTTCAATTCATTCCTTAGCTTGCAAAATCTCTTCTTATCAAGTGGCTTGGTGAATATATCGACAAGTTGATCATCAGTGCCAACACTTGTGATCTTGATATCACCCTTAAGTTGATGATCCCTTATGAAGTGGTGCCTCACATCAATGTGCTTGGTTCTTGAGTGTTGAACCGGACTGTTGGTTAGCTTCACCACACTTTCATTGTCACATAGCAATAGCACTTGCTTGAATTTGATTCCATAGTCATTCAAAGTTGCTTTCATCCAAAGAAATTGAGCACAACAACTACCCGCACTTATGTATTCGGCTTCGGCGGTAGAGAGTGCAATGCTATTTTGCTTTTTTGATGACCAAGATACAAGTGATATGCCTAGCATTTGACATGTGCCCGATGTGCTCTTTCTATCAATCTTGCATCCCGCATAGTCGGAGTCTAAATATCTAAGTAACTCAAAGTTTGACCCCTTGGGATACCACAATCCAACATCTTGTGTATGCTTCAAGTACCTCAATATTCTCTTTGTAGCCTTCAAGTGACTTTCTCTTGGAGAGGCTTGGAATCTTGCACACATGCATACACTGAACATGACATCCGATCTTGAAGCGGTCACATAGATTAGGCTTCCAATCATAGACTGATACAACTTTTGATCCACCATGTTTCCACTAGCATCACTATCCAAGTGTCCATTGGAGTGCTAATTCCTTTAGACTCTTCTAAGCCAAACTTCTTCATCATGTCCTTGATGTACTTGCCTTGGCTCACAAATGTGTCATTCTTCAATTGTTTGATTTGAAGACCAAGGAAGTAGCTAAGTTCACCAATCATTGACATTTCAAACTCATTTGCCATCATCTTGCCAAATTCTTCACTAAATTCTTGATTGGTTGAACCGAATATGATGTCATCCACATAGATTTGGAGAACAAATAGATCCTTGCCAAGCTTCTTGGTGAAGAGAGTAGTATCAACCTTCCCCATGATGAACCCTTTAGATAAGAGGAAATCTCTCAATCTTTCATACCATGCTCTAGGTGCTTGCTTCAAGCCATATAAAGCCTTCCTCAACTTGTACACATGGTTGGACTTCTTGTCATCTTCAAATCCGGGAGGTTGCTCAACATATACTAACTCATTGATGTAGCCATTCAAGAAAGCACTCTTCACATCCATTTGGTATGGCTTGATGTTGTGTGCACATCCATAGGCCAATAGAATTCTAATTGCCTCTAATCTTGCAACCGGTGCATAGGTTTCTCCAAAGTCAAGACCTTCAACTTGAGTGTACCCTTGAGGTACCAATCTTGCTTTGTTTCTCACAACTATACCATCTTGATCTTGCTTGTTTCTAAATACCCATCTTATGCCAATCACATTGTAGTTCTTCGGTCTTTCAACTAGTTCCCAAACTTAGTTCCTAGTAAAATTGTTGAGCTCTTCATGCATAGCATTGACCCAATCAACATCTTGTCAATCTTTGTTGGCTCTATGGATGATACAAAGGAGTAGTGCTCACAAAAGGATGCCAATCTTGATCTTGTTTGAACACCACTTGTAATGTCACCAACTATTTGATCAATAAGGTGATCTCTTGCAATGTTGGTCGGTTGGAGAGGTGGAACTTGATTGCTTGAGCTTGGTTGAGATGAACTAGCAACTTGTTGATCTTGCGCTTGAGAGCTACTAGCTTGCATTTGAGGTGAGTTGAGCACTTGGTCTTTATAATCTTCAATGTCAATCACTTGCTTTGGCCTAATGTCACCAATATCCATGTTCTTTATAGCATTAGCCAACTGAGGACCACTCACATCTTCTAGATTCTCATTTTCAACTTGTGAGCCATTGGTTTCATCAAATTCAACATCATGAACCTCCTCAAGTATACCACTAGCCGAATTCCACACTCTATAGGCTTTGCTTGTGGTTGAGTAACCAAGTAAGAACCCTTCATCACATTTCTTGTCAAACTTCCCAAGTCTTGTGCCTTTCTTCAAGATGTAGCATTTGCACCCAAAAACTCTAAAGTATGCAATGTTGGGCTTTCTTCCATTTAATAGCTCATATGCTGTCTTCTCTATTAATGGGTGACAATACAACCGTTTGCTAGAGTAGCAAACAGTGTTGATAGCTTCGGCCCAAAAGGAGTGACTCACATTGTACTCACTAAGCATAGACCTTGCCATGTCAATCAATGTTCTATTCTTCCTCTCAACAAGGCCAATTGATTGAGGAGTGTACTTGGCCGAGAATTGATGTTTGATTTCAATCTCATCACATAGCTCTTCAACTCTTGTATTCTTGAATTCACTTCTATTGTCACTTCTCACTTTCTTGATGGTAGTTTCAAACTCATTGTGACATCTCTTGACAAAAGTCTTGAATGTGGCAAATATTTCACTCTTGTCATTGAGAAAGAATACCCAAGTATATCTTGTAAGATCATCCACTATGACAAATCCATACTTGTTCCCTCCAATACTTGTGTATGTTGTTGGTCTAAACAAGTCCATGTGCAACAACTCAAATGCTCTACTAGTGCTCATCATGCTCTTCTTTGGATGGGTGTTACCAACTTGTTTGCTGGCTTGACAAGAGCTACAAAGTTTGTCCTTCTCAAACACATCTTTCAAGCCTCTTACTAAGTCATGCTTGATTAATTTATTCAATTGCTTCATCCCAACATGACCAAGCCTCCTATGCCATAACCAACCCATACTTGATTTAGTGAGCAAGCAAATTGATAATTGAGCTTCACTAGCATTGAAATCAACTAGGTAGAGGTTCTCATATCTAAAGCCTTTGAAGATCAAGTTTGAACCATCTACACTAATGATCTCAACATCATCTACCCCAAATATGCATTTGTATCCAAGATCACACAATTGAGATACCGATAGCAAATTGAAGTTCAAGCTCTCAACTAGCAAGACATTTGATATGCTCAAGTCATTGGATATTGCAATCTTACCAAGACCCTTGACCTTGCCCTTGCCATTATCACCAAATGTAATACTATCAATGTCATCATTGGTGTTGGAGTTGATTGATTTGAACATTCTAGAATCCCCGGTCATGTGTTGAGTGCACCCACTATCAAGCACCCAATGCCTTCCTCCGGCTTTGTAATTGACCTACAAAACAAATTAGTTCTTCTTAGGTACCCACACTTGTTTGGGTCCTCCAAAGTTAGTGACCAAGGATTTTGGCACCCAAATAGCCTTCTTCTTTGAGCCAACTATGGATGTGCCAACATACTTAGCCATGATACCTTTAGCACTTTTGGTAAGCATATAACATGAATCAAAGTGCATAGATGTAGCTTTAGCAAACTTGGTTTGGCTCATATTTAGTTTGCAATATTGGTCAACATGCCCCACTTTCTTGCAACTATTGTAATACCGACCATTGCTTCTCACAAAGCTAGGCTTTGGAGTCACAAAGGCGGCCTTGCCTTTCTTGGGGGTATAGCCCAATCCCTCTTTGTAGTGGGAGAATCTTTGGCTACCCAAGCACTTTAGCAAGCGGGCATCTCCACCATATGCCTTACCCAAAGCATGAGTGAGTTCATTAACATCATTTTTCAATTTTTTATTTTCAATCACTAGTGTAGAATCATCCTTTGAGCTCTCACTAGTAGATGTGTAAGTGGATGTGCTAGTGTTGGTTGGTGCAACAATGATAGGAGTGAAAAATGATTCATCTAGAATATCACAAGTAACTCCAATATCAGATGATGCAACAATCTTATCCTTGTTTTGCTCAAGGAGGGAGGAGTGAGCCTTCTCAAGCTTATAGTGAGTCCTCTCAAGCTTCTCATGGGCTTCCATTAGCCTCTCATGAGAGCCATTGAGCTCATCAAAGGATTGTTCAAGAGCCTTAAGCTTCTTGTTCAATTCTTTGCACTCCTTCCTCTTTGTCTTAAAGCAAGCATAAGTTTGCTTCATCATATCTACTAGTTCTTCCTTGGAGTACTCCTCCTCATCATCACTACTATCATCATCACTATCATTATCATCATGAGATTGTACCTTAGATGGCTTAGCCATGAAGCATGATGGAGTGTCGAAGATGGATGGCTTGTTGTTGAGAGCAATGCTTGCCAATGCCTTCTTCTTGAACTTCTTCCTCTCATCATCACTAGAGTCATCATCGGAAGAGTCACTACTATCCCAAGTCACCATTTAAGATTCACCCTTCTTCTTGGTGAATGAGAGATTCTTCTCTTTCTTGTCATGCTTGCTCTTCTTCTTCTCGTCATCATCACTATGATTGGGACAATCCGCAATCATATGACCGGTGCTCTTGCACTTGTAGCATCTCTTCTCATATTCTTTGCCCTTGAAGTTATCTCTTCTCTTTCTAGCACCATAGCCCTTCTTCTTCATGAACTTGCCAAACTTGCGCATGAAGAGGCCATCATCTCATCATCAAGGTCACTTGCTTCTTCATCATCACTAGAGTCATGCTTCTTTGCTTTGCCCTTGCTTTTGGATGATGAAGTTTTGAGAGCTAAGCTCTTCTTTTCTTTCTTTTCTTCCTTGACCTCTTCTTCTTCACTTTCTTCATTGTATTGCTCTCCGGTCATGATTTCACCAAACACTTCATTGGGTGTGATCTTGTCCAAACCATCTCTCCTAATTATTTGCCTCAAGGTTTTGTATTTCTTGGGCAAACAACCAAGAAACTGGTTTGAGAAGTCTTCATCCTTGAGCTTCTCACCCAATCCCTTGAGATCATTGATGATCACTTGGAGCCTATGAAACATCTCTGGGATTAACTCATATTTCTTCATCTTGAAATGAGATAGCTTGTCCTTGAGCATATACAACTTGGCATTCTTTACCGTTGAAGTGCCTTCATATGTATCTTCTAGTCTCTTCCACACTTCACTTGCTCTCTCAAGATCCTTGATTTCCTCAAACACTTTTGAGTCAATACCATTGTAGATCACATTGAGTGCCATGGTGTTGCATCGCCGGTTCTCTTGCTCTCTTGGTGTGGGACTATCCTCATCAAGAATGACATAATCTTTTTCGGTCATGGTCCACACCTTCTCATGTATTGAGCCTAGATGCATCTTCATATTCCTCTTCCAATAATCAAATGAGGTGCCATCAAACATTGGCAGTTTGCTCCCCACATGGTTGAATGATATTTGAGTCATCACTAACACCGAAGGTTGTTAAGCCTTGATAATAGCGGTGACCACGGCTCCGATACCACTTGAAAGGTCCTAGATGGCTAGAGGGGGGGGTGAATAGCCTATAAAAATTCTACAAACCACTAGAGCAAAGGGTTAGATAACACTAAAGCGAAGTTTTTTGCTCTAGCTCTACTTAGGGGTGCAAGGCCACCTATCCAAGCAATTATAGTTAGCTAAGTGTTTCACAATCAATAGCAATAACCTAAAGCACTTAGCACAAGCTAGCAAGAACAACTAACAAGCTAAGCTAACAAACTAACTAGAGAGCTAACTAAGCAAGATATGAGCAAGGTAAATACAAGAGAGGAGGTGATTGTTATAACCGATGCCTTGTGATGTATGGATGTCAATGAAGAGAACCAATCACAATGAATACCAATGAGTAGCCGGGAGACAAGTTGACAATCGATTTTTCTCCCGAGGTTCACTTGGTTTCCACCAAGCTAATCCCCGTTGTGTCGACTACCCAAATGGTGTTTCGGTGGCTAATTGGCAATTCACAAGCCAAGCCCACTACCCGGACGCCACAAGAAACCACACAAATGAGAGTAACTCAATGACACGAGCAATTCACTAGAGTTACCCTTTGGCGCTCCGCCGAGGTGGGTACAAGCTCTCTCACAATCGATGAAGTCGGCCACGAACAATCACCAACACGTGCCGAAGCTTCTCCACAATCGTCAAGCCGTCTAGGTGTTGGCAAACACCAAGAATAACAAGAAATCCCGCGGCGATGACGATGACCAAGTGCCACTAAGATGCAATGCAATGATCAATGCACTTGGTTCACTCAATCTCTCAAGAATTAGCAACACAAGCAAAGAGAGATGAGTTGGGGGGCTTCTCAAGCAAGCACAAGTGTATCAAATGAATAAGAGGTGCAAGAGTGTGCTCCTTGAGCCGGCCAAAACATATAAATAGCCACCACCAAATAACTATCCGTTTTGCCCCTCTTTCTCAGCTGACTGCGTCAGTCCGGATGCAAGATGTATAGGGGTCCGGACCATTGCGCATGCGTCCGGACCCTCTGCCATTTGAATTTGCTGGTTCGCGCCTTTGCCTTCTGCTGCCACGTGTCTACGGACGCGTGAAACAGTAGCGTCCGGACCTGTGTCCGGAAATATTTCCGGGGCAAACTGAGAGCACCCGAGAGCATTCAGTACCTCCGGACGCTCTGCACAGTGCGAGTCCGGACCATTGAAGTTTGCGTCCGGATCCACGCAGAGAGCTCCCAGAGAGCTCAAAACAACCGGACGCAAGTCCAGAGTCCGCGTCCGGACCATCATCAGCGTCCGGACCTTCTGTCCAGAGAGGCCAAGCTCTAGGGTATGCCTCCGGTCGCATGTCCATTGGTCCGGACCGCATCTCACTTGCGTCCGGAGCTCCTCTAAGTTCCAAACCGAGCCGCCTCTTCTTCTCCAAGCTTCCATGTGCTAACACCTTGTGATTCATACACTTGTTCACCTGTGTTAGTTTTTTCAACATATTTTCTTGGATTTGTTTCATGTTTGTGTCACTTAGGTTCATTTTATATGAATGCAATGCAAACCTAGTGGCACATGATAACCGCAATCGAAACGAGTTTTCCCTTCTTGATAGTACGGCTATCTATCCTAAATGTGATCACACTCTCTATAGTGTCTTGATCACTAAACCAAAAATGGCCCTATGGATATATCTTTGCCTTGAGCCATTTTTTTTTCTCTTTCTTCTTTTCCTTAGTCCATGAAGCACTTGATCAATATGCCATTGTCATCCTTCTAGCTCCATGTGTCAAGGTGAACCATCCTATCTTAATCATACACTTAGTACAAGGGTTAGTTCATAGGTGTCATCAATTAACCAAAACCAAACAAGGTCTTTCAAAGGGGAAAAGGAAAAAGAAAAAAAAAGAAAGGAAAAAGAAAAAAATGATGAAGTGGACCCTACATGTCAATGATTCATCCCACTTTTTAATATCTCCAAACCAAACAGAAAACAGAGTCATTCTGTCCTCTCTCTCAACCAAACAACAAATAGGATCATCGCGCCTCTAAAAACTAAGATGGAATCATCCCACCCCAGGGTATCTCCCAACCAAACGGTACCTAAGCGATCTCGGCAAACACAGCGCGATGATTTGGCTTATCGCTATCGCGGTCATGTTAGAATTTTCGATTATTCTCTTGGGACCATGTTTCAGAACGCGACCACACCCCTGTGTGAAAGGATCAAGATGCCCAAGAAGGGGGGTGAATTGGGATCTTTTTAATTTGTAAACAAGAATTAAACCTATAAAGAGCCAATTAACCCCCTAGTGCCTACCGCTTGTGTGTCCTAGCTAGAAAGCGGTAACAAGGCAATGGAAAGCGAAAACTTCCTACACAATTCTAGTAAGAAATGAAAGACAAGTGCGGAAAGTAGTGCGGTAATAAAGAGCTAGGGAAAGGGATGCTTGTCACGGCGATGTTTTGCCGAGGTATCGAGGAGTCGACACTCCCCCCTAGTCCTCGTTGGAGCACCTCGCAAGGTATAGCTCCCCCTCAATCCCGCGCAAGGGATGAGTGCTCTCTACGGGCTGATTCTTTGCCACTCCGGCTCGGTGAATCGCCCACAACCGATCACAACGTCGATGGAGAAGGGCCACCGACAATCTTCCGGCGATCACCTTCCTCCGAACACCACCGGACCGTCTAGGTGATGTCGATCACCAAGAGTAACAAGCCTCGATCTTCGCTTGACTCACTCAAGCTTCACAACTAGAGGATGCACACTTGAACTCTTGGATGAACTAGAGAGAGGATGGATGGATTCGCGAATCACTCTCTCTCTCTCTAGGGCTCTTGCTCTCTTCCCAACCTTCTCAACTAACTCAGCAACCCAAATGAGCAAAGGCCAGGTGGGAGAAAAGAGGGAGGGGCTATAAATAGACCCTCTGAAAACTGCCTCGGGCTGGCATTTTAAGTTGGCGACGGACGCTCCGTCGACTAGGCGACGGACGGTCCGTCGCATGCCCAACGGCTAGTTTCTGTTCATAATTGAGGCGACGGACGCTCCGACGCCTAGGCGACGGACGCTCCGACGCCTCTGTCTAACGGCTAGTTCTGACACACTGTTCCCAGCGACGGACGCTACGTCACTGGGCGACGGATGCTCAGCCACAGCGTCCGCCGCTGAATTCTGGCTAGGGTTTGAAAACACCCTCTCTGGAAGGTCGACGGACGCTCTCCGCAGCGTCCGACGCCTGGCCGACGGACAACGTCCAACGCGCCCTGATAAACTTAGCCAGAAAACAACCTCTCTGGAAGGCCGACGGACGTTGTGGACTCAACCACCCAGCGTCCGGCGCCTTTGTCCGACGCGTTGGACAGCGTCCGGCGCCCCTGCCAGGAGCGTCCGTCGCCCAGAAAATGATTTTGACAACTCCGTTTTTCGTCGCGATGAATATGGAAGTTGTTCTAGGCTATCTTACGGTCACCATAGGCTTGCTTAGAGCTAAGGAAGTCAAGTGTGCACCACACCTAAACATGAAGCTTTCCTAAGTCAAGCTACTAGTCTCAACCCCTCTTAATAGTACGGTCAAAGATAAAAAGAGAAGCCCTATCTAATTCTAAGTGCCCTTCATCTCCTTATGGCACTTAGCCTATCATTCTAGGGTCTTCATCATGTCTCCTTAACAACCGAAACGATATCCATCTTGGGGGCTAAGTGATGACCTTTAGAGCCCATTTTCCTTGATCACCATGGCTAGGCTACGCATAGCCTCTGCAAAACACATGTTAGCCATAATAATCTCTAATTGTCGTTAATCACCGAAACCAACTAGGGCCATGATTCTTCAATCTCCCCCTTTTTGGTGATTGACGACAATAGAACCTCGAGTATGGATAAGAGTTTTGGTTAAGAATCGAGGGTGACTTGGAATGGTTGAGCAAGGGTTAGTAAAAAGGTAATGAAGTACACTTGCTCACCCAAGCCAAATCACAAAACATGGTACTTATGGATATGAATGAAAAAGCAGTACCTCATGATATTCTCAAAGGATGTATCAGAGTAAAACGTGGAAGCTCAAATATCGTTAGGCAATGAGATATATCATGAACATGAAACAACTCACAAGATATATTAGAGAAACACAAGAGTTTGTCACATGCAACCATATATACATCAACAATCATCACACCACACATATAGACAAATGCACAAGAGATAGACATGATGAAAGAGTACGGGGAAATAAACATTCAAAGATCCAAATCCCTCCCCCTATCTCTATACTCGACCGAGATAGACATGATGAAAGAGTACGGGGAAATAAACATTCAAAGATCCAAACCCCTCCCCCTATCTCTATACTCGACCCTCTCTCCCCCTTTGGCGTCTAGCATCAAAAACTAAGAGTCTGGGGCTGGAGAAGAAGGCGAAGTAGCGGCAGCTCGGCGATCCAGCATGATGAAGTCCTGAAGATCGGACTCATCTGACTCATCTGACACGGTCTCTGCTGGTGTAGGTGCAACTGGGGTGGCCTCTGAAGCTGTCACTGGCACCTCTGGAGCTGCGGTCTCAACTGACTGTCGCTGAGACTCTGCTGGTGCCTCTGACGGTCCTGCCTCAGTAATAGCGGGCCTGGGGGCCCGACGAGTGAAAACTCGAGGCGAGGGGGACGTAGTCACTGCTAGTGCCACTAGGGACACTGCCGCTGCAACCTCTGCAGGCTGAGTCTGACCAGGAGAGGACAATGCCACTGTAACCTCATCTGCAAGAGATATGGCATCCGTCTGAACGGCAGCTGGAGGTGTGGTGACTGTCTGTGCCGACTGCTCAGGTGCGATCTCCGACGACGCAACTGAGGACTGGTGAGTGCCTGTCGCCGGAAGATCCACTGCGGTCTCTAGAGCTGGTGTGACCTGCTGAGGTGCTCCTGGGGAGTCTTCTCCCGTGATCTCAAGATATGAAGCTGACAGATCTCGCGAGGCCTCTGCTAGTGTGGTTCCCCGGGTAGGGGTGAATCCCGTCTGGAACTCTCTGGGTGAACCTATCCAAGAGGACACCTGGGTCCTCGGAGTCTCGTACTCTGGAGAAGCTGCCGGCTGGAACGGAGGTGTAGCTGATGCCTGACTCTGCTGTCCACTGGACGATAACGCTAGAGTGGGCACCACAACTACTGGAGGTTGTGGTAAAGGAGAGGTGAACTGCTGCTGCTGAGAGACGGCGGGCAACTGAAAGTGTGGAGTGGAGGTCTGCCCGGAGCTCGAGGCCAGAAGACGCTCAAGTAAAAGAGTCTGAGTCTTCTGGATCTCTGCCTGCTGTAGCTGATAGGCTAGGAACTGGCGCTGGAACTCATCCTGCCTAGCCTGTGTCTGAGCCTGAGCTGCCAGCTGCTACTCAGTGAGCCTCCGTAGGTCTACAGCCTGTCGTCTCTGCTCCTCTGCCTGGCGAGACTGCTCCTCCTGCATCCTCGAGAGTATGGTGAGCAGGGTAGCCTCTGAAGAACTGGAGCCTGGAGCTGGAGCTGCTGCAGCTGTGCCTGACCAACCAGCCTCGTGGTCATGTGTCATAGGTGTATACTCGTGCACTGGCTGGTAGTCCTCGTCAGAGCTGTCGGAGTCGAGATCCTCTCTAAATACTGTCTCTGCAGCTGTATCGATCTCGACGTCCAAGTCTGCCAGCTCTGCCTGAGCAATCTGCTCAACTGTCGCATCGGTGACCTCAGCTGACTGTGGTGGCACTCCGGCCTGTCTCGTGCCTGGTCTGTAAGCTCTGCTGGGGCGAGGTAACTGCCCATGGGCCACAAGCTGGCTCATCGAATAGACAGGAAACTCTGTAGCTGACCTCGTGAGGGTGACTCTCATAACCCCTGACCCAGTCTTGGCAACTACCAAGTAAGAGATCCAATGTGCGAACTATAGCTGCCAATGACCTCTGAACCCAGCAGCTATGATGTCCTCGAGCTCGCTCACTATCAGATCCCATAGGTCGAACTGCTCTTTCCGGACAATGTGAGCTAGGAGCCAAAGCTGAAGTCGAGTGATAGTATCCCTGGCTCCAATCCTGGGTAGAATAGTCCATCTGAGAACCTCGTGGAGGATCCGAGCCACAGGAGTGAGGTCACGTGGCGTCCGGCTCGAACCCTCAGTGAACGGCTGCTGAAAGCACGGACTGACAAAGTCTGTGGATGGCACTATGCCATCGTGAGGTCGGCGAGGGGCCTCCTGATCCCCATAGCAGAGACTGTGGATCCTGGTAGGTGAAGATCCGAGGTGAAAGAACTCTCGGAACCTGGCAGCTGTAACCCTGAAGTCACGTCCCTGATAGGCGAAGTGGAGGAACTCGTGATCAGGTGAGATCCACAGGGAGGCGTAGAACTGATAGACCCACTCTTTCTGATATGCCCCTGAGCGACCCATCAGATCTGTCAATCCCTGGATGTACTGGAGATGCTGCAGGATCTCTGGACCGCCGATCCCCTCAATCTGAGTAGCTGGGCACACCCTGTGGGCCCTGAGAGGAGCATCGGTGTCAACATACGCTCGGTAGAAGTCCTCGTGCACTGTGGTATAGAACTCTCGTCCAACACGGGGGTCCCTCTGAGGTGGGAACCAGGACTGGAAATCGACAAACCGAAGCAGCTGGACTTGCTTTGCTGTAAGTGTCCTGACCTGGTGCCTCACTGGGTCTGGGAGTCTGGGTCCTGGAGGGCTAGGTGGTGCACCTGAGCCTCGGGAACGAGTGACTCGACGGCTCATCAGCTCTCCATAGTAGAATGGCCCGCGGCCTCTGTCGGCTCAGTCGCTGGGACTGGCTCTGCAGCTGGTGCCTCTGTAACCTCGACGGGCTCTGACTCTGGAGGTGGAGGGGACTCACGACGCGCTCCACGGCGAGGTGAGAGCCTCAAACCGGCGCGACGTCCTCCTCGCTCAGCTCTCTCGGCTGCCTCTGCTACTGCAAGAGCGGCTACCGAATCTGGATCCATTGCCGGCCTCTTGCGCTTCCGGGAGATGACCTTCTGCTTGCCCTTCCCGCGGTCAGTGGGTGGACGCGGTGGAGGTGGAGGGTCACCACCACTACCGGGAACGGGACCTGCATTCTTCGTCCTTGCCATATCTCAAGTCTGCAACCAATCCACTGACAGGAATCCGCAACAAAACAAACCACACCCCACTGCCAATCAAAAACTGTCGCTGAAACCACTGACAATCCTCAGAACCAAAGAGCTGAAAGAGTGGCACGCCGGCCCTGGACTGTCCTTGCGAGACTTTGCCTCGATCCGTACTCGCGGGCTTTGCCCCGAGTTATCTGTCACTGCCCACTGTCTGATCCTCTGATCAACTGACCAACTGACCCTCGAGCCTCTGTCCAAAAAGGAGAGAAAAAGGAAGAGAGTTTCCCCGATCAATCGCAATCCACAAATCACAGCCCTCAAACCGCACTCTAATCAAGATAGAGAGAAGATGAATTAGGGCAGGGAAAGGAAATGTCAAGGTGATTTGCAAATTTGGAAGATTGATTGAAAGGATCAAGGATGAAATGGAGTTTCACCTTTGCACCCTAAGGGATCAACCGACCTCCGAAAAGGAGAGGTCCTCGGCCTAGCGGGACTCCTGCTCGGTGGGTTAGAGCAGGGAATCGAAGTGGAGCTCTGAGAACGCTGGGCACGGAGCTCTGCACTATGGCTAGGAGCAGAGGCGCAGAAAAGGGCCACGGCGGCACAGGGCAGTGCAGGGAGGAGAGGCGCGGGTGCAGGCGGCGCTAGGAAAGGAGCTGGGTGTCGCAAGGAGAAGATCCACGGCGGCTCAAGGCAGGTGGCGGCGCAGGGAGGCACGGCGGCGCTGAACGGCGGTGGTTAGGGTTTGCAACTTGGCGCGGCGGCGAACTGAGACAGACAGGAAAAACAGAGAGAAGATCGGGGTTTTCAAAAAAAATTTCGCCGATTAGTTCGCGACGGACGGTCCGACGCATAGGCGACGGACGCTCCGTCGACATGCGCCGGACGCTCAGGGAGCGTCCGACGGCATCGTCCGTCGGGCTTCCAGAGCCGATTTTAAACGCCCAGCCGCATTGACCACGACGGACGCTCTGCGACGGACGCTTGGGAGAGCGTCCGTCGCCCTTTCAGCGGGCAACTTTGATCTCCGGACGATCGCGACGGACGCTGAGGCAATTGACACCGAGCGTCCGTCGGCAGCGTCCGACGCCTAAAAAATGGAATTTTTCAAATTTTCTTTTTGCGTCTTTCTCCCAACCAAGTTCCAATCCCAATAAGATCCAAATAACACTTGATTGGACTTGATATGAGAACCATCTCTCAAACGCTCATTTTCAATTATTTTGCCATAGGCTTAAATTTAGTTTTTAGCTCAAAATATTCGAATGAAACCGCCAAGGAGACATCATATTGGCCATAATAGGGGTAATTGAGTGACTTGAGCTTGGAATGCTCCCCCTAAGTGGACTATCATAGAGGATGCTCAAGAAACTTAACCGAAAAAGAAAAGGGCAAACAACACACATGCAAATGCTTATGCAATACGAAAAGTGAAACTAGGTTGCTTGCAAGTTTAAACCGCGGTTAAGCTTTGTCACACGCTTTGAGGGCGGTTATCTTAACCGCGTTAGCCAAGCCTATGTGCATTACCATATTAAACATGTTGTATTACAAATGAATGCAAGGTTCACACAAGATCATCTTTTAGTGAAATTAGAGTGATCAAGCACATTTAACTCGCTTCTCAACCTACAAAAGGTTGTTTCATCGAGTGGTTTAGTGAAGATATCCGCCAATTGCTCTTCGCTCTTAACTCCAACTAGTGTTATATCTTTCCTAGCCACATGATCTCTAAGAAAGTGATGGCGAATATCTATGTGCTTGGTGCGAGAGTGTTGAACCGGGTTGTTTGCAAGCTTTACGGCGCTTTCATTATCACACAAAAGTGGAACTTCTTTTAAAAACACGCCGTAATCAAAGAGTGTTTGGGTCATATATAAGATTTGTGCACAACTTGCTCCCATGGCAATGTATTCCGCTTCGGCGGTTGACAATGCCACACTATTTTGCTTCTTTGAGGACCAAGAAACAAGAGATCTTCCTAGCATGTGGCACCCGCCGGAGGTACTCTTCCTATCAACCTTACACCCGGCATAATCCGAATCGGAATAGCCAACTAGTTGGAAGGGAGCTCCTTTGGGATACCAAAGACCCATGCTAGGGGTGTGCCTTAAGTACCTAAGGATTCTTTTAACCGCACAAAGATGTGACTCCTTAGGGTTTGCTTGAAACCTAGCACACATACACACATTAAACATGATATCCGGCCTAGAAGCGGTGAGGTAAAGTAAACTACCGATCATAGAACGATATAGAGTTTGGTCGATTGGTTTACCTCCCTCATCGAGATCGAGATGCCCATTAGTAGGCATTGGGGTCTTGATTGGCTTGCAATCCTCCATCTTGAATTTCTTGAACACATCATAAGTGTACTTCTCTTGAGATATGAAGGTGCCCTCCCTCAATTGCTTCACTTGGAAGCCAAGGAAGTAGGTTAGCTCGCCAATCATCGACATCTCGAACTCCTTGGACATCAATGCACCAAATTCCTTGCTATAACCTTGGTTTGTTGACCCAAATATAATGTCATCGACATATACTTGGCAAACAAAGATCTCTCCATCTAGCACCTTGGTGAAGAGTGTGGTATCCACTTTCCCGATCTTGAAGCCCTTCTTGAGTAGGAAGTCCCTTAGCCTCTCATACCAAGCTCTTGGAGCTTGCTTCAATCCATAGAGTGCCTTGGACAACCTATACACATGATTAGGACAATTTGGGTCTTCAAACCCGGGAGGTTGTGAGACAAAAACAAGTTCATTAATGAAACCATTAAGAAAGGCACTCTTCACATCCATTTGAAAGAGTTTCATTTTATGGTGTGAAGCATATGCCAAAAGGATACGAATGGCTTCTAGTCTTGCAACCGGTGCAAAGGTCTCCCCAAAATCCAAGCCTTCAACTTGAGAGAACCCCTTTGCCACCAATCTTGCCTTGTTTCTCACAACCACGCCTTGATCATCTTGCTTGTTCCTAAACACCCACTTGGTGCCAATGATTCTTGCTCCTTTGGGCTTTTCTACTAGTGTCCACACTTCGTTCCGGGTGAAGTTGTTCAGCTCTTCGTGCATGGCGTTCACCCAATCCGGATCCGCAAGTGCATCCTCCACACTAGAAGGCTCAACAAAGGAAACAAAAGAGTGATGTTCAACATAAGAAGCAAGTTTAGATCGTGTTGTTACCCCCCTTGATGGACTCCCTATGATGAGATCTTGAGGATGTGCTTGAAGCATAGGTGTAGATCTTCTATTGATCACTTGGGGAGGAGGTTGCGGTGCTTCAACATTGCTTGCTTCGGCCTTGGCTTGATCTTGAGGGATGTGAGTGTCTTATTGAGCTTCCCTCAATTGATCTCCTTCATCAACTTGAGGCGTGTGAGGTGGAGAAGGATCTTGATTTGCTTCATCTTCAACTTCTTCCACCTCTTGTGGGTTGATAGCACCAATTGGCATGTTCTTCATTGCCTCCCTCAAGGGTTCATCACCTACATCATCAAGATTTTCATGCTCTTCTTGAGAGCCATTAGTTTCATCAAACTCCAAGTCATACGTTTCTTCAACTAAGCCGGTGGCTTTGTTAAATACACGGTATGCCTTGGATTTAAGTGAATACCCAACTAAGAAACCAATGTCACATCTTCTTTGAAACTTGCCCAAGTGTTGGCGCTTCTTGTAGATGTACACTTTGCAACCAAACACTCGGAAAAAAGGATATATCCGATTTCTTTCCATTCACAAGCTCATAGGGGGTCTTCTTGAGAAGCCTTTGGACAAATAGCCGGTTGGCCGCATAGCATGCGGTGTTGATTGCTTCGGCCGAAACCTTCTCGGGGGTGTTGTATTCATCAAGCATTGATCTTGCAAGTGTGATAAGTGTCCGGTTCTTCCTCTCTACTACACCATTTTGTTGAGGAGTATATGTGGCGGATACTTCATGTTTGATTCCAACTTCATCACAATAGTCTTCAATCTTGGTGTTTACAAACTCGGTCCCATTGTCACTTCTTATCTTCTTGATCTTCACATCAAACTCATTTTGGGCTCTAGTTGCAAACTTCTTGAATATTGATTGAGTTTCTCCCTTGTCTTGAAGAAAGAACACCCAAGTGTATCTAGAGTAGTCATCAACTACCACCAAGCAAAAGAGATTGCCGCCAAGGCTAGCATAGGTGGTAGGTCCAAATAGATCCATGTGGAGTAGCTCTAGAAGTCTTGAGGTTGACATGAAAGCTTTGGTTGGATGAGTGTTTGCTACTTGCTTGCCGGCTTGACATGCACTACAAAGTTTATCTTTCTCAAACACCACATCCTTCACACCTCTAACCAATTCCTTCTTGACAAGTTTCTTCAAAGTTGACATTCCCACATGTGCTAATCTTCTATGCCATAGCCAACCCAAAGAACTCTTGGAGAAAAGACATGTTTGCAAACTAGCTTCATTTGAGGTGAAGTCCACTAGGTAGAGATTGTTGTGCCGAAACCCTTTGAATATCAATAATGAATCTTCAATCTTGGACACAACTACCTCATTTGGAGTGAAGAGACATTGGTAACCAAGATCACATAGTTGTCCCACCGATAGCAAGTTGAAGCTCAATGATTGTACTAGCAAGACATTTGATATTGATTGATCATTTGAGATTGCCACTTTGCCTAGACCTTGCACTTTGCCTTTTGAATTATCCCCAAAGGTAATCTTGTCTTGCCCTTCACAATCTTCCTCAAGTGTAGTGAACATCCGGGAGTCACCGGTCATATGTTGAGTGCATCCACTATCAATCACCCAATGACTTCCACCGGTCTTGTAGTTCACCTATACACAAGCAACTTGGAGTTAAGCTTGTTGTTTGGGAACCCACACTTGGCGAGGTCCCATAGCCTTTTCCACCAACTCCTTAGCAACCCATAGCACTTTGGGCTTGTTCTTCATCTTTGGACCGAGAAATACAACTTGAGGTCTACCCTTGGAGTCCTTGTTGATGATGAAGTGTGCATCATGAGCGAAAGGCCTTATGTGCTTGGGCAAGGTCTTGGGAGGTGGAGTCTTGCATTGGGATTGAAGATGACCCTCTTGACCACATCCAAAGCACTTCTTGGGTTTGGGCTTTGGTGTGTCATAGTTGCTTCTCATAGCCTTGTTCTTGTAATAGTTCTTGGCTTCTATCTTGACCTTGGCCTTCATGATTTGGTTCTCCTTGAACCCAATGCCGGTCTTGTCGGTCTTCATGATAGTGTTCATCAAGAGCTCACTTTGAAGGTTGTGGCCCTTGGTGAACTTCTCCAATCCACTTGTAAGCTTGATCTTCTCAACCTTGAGCTTTGCATTTTCCTCTTTGAGAGACTTGATCAAGGTCATTGCATCTTTGTCATCTTGTTTGGCCGACTTGATAGTGAGTGGCTTGCTTGCCTTGAGGTTGATTAGCTCTTCCTTGAGCTTGGAGTTTTCTTGCCTCATCTTCACATAGTCATCATGCTTGTCGGCCTCAACTACCTTCTTGCCCTTGCACTTGGCATTTTGCTCACTAGCAACTTCATCAAGCAAGTCCTCACAAGAAGTAGCTATATCACACTTAACAACCGGGTTAATAGCAACATGTGTAGCAAGATCATTTGAAAGCAATTCATTAGCTATCACAAGTGTGCCATGTTCATTTTTAACTTGGTTGTAGTCATCTTTTAGCAAGTTGTACCTTGATTGGAGCTCTTGTGTTGACCTCTCAAGCTTATCATGTTTCTCATTTACTTGCTTGAGTGAGGCTTTGAGCTCCCTAGTGCTAGATGAGAGAGATTTGCTCTCAAGCTTCAATTCATCATTAGCACTAGTCAAGTCATCAAGCTTAGCATGCAAGTTACCATTTGCTTTCTCTAGAGATTCACTTTTGCCTTTATACTTCCTAATGAGCTTAGTGTATTTGTTGCAAATTTCAATTAGCTCATCATAGGAAGGTGCCTCAAACTCATCATCACTATCATCACTAGAGCTAGCCTCATCATCACTATCCTCTTTTTGTACCTTTTTGTCACCTTTAGCCATGAGGCATAGGTGTGTAGAGGATGAGCCCGGAGATGATGGAGGGGGGTGGCGGTGGAATAGATGAACCAATCACCAAGGCGGCCACCTTCTCTTCTTCACTTTCATCTCCGGATGAGTCACTTGAGTCTTCAATGTCGGTGAGCCAATCACCAACAATGTATGCTTTGCCATTCTTCTTATTCTTGTGGAAGTTGAAGTTCTTCTTCTTCTTGAATGGCTTGTCATCCTTCTTCTCCTCATCACTTGACTCAACCTTGTTGCCCTTGTTGTACTTGAACTTGTTGTTAGCTTTCTTGTTCTTGTACTTGTCTTTCTTTTCTTCGGGGCAAGCATGAGCCAAGTGTCCAAGTTTGCCACAATTGTAGCAATCCATCTTGGAGAGGGGCTTTCTTGAAGAGCTTGTAAAGAATTTCTTCTTCTTTGAGTCAAACTTGACTCCATTCTTGCTTAGCTTCTTCAACATCTTGGTTGTTTTCTTCACCATGAGAGCGAGATCATCATCATCATCATCGCTTGTGCTCTCATACATGACTTGCATCTTGTGCTTCTCCGACGAGGATGCCTTGAGAGTCAAGTCCTTCTTTTCCTCCTTCTCTTTTTCTTTCTTCTTGGAGGAGGAAGATGAGCCACCATCACCAATCTTCATGTACATCTCATGGGCATTGATCTTGCCCAAAATTTGTGTTGGTGTAGCGGCGGAGAGATCTCCTTGGTGAAGCACCGTGACGATGTGGCCATACTTCTCAATGGCAAGACACAAAGAATCTTGCGTACCACATCGGCCGGTTCCATTTGGTTGAGACTGAGCCCATTCAATTCCTCTACAATAATATTTAGTCGTGAGTACATTTCATTTGCATTTTCATTTGCATGCATAGAGAAAGAATTGAGCTTAGCCATAACCAAGTGATAGTGTTCTTCACGCTCACTCTTTGTGCCTTCGTGAAGTGCACAAATAGTGGTCCACAACTCAAATGCGTCTTTGGCATTACGCACTCGGTTGAAGACATCCTTGCTAATGCCACGAAAGAGTATGTTCTTTGCCTTGGCATTGTGCTTCTCAAAGTTGAGGTCCTCCGCGAAGAGAGTACCTCCATTTGTGGCGGCTTTGAGCACGCCCACGTCAAAGGCCTCTAAATAGGCCTCCATACGAACTTTCCAATACGGAAAGTCGTCTCCATTGAACATGGGAGGTGGTCCATCCCCATGGGACATCTTGCTATAGGCGGTGAAGCCTAATTTAGAGCAACCTAGCTCTGATACCAATTGAAAGGATCAAGATGCCCAAGAGGGGGGGTGAATTGGGCTCTTTTTAATTTCTAAACAAGAATTAAACCTATAAAGAGCCAATTAACCTCCTAGTGCCTACCGCTTGTGTGTCCTAGCTAGAAAGCGGTAACAAGGCAATGGAAAGCGAAAACTTCCTACACAATTCTAGTAAGAAATGAAAGACAAGTGCAGAAAGTAGTGCGGTAATAAAGAGCTAGGGAAAGGGATGCTTGTCACGGTGATGTTTTGCCGAGGTATCGAGGAGTCGACACTCCCCCCTAGTCCTCGTTGGAGCACCTCGCAAGGTATAGCTCCCCCTCAATCCCGTGCAAGGGATGAGTGCTCTCTACGGGCTGATTCTTCGCCACTCCGGCTCGGTGAATCGCCCACAACCGATCACAACGTCGATGGAGAAGGGCCGCCAACAATCTTCCGGCGATCACCTTCCTCCGAACACCACCGGACTGTCTAGGTGATGTCGATCACCAAGAGTAACAAGCCTCGATCTTCGCTTGACTCACTCAAGCTTCACAACTAGAGGATGCACACTTGAACTCTTGGATGAACTAGAGAGAGGATGGATGGATTCGTGAATCACTCTCTCTCTCTCTAGGGCTCTTGCTCTCTTCCCAACCTTCTCAACTAACTCAGCAACCCAAATGAGCAAAGGCCAGGTGGGAGAAAAGAGGGAGGGGCTATAAATAGACCCTCTGAAAACTGCCTCGGGCTGGCATTTTAAGTTGGCGACGGACGCTCCGTCGACTAGGCGACGGACGGTCCGTCGCATGCCCAACGGCTAGTTTCTGTTCATAATTGAGGCGACGGACGCTCCGACGCCTAGGCGACGGACGCTCCGACGCCTCTGTCTAACGGCTAGTTCTGACACACTGTTCCCAGCGACGGACGCTACGTCACTGGGCGACGGACGCTCAGCCACAGCGTCCGACGCTGAATTCTGGCTAGGGTTTGAAAACACCCTCTCTGGAAGGTCGACGGACGCTCTCCGCAGCGTCCGACGCCTGGCCGACGGACAGCGTCCGACGCGCCCTGAAAAACATAGCCAGAAAACAACCTCTCTGGAAGGCCGACAGACGCTGTGGACTCAACCACCCAGCGTCCGGCGCCTTTGTCCGACGCGTCGGACAGCATCCGGCGCCCCTGCCAGGAGCGTCCGTCGCCCAGAAAATGATTTTGACAACTCCGTTTTTCGTCGCGATGAATATGGAAGTTGTTCTAGGCTATCTTACGGTCACCATAGGCTTGCTTAGAGCTAAGGAAGTCAAGTGTGCACCACACCTAAACATGAATCTTTCCTAAGTCAAGCTACTAGTCTCAACCCCTCTTAATAGTACGATCAAAGATAAAAAGAGAAGCTCTATCTAATTCTAAGTGCCCTTCATCTCCTTATGGCACTTAGCCTATCATTCTAGGGTCTTCATCATGTCTCCTTAACAACCGAAACGATATCCATCTTGGGGCTAAGTGATGACCTTTAGAGCCCATTTTCCTTGATCACCATGGCTAGACTACGCATAGCCTCTGCAAAACACACGTTAGCCATAATAATCTCTAATTGTCGTTAATCACCAAAACCAACTAGGGCCATGATTCTTCACTGTGATACAAGCCGGATGATTTTGGCTGATTGAATAGTATTATGTGAGAGAGAATAAGCTGAAACAAACTGGAAGTAGTTCAAAAAAACAGAGCAATAACAGATTATTTTCTTGTCTCGACTCCACTGCCTCACAAATTCCTCGCCCGACCTGACCCTGCTCCCTCATAGTCTATAACACCCTAAAATTTGTACTATTTAAAAATAGCCTAAAATGATTTATTATGCATTTGTAAGCATGCAAACAAAGGAATGTTATGAAAATAAAATTAGCTATAAGGTTATATACATGTTATTGCATACATACTATAACATTATTTCTTTTGTATAGACTGGTTTTGGTCCAAATCTGAAAAAGATTTAAAACTTAGTTTGAAAATGTTTTTTTGAAACTCTAAAAATTAAAAAAGAAAATATACTTTTCCTCTCCCAACTTCTGCGAAAGTCCGCTTTTCCTCCCTTGACTTCAAAATTAGGCAGACCAGCTCTCTCGACTTTTAAAACCGTGTGTTTTACCTTTTAGGCCTGGTGATAAGCGACTTTGAAGGTGGTTTTGTCCTTTTCTTTTTATTTATTTTGGTCAATCTTTAAAAAGTCATAGTAAATCATAGTAAAATCACAATAAATCTACACAATAAACATATAATATAATATACTATAGTACATAATTTTTACTGTAGATTTAGATATATTCATTTCTATAATTATTTTGAATAATTCATGACTATTGTTTCCATTGTCCAATTATTATGAAATTTTATGGTGGCCTAGTTATTGTATGCTCGAACTATATTAAAAAAATTCATACTCATTGAATTAAGTATAAATTAGTTATAGATTTAAAGATTTATTTATATTTACCATGCATAAACCCTAAATTAATCTATAACAAAGTTGTACATGATCTAATGACTATAAAACTTTTAGTGCAATTCAAGCATACAGTAATTAGACCACCATAAAATAATTACACAATAGAAACTGCCATTATGAATTATTCATATTAATTATATAAAAGAATAAATCTAAATCTACAACAAAAAAATTAATACTAAAGCATATCATATTATATGTTCGATCACTATATAGATCTACTCATGTGGAGTCCAATAAAATTGGATTTTCTATTTTAATATTTTCAATGATTTTCTATGATATAATATGATTTCAAAAGTTGAGAGAGGTGATTTACCCGGTTTTGAAGTTTAGCGAGAAGAAGTGGACTTTCACAAAAATTAAGGAGGAAAAAGTAAACTTCTTACAATAAAAAAAGGAATTTTCCTCCTCCCTCCCTCTTAGAATTTTTTTTTAATTTTAACATTTTTTTAACTAAATATAAAACTAACACTGAATGACTTTTTTTTATTGCTAACACTTTTTGCCGCTCCATCATCCATGGAGCGGCATTTCTCCTTTGTCGCTCCATGCATGATGGAGCGGTAACAGGCGAGACCGGTCAATGGCGTAGAGGTGGGCCCGCCCTTTCCGCTCCCCCAGCGATGGAGCGGCAAGGGGGAGGCCCTTTAAACCGGTAAGTTATTTTTTCCTTCTTTCTCTCACGCTCTTATCTCCCTCGCGCGTGCTCTCTGCTCCCGAGCCCACCCGCCACCACCGCCGCCAGCCGCCACCGCCGGTCCGCTCGGCCGCCGCCAGCCGCCCGGCCCCGGCCCCTGCCACTCCGCCACCCGCCACCCGCCACCTGCAGGCTCCAGGAGGGGCCATGCCGGTCCGCTCTCCCGGCGCGAGCCGCCCCGGCCCGGCCACGCCGCCGTCCGCCGCCGGCCGCCCCCAGGAGGGGTGACGCCGGCGTCCGTTCGCCGCCGGCCGGCACCGCCCGGCCCCTCCCCCCTTGCCACGCCCTCCCCTCCTGGTGTGCTAAGGTAATTTTTTTTTTAGTTTTTAATGTTTATTTGTAGGTTAGTTTTATTAGTTAGGTTAGTTTTAATGTTAGTTTTGTAGGTTAGTTTTATTAGTTAGGTTAGTACGTTAGGGTTTAGTAGCTTAGAAATTAGTGTAGTTAGACTATTCTTAGTTACGATAATAATAGTTAGCTAGACAATTTTTATAGACTATTGTTAGTATACTTATATACATTGTTAGTAGTTAGCTAGATAATAGTAATTAGCTAGACTATTGTTACTTATATAGATTGTAGTTATTTAGGATTTATTATTAGTTAGCTAAAAATTGTAGACGCTGGAGTTCTTAGATGACAAGGTCAAGAAAATGAAGATTTGGCTGCTGGAGTTCTGGAAGCAAACGATTAATTTGGAGATTGAAGGAGTCCTGTGATTGTTGGTGGCTTCTGAAGAAGGATTTAGTTGATGTTTCTATTTCTTTCTCTTGTTTTGGGGACTTTCTATTTTGAGCAAGTTCTGCTCCTGTTTACGCTGGCTGTTTGAGCTTACTTGGCTGTTGGTGTTCCCAGCTAGTTTTTTTCTCTCTCTCCTTTTAACATATAATAAAGAATGTTTGCTTTATAAGAGCAGGTTTTCCTCCGTAAAAAAAAGTGAATCACTTAAAAAGTTTACAAGCCAAAAGTGTACTTTAAACGATGACGAACCTTGAATTTTTACTGTTTTCCAAACACCCACTTAGCCTTTGCATGGGCGGCTCAATTCACTACCCGCCTTGGAGATTGCTTGGGGCCTGCTGTAGTATGTCGTCTGTCCATATACATATCAAATAATTGGTCACCCATTATTTGGTCATTGCACAGGTAATAGGTTGAATGGCCATTTTCATGGGCTAGACAACTATTTAAATGAGTTGAACGATTTATAGCATTTAATTGGGAAATCCAATTTATGTAAGCCGTGATCACAAGTGCTTACTAGTGTCAACTAAACGTAAATCATTGATTGATGAAAACAGGTTATCCTCTTTTTTCTGTTCTCTCATTCTTTTTTATCTCTATTTATTCTCTTTTGATTTCAAAAGGTGCACAAAACACATAGAATGGCCTGAAAACAAGAATGGCAAAATTTAGAGCAAAACAAAAATGATATGGCAAAAGTATAAAACCGAAAATTTGCTTCTCTAGTTTGCCTTAAAATTACGTAATAGGGTGTCTAATTTCTAGTTCAAATCCAAAAGTTGTGCTCGTTTACTGAACACTATGTTAATTAAGGGTTATCTCATCCACATGGGTCAGCGGCAACGCTCATCCTACTCGACCACCCGCCTGGCTCTCCGTCACAGTGATCGTACAAGATAGTAAAGATCGATCAAATCTGTAAGATGGTTAGGTCACTTAACTCTTATACAAAGAGGGGATGTATGATGCATGTCCCTCTACAAAAGGAGGAGATCCCTCACGCTGCCGCCATAGCACCACCATCCACCTCCATGCCCACTAGCCGCCGCCTCCTGCCAAGAGTACCCCTTTACGCCTTGTTTGGATGCCCTTGCTTTGAGATTTTAGACTACATCATTGATATGAATGCTTCTGAACTTGTATACATCAGTAATCTACATTTGCTTCCAATCACAATTCCTTATGTGGATCATCTGCACTTCTTTTTTCTCGAAAACTTAGGAGGAGCTCTGCCTTTCAATTAAGGATAGAGAGAAAATTGTATGTACATGAGAGTCCAGCCTCACTAGGCCCACATAAAAAAAGAAAACAGAGGACACCTAGCTCCACCCCCGATATGGGTTAAACACAGAGGCTTAAGTCGGGTTGTTAAGAACCCTTGAGCACATATCTATGTCCTCCTTGGCTCTAAGGGCCACATGTAGAGCATCCATGGCCGTGTATTGGAAAATCCTTCTATTTCTTTCTTTCCAAATGTTCCACGTAGTGTAAATCATCTGCACTTGTCAAACACTGAAATGCTAGAGATTCAGGAAGCACTATCATTTTCTTGGCCCAAAGTACTCGACACTAGCTTGACAAGATCATTGACACGCGACACGCGCGCTTGCAGCTCTTCCTTGTCTTTAATGAGCTGAGCAACCTCCTCTTTGTGGCGGTTCACCTCGGTGCATTTCTGGACCAAGGCCCCCAGGGTTGACTCATTCTGCTTACTCAGCTCCTCGATCGTTTGCTTGTGGCCTGCAAATGAAATTTGAAAATTCACATATTAAGCCCAGCCTAAGGCAAAACTGAACTTCAAAGACAAAACACAGTTTAACTACCTTTGTTCTCATCTTTCAGCTTTATATTTTCTTCTACTATTTTGAATGCCTCCTGCTCAGCTTCCTTCATCCTTTCTGTTAAGAGCCTTTTGCAGTCGTGGAGGTCTAACATAAGAAAGGAATATGATGACTAACGACCCATCTTACAGATAGCATAGTATGAAATTTGATCTTACCTTTCACAATGCACATATCAAGTCTAGCGTAAGTGAAGACTGAACTTATAAGACAAAATATGATTTAACTACCTTTGTTCTCATCTTTCAGCTTTATATTTTCTTTTATTTCCTGCTCAGCTTTCTTCATCCCTTCTGTTAAGAGCCTTTTGCTGTCTTCGAGGTCTAAGATGAAAAAAATATATAATGCATTATAATGACTAATGACCTATCTTACAAATAGCATAGTATGAAATTTAATGTTACCTTTCACTTGTTGCTCCAGAATTATCTGCCTATCCTTCAGGCATCTATTCTCCATGACCAGCTTCTTTGCTTGGTCTAAAAACTCAGAGGAGGCTGCCACAGTGAATGACACGTACTACAGGGAAGAGAACATATGAAACACTGATACTGGGATGTTAAATATTCAACATAATATCACTTTTGATTCTCCTTAATGAAATAATTGTGGTTGGAAACAAATCATATCAGGGTTTGCAGCTCTGAGTTAACAAAAACTATAAAGCAATGTTCATGCATAATCTATGTGCAGTGCAAACTGAGGGTGACCCTAGAGTATTTTTCCGAATTACTAAATTGATGAATAGTCAAGCTCATAGTATAAGTTGCACAAGCATAGAATGATAGGCAGGGAAAACTAATCAGAACTCAGGTTGCACATACAAGTGTACAGTCAGTTGAAGGTATCTGAATCTGGAAAAGTGCAATGCAATTGCAGCATGGGTAGGATTGCTTTATCTTGAAATGGAATTCAATCCAAACTTATTCAGATAGCTTAACTAACTAAGCCTTCTTCCCACCTGGGATTACAACAGAGGAATTTCCTCTGTGTCAAAATGTTTTGGAAGAGTTGAACACCCTTTACAGTGTGAATTATTTGTACACATTGCAGAAAAAGAATTGGGCAAAGAACAGGCCGGTGCAGAGGTATTAGTAGGGATAGTAAAGAGTTCTACTTATGTGTCATGGGTTTTGTTGTGTTTATGTGTAAATCAAGCAGAAAATGGAACTATGATTCATTCAGCAGCCTGAAACTTCAAGACTTGTGGGTCGACAGAAAGGGAAATTAATTAGCAGGTATCTGAGAGCATGGTGTTGATTATAATTGTCTTAGTCTTTTGGGAAGTCCAGAGAGCAACAAATATCTGGGTTTTTACAGCATCTGGTAGCAGGCATTAAGGGTGGACATGCAACCAGTGGAGCCTAGACAGAGCAGTTGTAGATGACAGATTATTTTTGGAGCGTGTCTCTTTCAGCTATTTATTGATTATAAGATTTAGTTGGTAGTCCTTTTTCCTTGTAAACTTTTGTGACCTATCAAGATTTCTTTGCACCAGTTTTATAGTGGATCTTCAAGCAAAATTCTTGAATGGATGAAGCTTCTTTTTTTTTTTAAAGAAATCACTAGGAAGCCTTTTGAGTTTCCAGAAATAAGGGGCATATGAAAGAAGAGACAGTGAGTTAGCACTTACTTCACTCTGAACTTTCTGCATCTGCTCCCATATCACCTCACTGTTTATTTCCTCCGTATTATGCGCTGGAGGGGCAGCTGATACCTCAATGGCCTCCTGGTCTCTGACTATCTCAGAGATAGATTGTGCAGGATCAACCTCCTTGTGAGAAGAATCTTTAACTTGTTGATTAAGGAGTACATTCGACATGGAGTCCTCAACAACCTTAGTATGGTCAACAACATTGGCAAGCATGAACAGTGCACCATTCCCTTCCTCTTCTGCTAAAGAGGCAGGAGGGCATCGAGCCAATCCTATTGACCGTGAACTCAGCGCTAACACTGCATCTTTTGTTTTGGAAGTCCTTTTCGTAGAACCAGTGTCCAAAGATGACATCCTGTATAAATGATTCGATCAGATACCAAGCACAAGGTTTTCTAAATGAATATTTTGCAAGACTTACCTGGTCTTTGTAACAACGGAAAGTAATGAATACTTTGCTCTTCTCTGAGAACGTGATCGGGGGGCAGAGGCCTTTCTTTTGGCACCAATGACTGAAAACCTAGGTTTCACTAACTCTGCTATTTTCCCCTGTTCATCTTCAGCAGGGTGCTCTATAGATATTTCTTCTATGACCCGGTTTGGAGAAGATGCAGTTGTTATATTTGTTGTGGCATCTAGAATTTCCTCTTTTGGATCTGAACCTTGAGTGGGGGAAGGATCAATTTCAAGAGGTGGAGGTACTACAACCTTCCTGGGACCAGCAGATTGCCTTGTGTATCTTCGTAGGGAGGCATGAACTTGAGGTTTATATGTGACCGTGGAATGTTTCCTTGTCTTTATCGAAGTTGTAATCTCCTCAACTGATTTCTTCTTAGCTTCTTGAATGGAGGGAACATTCAGCAAGCCCTTGTAAATTGGTCAAATTGTTTTTTATATTCATCAATAAATTAGTCCAATTGTAAGGAAAGCATTAGCAAATAACCTTCACATAACTACTGCTGCACTTACCAGAGTTTTATTGACTCGGTCATTGGCTGATGCTCTGACCAGGCTGGATGGAACATTAGGTCTACCTATAGGCTGCTTCACACCCATACTCTTAAGATCTAGAAGGTAGCTCAGCTTGCTCTGAATGTCTTCCACAGAAAGATCTACAGAAGAAAATAAAAGACAGAAAAAACTTAAAACAGATAAAAAATCGTTGTTGTGTCATTTGAAGACTCCTAAATAGCCTTCATGGAAAGGTAAGAAATTTCTAAATCAATCCAGAAAGAAAAAAAAATGAATATTATGTACAAATAACACAAAAACATCCATGTCTTGTATACAAGAAAACCAGCATGTGTCTGTTTGGGTTCTTATACACTTATTTCTTCTATAATATAATGAGACACGCCTCTCTTGTGCGTTCGAGAAAAAAAAAAGCATGGTTAGTCGGATCTCGGATGTGAACTGAATATAGTTATGGCTTTGAACCAAGCCGTAGGTGCTGACTCTAGACAAATTAACCAAACGATCTTACCATCTAGCACTTTGATCTATTATGGATTGGACTAAAAAGTAGAGTTCGTGTCAAACAACTTTGGTGTCTAAAAAAAACTCTATGCTATTGCCATCCAACTTACAAATTTAGTAAAAAGAGCAGCTAAACATACGATTTATAATGTAAAATTTAAAAGAAACAGTTAAAACATAATCCAATTATTGTGCATATAAGCATAATGCTAAAGTAAGAATGAAGCCTCCATCAGAAGTACGTTTCTTTACAATTTGACTGAAATAAATTCATAATTTGGAATTGTGACAGACTATAATGGAGGTAAGGTGCATGAAAGAAATCTTATATGTTCCTTGCAGCGACAATGTAATTTTACTGGAGCATTTGTTTCAATAAACTGATAAGGTCATAAGAAAATCTGTAAAACTAGCAATTCACCTTTATCTGAATCCCTGGTAGGATCTGACGGACCAGAATAATCGCACGCCAAATGCATCCTTCGGCGCAAAGGGCTAATCCGGTGCTTGAGGTAATCATGAACAATGTCTGCACCAGTCAAGCCTTGCTTACTTAACTCTGTGATTTGGAGGACCTGCTTCGCCTGCTCAGGGGAAAGAGGTAAAACATCCTTCCAATTGTTTTTCTCCTCCTCCAGTGCATCCCACCTGAAGGTCAAGCGACAGCTCTGTGGTACCTTGGCATAGAACCACAGAGAAACCCACATGAACTGTGAGGCTTTCAAGTAGTACAACGGATAATTCTTCTTCATCCTGTCCCTGAGCCTGAAGTAGACGGAGCCGAGTGTTGTCGTTTCGCCTTTCATATTGCGATAGATGCAGTAGAAGTGCGTGAAGACCTCCAAAGTCGGAGGCACTTGCATGTAGGCCTCACAAAGGTGGGCGAAGATGCTCAGCGCGGTAATGGAGTTAGGTGTCAGGTGAGACCACTCAAGTCTGTAGTGGTTGAGCACACTGCACAGGAAATCGCTCGCATCCAACCTCAGACCGCAAATTATGTGCGTCAGAGACAGGATAACAAACTCATCCTCCAGCTTCGGAGTCTCATCTTTGACGGGGACTCGCCATTCGACCAACTCGCCGTGATGGAAGGCGCCGGCCGCCACACACTTCTGGATGGCCTCATCAGTGCACGCTGCCTTTCCCCACTCAAGCTTCGTCATTTGCGGAAGGGATTCTGAAAAAGAAGACAAAGGTGACCAGTCTGGAGAGAGAAAATGGCAACTGCAGAAAGGCCGAAGAAAAAGGAAAATGGGGAAAGAAATGATTGCCACAAATCCTCACCCGTGGTCGCCGCTGTCGGATCTAGCTCGCCGCCGGCCGCCACCAACGATGGCTCCTCCATCTCATCCCCTTCCCCAGCCATCCTTCGTCAGAGCGCGGTGGATCTTTCGTCTTGCTGCGGGGCGCGCGGTGCGGACCGCGGTGAGTAGATAAGGGGATGCTCGCTACAGCTTTGCTTTGGAATCTAGAGGTCGCCGCCGCACTGGAGCAGTGGCGCAGCAGAAAGAGATAGAGGGAGAGAGGGGAGGGCAAAACCCCGAGAAGCCTCACCATGATTCTCTCTCCATTGATGTTTAGTGTAGCAGGCTAGCAGCCACCAGTCCACCGCCCGCCCGCAGGGAACCAGCCACAGTGTTTAGCTCGTTAATGGTTAAAGGGATAGGTTTTTGTTTGGTCGCTGGGATGCCCAATTTAGATGTTCTATCAAGCGAAAGGACACCAACAATGGTAAAAAAAATACAATTTTTATTTTTCAGAGAATCAAATATTGTTAAATTTGATTAAAGTTTTTCTAAAAATATTCAAAATTTACTTTTCTTCATCCCCAAATAAAATTTATTCTCACTTTTTGAGAAATCTATTTTTTATACAAATATTTATAATATATAATAGTGTCATTAGATAAGTCGTTAAATATATTTTTTATAATAAATTTATTTGAAAATAAAAATGTTACATGATTTTTTTATAAATCTAGCTAAAATTAAAAAAATTTATCATAATGATTTTTTTTACGGAGAGAGTATGTTACAAAACAACTGCCGTCAAATTAATTATAAAACATATTCATATGATAAATTAATTTATGGACATAAGTGTAATATACTACCTTTAAATTCGGTTAAATTTGAAATTACTATTGTTACATTTGTTTGTGAAAGAAGATATTATATATCATACATCTTATGATATTGTACATATTTAGACTAGTCTTCAATTGAAACATAAGCTTATGTATATTTTTACTATTTCTAACATCTTATCAAATTCATCTCCACCGGCTTGAAGAAGACCTTAGTTGAAGGTGATAAGTCCTGATGACTCACATTCACTTATGTATACCAGAAAGGTGTCTAGCTGTTGTCTATAGTTAGGCCCTCTTTGTTTAGGATGTGGCTTTTGGAGAATCAGCTCTAAGCTGTGACTTTTAGGAAAGTAGCTTTGCAAAAGTAGGTACGAGAAAGTTATAAGACCCTTTGGCTCAGGAGATGTGGCTTTTAAAACGCTACTTTCACTGACAAGCAGGCGCCACTCGTCATACTCTTCTCTATTATTCTTCTTCGTTTGCAAGCAGGGAGGGAGCAGCCACGCGCAGAAGGACCTCGCCGGTCGTGCGCAGGGTGGAGCACACCGGGTTGGGGCTCGCCGGCTGCGCACAGAGCAAGGTGGAGGTCGCAGCCGCCTGTGGCGGTGCTCCGGCCTCGGGGCAGTGGAGGTCGCGGCTGCTCGTGGTGGATCTCCGGTCTGGCCTCGTGGTCACATGGGGTGGCGCTCGCCACTGGGGATGGGCAGGCCGGCGAGCAACGCGCATGGAGAGAGGAGGCTTGCGCCAGCAACGGAGATCACCCACGGCGGAGCTCTAGCACGGCTGAGCCCTCACCCGCGGCCCGCGACCGTAACAGAGCAGGGGAGGCGCGTGCCCCCCGACCGTCGCCGATGGAGGCTCGAGCAGGGCAGCCATGCCCCGCCGCCGTTGATGGAGGTCAAAGCAGGAGCGAAAGGTCCCACCGCCACCGGGGGAGGTCGGAGCAGGGGAGGACGGCGCCGCCGCTGCCGGGGGAGGCCGGAGTAGGGGCCGACGCGCCCGCCCGCCACCGAGGTAGGCCAGAGCTAGGGTCACGCGCCGGGGAGGCCTCGACGGGAAGGAGCTCGAGCCCGCCGGGGAGAGACTGAGCCATCCGAACAGCCATGCACGTGAAATAACAGAAAAATGAACCTGTATCTACATAATCAGTGGTAGGTGGGTAATTTTTGGACCCAAAAGCAGTTGAAAGCAGGAGGTGAGCTGCTTTTAATTTTGTACTAGAGAAAAAACAGCTTTGGGGCAAAAGCAGTTGTGACTTTTAAGCCCTTTGGTTGGCTTTTGCAAAAGCAAAAATAGGTTCAAAAGCCCAACCAAATAGGGCCTTAATGGCATGCTTTTTATTTTTCTCTCATTCTCTTCCCTGCGTGGGCACCTATAGGCTCTCCACACAGTTAACGACATGCTTTTATTTTCTCTCTTTCCTACGTGGACACTCATAGATGGTCTAAGAGCAAGATTAATAGTTACAGTCAGCTGCTAGTTGTAAGGTTTGTTATAGTCTTCTCTTAATCCATTCATATAATAGTTATATTTTCACAATTAATACATACTTCACATGTCTCTCTTATATTTTTTTTGGTTCTTGTGCCCAAGTTAGTTATAAGCTTACAGTCTACTTCTCATCTCTCTACTCTCATCTCCCTTTCACCTCATCATTTAGCCAGCTTACAATCTCTTATTATACTTGCTCTAACAAGGGTGAATCCAATGAGTCCCACAAATATGGTGTGGTACCATAGGCCCATGCCAATAAACATACAAGTCTTACCTAGAAAAAGAAAAACGAATGACTCCTCCTGCTCCCACACCCACTCGGTGACTCGTGACATGTCTCCGTGATGACTCTCGTACCTGCAAAGCTAGACCATTTGAAAGCATCTAGGTCCCAATGGTTTCAGTGATTAACGACGATGCTAGATCACTATGACTAACGTGTCTTTTTCAGAGGCAAAAATGATTAATTTAGGTCATATGTGATGGCAGGTGAATGGGCTAAATGGTATTCATGCCCCTAAGATGGATTTCATTTCGGTTTTCAAAGGATGGAGTTCAAGGTTGAATACTAGGCTAGCTCTTAGTGCCACTAAGGTGTGAGAAGGGCAATAAGTATAGACTCGGGCTTTGTTTTTCCTTTGGTCGTACTATTAAGGGGGGTATGAGATTAGTAGCTTGACCTAGGAGAGGTTTGGAATGTTGGTGTATGCACACTTGTCAGACCTAGTCCTAAATAGCCTACAAATAGCCCTTGAGATGGTAGGAGCAAGTCCCCTTCACAAGTCATGGAGATTGGAGGTGAAGAAGGGGCTTAGAGAGGCTCCGGACCATTGGAGGTGGTCCGATGGCCAGGGTTAGGCAGAAAGCTGAGAAAGAAGCTTCGGACCACCTGTCCGGAGGGCTCCGGACTAGTTTCCACCGGTCTGGTGCCTTGTGAGTGATGTCAGAGCCTAGGATAAGGCTCCGGACTAGTCCGACGGCCTGGTCTGATGGCTAGTCCGACACTATACAGAGAGGTTCAGAGAGGAGAAAAAGGCGTCGTACCTCATCCGGTGCCTAGCTCCGGACTAATGCAAGTAGTCCGGAGGTCCTCTATCACAGTGTTGACCCTGTTGAGTGTGTGAGCTCCAAACCAGTGTGATTGGTCCGACGGACCCGATAGTGGTCCGGTCCGATGGTTCACAGACAGGAGAAAAAGCACATAACTGCTAGTTTGGAGGGTGGGGGCTATATATAGTTGCCCATCTCGTCCAAGTTAGCACTCTTGGCCATTGTTTCAGCTAAAGGAAGCTTGAGAGAGTTCTTGAGAAACCAATAGAGCCTAGTGAGGAAGAGTTTGAGAGATCCAAAGCTTGATTTCCTCCCTAGGGTGATTAGGAGTGACAAATGTGCATCCATCCACCTTCCTAGCCTTGAGTGGGTCAAGTAAAGGTCTTGTGCTTGTTACTCTTGGTGATCGACAACACCTAGACGGCTTGGTGGCAATCGGAGAGATGGTGACCACCAAGAGCTTGTTGGTGGCCCTCCTCCACTTCTTTGTGATCAGTTGTGGGCGATTCACAGAGCCGGAGTGGCGAAGAATCAACCCGTAGAGAGCACTCGGTCCTTGCGCGGATAGAGGGGGAGCAATACCTTGCGAGGTGCTCCAACGAGGACTAGGGGGAGTGTCAACTCCTCGATACCTTGAGAAAACATCGCCATGTCATCTTTCTCTTTCTCCCTTGCTCTTTACTTTCCGCAATCTACTTTCAAGTTCTTCATACTTGTCGTTTCAATTCTTGCAATAATGACTTGAGTATATTTGCTTGTGTTGGCACCAAGAATGATACACTTTTACATAACTAAAATTCTGTCAACAACCTCAGGATCAAGGATAAAACAATCACATCATGAGCATTTTTATAAAATAACAAGTTCCACATGTCCATGAGTATTTGATTACAGGATTAAAGAAATGGAGCAAAGGAGAGCCAGTAGCACCCACATAGGGGGTCGGTCGACCTCCTATAGGGCCCACCAGCTCTCCCCTCTGGCCATGATCTAGGAGGAGCACCTCTGAGTGGATCTCAACCCTTGGATCACTCTGTGCTTTCTCCCAATGGTCCACATGCAACTCACATGGATCCATGAGCCCACATCAACAAGATCAACATGACAAACAACTCAGAAAACCCAAACAAAGAGACATGACAAGTGGGGACACCTTCTGGAAGGCCGAGGTGGGCCTAGACTCCTATAGGGAGGTCGACCGACCTCCCACCAAGAGCTCCAGCCCCCCACTTGGTCCCTGACCAGTGGGGTATGCTCTAGAAGGCAAGATGAGGGGCCACAGGCCATAGGGGGGGTCGGCCGACCTCCCCCTAGGTCGGTGCTGCGCCTGGTGACTCTCTGCACAATAAACACATGTTGAAGATCACAACCACACACTCTAAGTTGGTTTAGAGGCGGTGGATCCAAGGGTGGAGAATTGAATCCTCCTGGATCAATGACGTAGCGCTGGAGTAGCCCCTACTCCACCTTCCACTATAAATAGAGGCTCATACCCTCCTCTCTAGTCATGATGTAATCCATACAAGCCACTCTTATTCTCAAGTGGAGATTAGTCTAGTGGTGTTCTCTAGTGTGAGAGTTAGAGTTGAGTTGAGCTTTGCTCAGGCTTTCCGGAGTTGTCTTCCAGGAGAATCTAGTATAAGCTCTTGTATCTTTTCTCTTTTGTAAGACTTTACTTATTTAATGCAATATTCCTTCTTTACTTTACTTAGTCTTTACTTTGTGCAATGTTATACTTGCTATAGTATTGTTGTGGTTTATCTTGTCATTTAGTTGTTATAAACTAGATTGAGATCCTTGTGGCCTTTCCTGTATGCGATCATCGCCTGTCATAGGGTTCTTTAATTGTCGTATATACGATTCGAGTAGTGAGAATAGGTGTAAGCGTGGTGCTTATACTTGATCTTGCCTTTGGTTATCGCTTGTTGCATGGATTGTTTATGGTAGCTAGCAAGAGAGTGACAACCTTGTCTAGTCTTTGTATTCCACCACGTGTTCTTAGGCAAGTTCTTAAAAGATAAGACCTCAATAAAAAGAGAGCGCAGTCCGGTAGGAGTTTTGCCCTCCTACTGATCTATCCTCTCGCCTAGCATACTTGTATTGAGGAATCAATCGATGTTTATACCAATTGTGTGCCATAGTTAATCCACAAAGGTAGAGTTGGAATCATAGAAGTCCTTTTACTCTCTCGTTGTCCTCCCGCATAGTTATGCCCACTAGTTATCTCTTACTTATCTTTATCTCGGTTTGTTACATCATCACCTTCCTATCATTATTCGATTACCCCCTTACACTAGTTGATACTAAATTGAGGTGATTTCTAGGATCTCTCTTTTATTATTATTTCTAGCTTCGCCTTCCCTTGGGAGAATATAAATTACGATACCCCGAAATACTCCTGGGTGAAGTGCTACAACGGTATAATCTGTGCGCTTGTGGATTTATCCAATAGTCATAAGAAATACCAACAATCATTTCTGGCACCGTTGCCGGGGAAAACATAGCCTAGAAATTTTAATAAAATTGAATCCGAAGTTTACTATCAAATTAGTTATCAAATAGTTGTAGCGGCTTGCCCCTTGCCTTTGTCTTTCTTAATTGTGAAGCAAGGCATTGTATGAGTGAGTTCCAGTTTCGAGCAACCACACTAGAAAATCCTAAGAGCTTTCGAAGGAACTCTAGACATCGTCTAGTGTCCCCTCAAAAGTTCACCTCGAATTCGGATCCACTCAAGGAAGGGGCTCCACCCCGTTCATCAAACAAGCTATGGCTCAAGAGGCTATTTCCGACTTCTCGGCTCCTTTAGTTGCTCACGTGGCCCAAGGACCATACGTTAATACAGGGGGTTCTACCTTCGAACTGAAGCCAACCTTGATCAACTTAGTGCAAGCCAACCCTTTTAGTGGAACGTCCCATGAGGATGCCAATGCACATCTCCAACACTTCTTGGAGGTAAGTGGCACCATTTCCATTAAGAATATTGCATCAGATATCATTCGTCTCTGCCTTTTCCTGTTCTCATTACTCGGGAAGGCGAAGCAATGGTTCTATGCTTATTCTGAGCAAGTTGCCACTTGGGAGAAATGTGCCAATGCTTTTCTCAAGAAGTTCTTTCCGATAGGCAAAACCACCGCCCTTCGCGGAAGAATTTCAAGCTTCCAACAACAAGCGGATGAGACTATTCCCGAAGCATGGGAACGTCTCCAGGAGTACATTCGAGATTGCCCTCATCATGGCATTCAAGATTGGCTCTTGATCCAAGGCTTTTACTATGGTCTAACAAGGATAACCCATAGTCACCTTGATGCAGCCGCAAGAGGAGCATTCACTTCACTCAATGTCACACAAGCAAAAGATCTCATTGAGAAGATGGTGACGAACCAAGGGTGGAAAGATGAAAAGCTCAAAGTCAAGAAAAAGAGTGCAGAAACTATTCATGAAGTAAATGCACTCTCCACAAGGATGAATCTCTTGATGAAGAAACTCGAAGAATGAGCCAATTTCAAGAAGGATAGAGAAGCCATCCAACACTATGCCTCCACACGGGCTAACAAGGCAAATGGTGTGAGGTATTTGGTGGAAATCATTCGCGAAACAATTGCCCCAAAACAAATGAAGGCGTGAGCTTCATCAATAACAATGAAGATCGACCTCAACAACCGGGATCAAAGCCACGACCCTTCTATCAAGGTAATGGAGGTAAGAGCTTTAATAATTTTAATCAGCCTTCATTTAAAGATCTTGTCTTAAACCAAACTAGGATTAATGAAAGCATAAACAATAAACTAGCTGCTAACGATAAGACCCTTGAAACCTTAAACAATAAAATAGATGACTTTGCTTCTGTTGTGAAGAATCAATTAAATCTTAATAACATGTTAGAAAGAAAACTGTCTCAATTGATATCTTCTGCTCCAAATCTTGGTAATTCTGAAAAAGTCTCTAGTATAAATTTGGTGATCACGAGAGGGGGTAAGTCCCCTCGCGATCCACCACATCCTAACACTTCAGGCAAATCAACAAGAAAGGAGAAAGAAGCTGAAGCAGAAGAACAACATGAAGCCGAGGAAGAAAAACTTGCACCACTTCAGGATTCTGTCAAGTTCCATGGGAAGACGGCTCCACATGAGTACTACGATACAAACGTACTACTACCATTCCCAAACAAGCCAAGAAGACAATCTACAGATGAGCGCTTCAGGAAATTTGTTGAGGTAATTCGTCAATTATATGTCCATATTCCCCTACTTGATGCAATGCAGGTTCCAACCTATGTCAAGTACTTGTGGGACATCCTCAACAACAAAAGGCCGTTGCCCACCACTGAAGTCATCAAGCTAACGGAAAAGTGCAGTGCTGCTATACTCAACCAATTGCCATTGAAGAAGAAGGACCCAGAGTGTCCCATCATTGATTCCTCCATCGGGACTCAGCAATTCGAGCATGCACTCTGCGACTTGGGAGCAAGCGTCAGCGTCATGCCAAAGGTAGTATTTGATAAATTAAGTCATACTACTTTGTCCCCTACACCAATGTGTTTGCAGCTGGCGGCTCAATCGATTTGCTACCCAGCTGGGATTGCCGAAAATATTCCCGTCAAGATACGAGAATTTTTCATCTCCGTGGATTTCGTGGTGTTGGATATGGAAGTAGACAAGAAGACTCCACTCATCCTAGGAAGGCCATTCCTCAGCACCGCCAATGCACACATCGATGTAGGAGCCGGAGAAATTCAATTCAACATCAATGAAACCCAGGAGATATTCCACTTCAAGCCAAAAATCGAGCAATGCTCCATAGTCAAGGTATTTAAAATTGATCCTTACGTTAATTATACTTACTTGACAAAAGTGAAGCAATAACCTCGGGCGAAACCCAAACGGGTATGACGAAAGAAAGTGATCAAGTCATGCCCCAATCCACCTCCAAAACCGCGCAAGCAAATTTGACGGGCAAGGGAGGAGGATGATCCTGCTCCAAACCACTAAGAGCATGGCTTCTCAAAAAAGTAAGTCCTCTTGTTCACTTTCTTTTTAGTCTTCCTCGTTGCATTATCATTTTCTTGTTAGTTCCAAAAACATAATCATGCTAAAAAGACCCATAGGTCATCGTTACCGCTGAACAAATCCCCCCCCCCCCCCCCCCCCCCCCCCCCCGTTCCACGCTAATCCGTCCCGCTCCCACTATTGCCCGGCTCAGTCGCGAAACCGTCGACCGAGGCCCACGTCTCCACCCGCACGCACCTCCCCGGTCCCACGCCCACATCTCCACCCGCACGCGCCTCCCCGGCTCTCCGGTCCTCGCCTCCACCCGCTCCTCCCTGGCGGCGCAGCCTCCCCGTCTCCCCGGCTCCCCGGCTTGCCACTGGTGGGTTGATTGAGGAGGGGCTGCAGCAGGACGCAGGATCGATAAAATCGACGTGAGGACACAGGAGATCGACGCCGAGGTCTGTTCCTCTTCTCTGCTGAACCCACCCTGAGTCCCGACCCTACCCTCGCTGAGGCCGTCGAGGCCGCAGCCCCGCACTACCACCTTCGAGGCCTAGAGGGCACTGTCCCTGCAGGAGACCCCACCGCAACACTGCCCGCGCCGCTACAGAGGACGTCCCGTCGCCAGCGACACACCCCTACCCCAGCGAGGCTGCCCTTCCCCTTACCGCCCCGTCCACGAAAGCGTCAGATTCGGGCACAGGCAGCAGTGAGAGGAGTGGTACCCGAAGGTTGGAGTATGTGTGGTGAAGCCCGTGCCGCCGGAGAGCGCAGAGGATGTATCTGCACAGGGTACAAATGGTCCAAATTTTAGGCATGGAATTTGGAGGTGGCAATGGTACATGGAGTTTATTTTGTTCACATAATAATTTTCAGTCAGGTTCTCATTTACATTAATTTCCTTGTTCAAACTTTCTATTTATCTATCTATAGCGATCATTCTGTGATTGAAAAAGCAGATGCAAACTATTATGGACATGAATAATGATACTGTTGTTTTGCAAGAGGTCACCAGTTCGTTTTCTAAGTTTTGTTTGGAACTATCTGCTATGTTTTCTAGCTCTTCACTAATTGACAGCAACCAGAAGGGGACGGGGAGCAAAGGGGTCTGTGCCGCCCTCCCCAAACTGATCGGAGCCGTCGTCAGCACTGTTGAGCTCTGGAACCCACGTGCATCAGGTACGTGTCATCACCTCCCGTCATAACCCGTCACCGCCCGTTCGTCTGGTTTGTTCGTTACAAATTGCAAAGCATATTGATGTGTTGTAGTGAATCCATTGAACTCATCTCATGCTTGTAATTAAAATATAAGGTGTGATCCCTAAGAACGAAAAATATGATTGGTCTATTACATACTCTATTTTTGCAATTTGATTTGTGGTTCATAAATTTCAATGACTTATGATGACATATAAGCATGACATTCTAGAGATTTAATCCATACCCACATATAGCATGTGTTTGTCTACCGGCCATTGATTGGTGTGTCAGTTGGCCACTTATTTGTGTTGTCGAGATCCTAGGGGAACCGACCATATGGCTACTCTCAGCTACTTGTTGATGCACTTAGTTAATGCCAGTTAATTAATCAGTGACTCAATGAGCATTCCAATCATCACTACTGCATCCTTTCTGAATTTGTTCAGCTCTCCATTTTTGAACTTTCAGGCTAAGATGTTAATGTTTGGCGCCTCTCAGTAATCAGTATGTTAGTTAGCACCAAGTACGTAGGAGAACAACATGTAGCAATGTTTTAACAAGGGATATCAAAATTATTAAAAATGGCCAGTTCACTAAAATATGCCACATGTTGCACTCTGATAGAAATACCAGCTTGAGTTGTGGATTGCATATGACAAAGGTGGTCAGACAAGGTTACTTAACACGGGAATGGATACGTAACACATGATTTGTTCAGAAGTGACATAGACTTGATTTGTTTAGAAATAACACATGATTTGTTCAGACAAGGTGTGTTGTACTCAAAACATTTGAAGAGTCTAAAAACAACTGCAAGTGGAGCGTGATGTAAATTTGACTAATTTTTTCATGCAAAACTTCTCTTTTTGTTTCTATTCAATCAATTGATAATTTGAACAAATAAGTGAATAACTAGGCTGTGAATGCTTAATTGTGATTTGAGTTTGTAGAATGGCAATGCCATCTCATCTCATTATTTTGAACAAATTAATTTGCTCCATGTCAAACGATAAAAAAACTTTTGAGGAGGGCATATGTGTGAATGAATTTGTAACATAACGACCACTAGAAATTTGAATATTTTTCTTTCGAGCTGATTCATGCATGCATAGCTGTGAGCAGTCTCCCATAGCAACGCACGGGCTCTCACCGTCGTTTGATGAAGGAGACTTGGCATAAACACCTACTTGAACTCGGTATGAGATCATATTAGGAGCGATGGCACAAATGAGTTGATAAGTCACATGGAGCAACTAAAGGCTTAGTTTCATCCTTGATATTCCATTGATCAGGTTATACCCTAGCTGGTTTGTGAATATCAACATGAATTGCATTTTTTATGCGGCCCTGCTGAAGTGGTCAGTATCATGAAGAGGAACCATTCAGTAATACAAAATTAACATGGCTTATGTTCTTTAATTTCTATTTTCTTGCCAGGTGCTCACTACTGCTTGCAAGTATTTTTGATGTTTGTACTAGGAATGATACGTAGATGGTACTTGGGTCATTTGGCCATCTTTGCAGCCGTTCTACAATAGCATCACAAAGAGCTAAATTTTTTTTCTCTGCACCAGAGGTCACAGTCACACTATATATTCCTACAATCCTTATAATTTTGATGTATTTGTGTTATCGGTTTGATCCTTGATAGTTAAATTAAAGAATGGTAGGGTAAAGCAACCAAGGATAGCTGGATCCATGGAGGAGGTTGGTACCCATCGGCTGCTGCGAAGGAGAAGGGCGAATCCTGATCCTTTGGGGATGGGGTGCTGAGTTGTTGACTGAGTATTTGTCGATCTCCAAGGGTCAATCCTGAGTTGCTAACTTCCCTCCAAATTCCTCTCATTTCCTCCTATATTGAGACTGAAACCAGATTTTTTTTTAACTGATAGTCTGTTATGGTTGTCAATATTTTCCCTTGTAATACTACTGAAACATCTTGTGTAATGAGATTTCAATTTTTCGCACAAGTGATTGCTATTTGTTGCCGCGGGTGGAGAGTTAGTCACGCCTATCATGTGCTTTCAGAGGGATGGTTCTTGTGCTTTCAGAGGGATGGTTCTTGTCCCACGAAATACTTACTAGAGCACCAATTATATTTGTGTGGGTTGCAACAATCTAATTATTCTTGAATACATGTGCCTATCATTTGCTCCATTCCTGTGTGGTTGTAACAATGTGATCATTCTTGAACAACTTACAAGGATGGGTCAACTTACAAGCGGAGTATGATAAGGAACACATATGTTACTGGATAAGCTGCTCTCTGTTTATTTTTAGGTTAACTGCAATTCTTTTTATATTCTGCAACTTACCCCAAGGTAATCAAACAAGATGCTCATAGATTAGCCAAACAAGCTAGACAATTTGCTTTGTCAAGAAAAGTAGTTGTTATTGTATTTGTATGTACTCCAAAACACAAATTAGAAAAACTTTAAACCCGTAGCAACGCATGGGTACTCAACTAGTCATAATAAAATGTAACAACTCTTGAAGTATCCATCCACGAAAGTTGCACTACATGTAAAATTCTGCAATCAGCTTAGTTCCCAAAGGTCAGAGCTTGTAGAGGTCAGGGTAGGGTCGGCCGACCTGGCCTTGGACCCATCTCCCTCTGTTTTCCCTGCCTCGAGGTGCTATGCATGAGTATGTGCAGAACCAGCAACCAAGACCACCATCAGTGGTCGGCCGACCTGGCCTTCGCTCCCCCTTCTCTCCTTTTCTCTTGCCCAAAGATTCTTTGAATAATAGAGTAAGGAATAGTGCATATGGGGTATAGGGAGGTCGGCAGACATGGGCCTTGACACCCCCATCATCCTTTCCTTGTTCCCTTCTCTCTCCTCACTCATGTACCATACAAAAATAATGCCTGTGCAAAAGATTCTTGTCGGATACCTGACAATAGGGTACCCTAACACCACACTTCACAAAAACAAAATCACCCTATAATCCTCCCTCTGACTCAGAAGGGTCTCCGCCTTGTCTGACCGAGGCAGACGTCAACACCCTCGGGGGCTCTCCGCCTTGTCGAACCGAGGCAGGCGTCATCACCCCCGGGGGCTCTCCGCCTCGTCCGACTGAGGCAGGCGTCAACACCCTCGGGGGCCCTCCGCCTCGTCCGACCAAGGCGGGCGTCATCACCCCCCGGGGGCTCTCCGCCTCGTCCGACCGGGGGTGACGTCATCACCCTCGGAGGCTCTCCGCCTCGTTCGACCAAGGAAGCAACATCATCAGCCAAGAAAGCACAGTGTCGTCCGCCCTCTCCACTGTTCAATTACAACCAGCCGGACATGGAACACCATGACTACCCCTGTTGAAGCCCTAAAGGACAGTGACCATGCTGCCTAATCCCCGAATGACACTCGCCATGCCTTCGCCGGCGTGCGCAGGTCATGCGTACAGGGATCATCCTATAACTCGCACTGTTTGACGGAACCCGGGGGTGCTTGGCCCTGTGTTGCCAACCCCCGCCCATGCCCTAGTCAGGGGACAGGATAATGAGGACATGCCAACTCATCATATGGTGAAACATGAAGAAGATTCATCATCTTATACAAATGATATAAGTCAGGGTCCAATTACATGTAGTCATGCTACTAAACTACATGAAGAGGTGAATTCATTCATATCTGAAATTAACTTTAATAATTCTAAGAATGTTATACTACCTAAATGTTCTACTTTTATTGTACTTAGGTATACACATCAAGAGAAGAATGTTACTCTACATGAAGAAAAACTACAGACAAAAAACGGATCAGTTCTCTCAGGAAGAATCGAACCTGCCCAAAATGGACCAATTCAGTTCCAAAACGGACCAGTTAAAGAAATGCACATATCTCTGCACTCCGAGAAGCTTTTGAGACCCATGAAGACATTTTGGAAAGCTTATAAAGTCTATTTTCAAATGCAACAAACCCCACCCCTTTTGGACATGCCAATCTTGAGATATGCACGATTTAGTCAAGACTACTCAGAAGGCCAACAGTTTCACAAGATAGAATGTTGTTTCAACTTCTCCTGCAAAACTGTACCATTCTACAATGTTTCATGATGCATGGTATACATGGGTGGAAAGCTTGTTAACTCTACTTTCACACCCAATAAACGGTTCGTTAATTGAACTTCCCAATAAGGAGGTATGGTCAATTTAGTAGAAACTGCTCTGAAGGCCAACAGTCACACGAAGCCACTTCGGGAAGCCATCTCATGGAGACCTTTCACATAGCCTTCCTTCAGAAACTTTGTTTCATTTTCACACCTATGTAGGAGGGTTATTCCTAGTATATATATCCCCTGCATCTAAGCTATTAGACAGACTTTTGATCATTTGAGAACCTATATGGTATTACAGCCGAGCTGTTGAGTGTCTTACTCAAACCTTTGTTCTTCCTTGTTTCTTCTTGGACTTGTGAAGAGATTCCTCTAGGATCTCCTACTTCGTGCTCTACGGTTTCCGTTCGGCTGCGCAGTATTGTGTGGATTAGTTCCGAGTTGTGGTTCTACGGTCGTTCGGAGATCGAGTCGAAGTCTTCGCGGTTTCGGTGTTTCTCTCCCCGTCGCTTGGTCGCATCCAACCTTGGATAGGTATAAAGCTAGTTATCCCCTGCTGTTCGCAGCAAGTTATCCTTTGTTTGAAAACCTACTATCGTGAAGATCGGGTCAATCCCTTACCGATCCATATCGGGTCTTGTCATGCGGTAATCAGAGCTATTGTTGTCACGGTAGGTTTTGTCATCACCCACTTATATCTCCTTTTGTTACCATCTATTACTGTTTTTCACCATCACATATATTTGTGTTTTGTTATATCCTACAGTCCACTAAAAAGCCACACAAAAAATCCTATAGCCATTTCATGGTATTGTTACTTTGTGTTCATCCCGTTCATCTTGTTGCTAGTCACCATCGTTGTTCTTCCGTCGTACTCTTGTTTAATATTTCTCCGCACCTCTCATATGTTATCTTGTGTTTGCTAGAAAAAAAAGAAAAGAAGTGATAAAAAATAGAGAGAAAAAAGAAGAGAATGAAAGTAAAAGGGGTTGTGTTGCAAATTCTTTAAATCCATGTTTCATATCTGAAATTTCAAGTTTGTGGTGTACTGGACAACAACATTCATATCTTGTTTGAACGGTTTGTCTCACTTTGTTACAATACCATAGCCCTCCTTGAATAGCAACCTATAGCTCCACAAAAATCTGAAACCGGGACGTTAGACTCGTAACCCTTTTGACCTCTCGATCACATCTGTTGAACTGCTGCACTAAGCATGCTCAATGTCCTTGAGAATAAGCAAGAACATTGGTAAGTAAGAGGTGAGGTTGTGTGATTCCACAAATTTACCTATCCACTTTTTCTTGCATAAGTGCTAATATGACAGGATCCAATTCGAGTATTCGTGATGGTCAATATGGAGAAAAAGAATCACGAGTCACACAGACTGAGTTTCGACAACTACAACACTCTATTGGAGGCCATGGAGATGATGTTCGATAAACTCTTCCTGCTGTGGGCGGGCGGACTCCACAACAACATAGCCGGTCCAACTCTTATTGTGGTCTCGTTGTCCATAGTGGACATCATGGGAGAGGTGCTCGTGGGCATAGTTTTCGCCCCCGTGTGCTCATTGATGATGAAGATTATTGTATGTCCTCCCAAAGAAAAATTCAGCAAGAGGCACATGGAAGATCATATGAAAGCAAACCCATCTTAGCTCCAAGGCATAAGAAGAATCTTGATACCTTTGTTTTTGGAGGATATTCTTCTCATTTAGTAGATGATGGTTTCAGCATGCAACTGGAAGAGGTGCTGATTGGACAGCAAAACCCATGTGAGAAAGAGTGCCACCAACCAAAATTGAGTGTGAGAGTTCAAAATAAAAATATGAGAGATTCCATTATATGTGAGGAGGATCGCCACAACAGTCAGTGTGAGAGAGATACACAAAAATCGAGGGAAAAAGGAGATGAATCATGTGAGGAGTTATTTACTACTAACATGATAATACCTTCTTCTACTCTTGTTCATTGTGTGATGCAGGCTCATGAAGCAAAAGATATGGTGAATTATGACCAGCCCCCAATATTTGATGAGAAAGATGAAGAGAAGGTCATGGACAATGATGCATATGTTGCTTCACAAGATGTTGAAGTGATCGTGCATCAAAACCTATGTGAGAATGAGAGCCATATTACCAATTTTAGAGAGAGTGAAACCAAAAGTGAGTTGTGTGATTCCACACACTATGAGGTTGAGAGTATCCACAATGCGAGTGTAAGATATGCACCACAAAAAATAGAGAGTTAGAATGCAGGTCATGTGAGGATATTTCTGAAACTAATACTCTTATCTCTACTTCTAGTGTTGTTTTTCCAAATGTGCAGGTTCGCAACGAGAATAAGCAAGAGATGGCTGTTGACATCACCATACTTGTTGAGGGAACTGAGAAGGCATCCATCTATTCGAACCAATTGTGTGCTGCTCCAAACCTGAACTTTGATGAGAAAAATGGTAAAATTTCAGAGGCACAATCCATGAGACTTGCACCATTTGAAACTATAAAAGGTAATGAAAACATTTCAAATCGGAGTTTGCAAATGAAAATAGATAATAATTGTGATAAAGCAGATGGTTCAGATGGGATTGACCATACACAAAATATTTGCACTGATTTGATTGATTCACATGCTCATCTATGTGCTGAAGTTTTGCATGTTGATGACCATTGTTCAAACATACATGATCTTTTCTATGCGTTGATATGGTTAATACACATGTTGTTGTGCATTCATATATGTGATACATTGCTTGCAAATAAATTTGATAGTGTGAAAGTATATACTCATGATGAATTCTTCACAAAAAATCTCATCCTTCTTATGTGGGCTATGCCATGTTTGATAAATATGTTGACATCAATAAAATCCTTGAGAATATTTTTAATATATCATCCTTAAAATCTTTGAATACTACCTATAGTTATATGTTTATATTCAATTTGATTGGACATCATGCTGCAAGTAAGTTCTATGTGTATGCTATTTCCATAACTTGTGATAAGCTTGCTAAATCGAAGTTAAATAGATGGTGTAATAATTATTTTGAGCCATATTTTTCTGAACTTGAGATGAAAAGATTGTCTTGTAATTTCTATAAAAAATAAAAAATGTTGTCCCCTTATTCATATCTTTTATCTAAAGAAATAAATCTTGAGCAAACATGTTCCATTCTTCCACTAGAAAATTTTTCATCATCTTTTGGAACCATTGAGTTTGATAGGTGCTTCTCTGACCCACGCAGTATGGATGTCAAGAATGTTTCATTCTTATCTTTTGATATATGTGATCTTGAAAAGATAAAACATGATAACATGAATCAAATGATTGAGTTGGAAGAAATTTATGTGCTCCTATGTTCAAAACTATTTGCAGGTTCTTCAAAGTTGAGAGAGTATTTCTTACATGGAAATAATGCGAATATGATTATAAAGAAGAAAATGGACAAAATGAAATAATATATTATTGGAATTATCATGTACATCCATCCTATGTTTTTTCTAGAATGTTTTCAGGTAAACAAAAGTCGTGGATGACTTTTCATAAAGGGAGGGAGGATGATGAGACCGTGCCAAGGCAATCAATACTCACCTTTAGTTCTAAGTATCCATTCAAGGTGAAAGCTACACTTTATTCTAATTCCTTTTCGCTTCCACCTATACGGCTACTACTTGGTTTATATGATTATAGATTCAAACACCTTGGTGTGATGGAAGAAGGAGATGTTGATGTTATCATTATACTACAAAGCGATGTCCTAGCACAATTCTTTGGAATGGAAGAATTAGAGTCGAGGACGACTCCTTTTCAAGAGGGGGAGGATAATGAGGACATGCCAACTCATCATATGGTGGAACATGAAGAAGATTCACCATCTTATACAAATGATATAAGTCAGGGTCCAATTACATGTAGTCATGCTACTAAACTACATGAAGAGGTGAATTCATTCCTATCTGAAATTAACTTTAATAATTCTAAGAATATTATACTACCTAAGTGTTCTACTTTTATTGTACTTAGGTATACACATCAAGAGGAGAATATTACTCTACATGAAGAAAAGCTACAGACCAAAAACGGACCAGTTCTCTCAGGAAGAATCGGACCTGCCCAAAACGGACCAGTTTAGTTCGAAAACAGACCAGTTAAAGAAATGCTCATATCTCTGCACTCCGAGAAGCTTTTGAGGAGTCGAGGACGACTCCAATTCAAGAAGGGGAGGATGATGATTACATTGCCACGCTGGACACACCTACGCCATCATCTTTCCCAAGTTGCAACTCATCTCCAACTCAGCTGCCACGTCGACTTCGAGTCTGCTTCGGAGTCCAAGACCAGCAAGGAGTAAAACGGACGCCCAAGACGCATCCGGATTCTGTTTTTGACTATCCACCCACGGATGGAAAGATAATTTCATAAGGAAACCAATGGCGTTAGTTTGAGGTCCAAATTCCTTTTGAGTCATCGGGAAACGTCGAAACAAGTCAGTGTCCAGAATCTGTTCTGGTGCTGCGTCACTGTTTTTTGGTCCATTGGGCTGTGTATCGTCGTTGAGCCCATTAGGGGGTGCGTCCAAGGGTGGCGATGACCCTTAGAATTATATAATTAGCCGCCGCCGTTGTCATTAGGTTTCAGGTTTTGTTTTAGAGTTTAGTTTTCCATCGAGAAACTGAATCGTTCATTGTAACTGTGTCGATTAGTCCTTTTACAGTGATCCAGGGCTCCCATTCTTGATCTCCTCTACTGTGTCGATTAGTCCTTTGGAACCGAGTTCTTGAACTCTCTATTGATATTCGCATAATTCATATTTGCAATTTCAGATTACGTGTTTATACCTTTTTGCTTGCGTTCTTCGATTCGCTTGCAGGAAAAGCCTTCTTGGCAAAGTCAATCAAGTTGTGCTTGGTTGATAACCAACAGAGCAGTGGTGTAACGGTTGCAGGGTTTGAATCGTGTCTGATTTGAAGCCGGATCGCCAACGTCGAGATCTCCACAAGTCAAATTTATCGGTTACCTCATAGAAGATCGGGTCAGTCCTCATCAATTGGTATCAAATTTTTAGGTTTACCGCGAGGTATACTCTCGTTTGCCTTAGATTCATATTTGTTCATTACCTAGAGTCCACAAAAATCCCAAACAAATATTTCAATTTCCTCTGTCCTATCACCCTTTGTGCCTTGCAATTTTGTTTTCAGGTTTGCTTTGTTGAGTTTGTGTCCGTGGTTGAGTCCAGTTGCTAGTTTCGTTTGTGTCGTCGTCGTAGTTCAACTGCGCCGTTGCTATTTTTTTGTTTCCGCCGCTGTCCCATCCACCATTCCCAAACATCAAGTGGAAGCCACCATCTTACTCGACTTGCCACCGCTAGCCGCCTTGTGTGATCTCTCGCCGCCGCGCTAACCCTAGATAGGTTTGCCAGCCGCTGTTATTTCGCCTGCATCATAGCCCTCCTTATATCAACTAGCGAATACCTACTACTGTTAGTCACAGGGATGAATGATCCTATGATCGGTGTTGGAGTTTAGGGAAGCTTTGCCCTAACTGCCGCCACCGTCGTTAGTTGTGCCTACCGGAAAATATAACTTGACATACCTTCGGTAAAAGAGGCATAACTTTTCGCTCGTTTGTTCGAAAAATATGAAAAAATTGTGGATCTTCTTGACATCATTTGGAGCTAACCCAAACTATCCTTTGGTTTGTTTGGTTTCGTCAAAATTCCCAAAAAAAATCAGGAAAATAAAGAAAAAAAATTATCAAAGTTTTTGCAGAGAACGTGCGGAATTTTTGTAGTCCACATCCCACCTCATTTGAAGGTGCTAATTTTTGTGGTTGCATCTTCGGTGATCCTTGTTCAGAGAAAAATAAAAAAAATAGTGAAAAATAAAAAAGTTTTGATTCCTACTAGTGCCTTTTGGGAAAATCCGGCGAAATTCAGGAAAAAAGAAAAATCCGGGCTATTTGCTTGTTCTGTGAGTTCTTTCAATCGTCCTTTGTTTCCACTTGTTGCACTACGTCTAGACATGTCTTAGATAGCAATTGGGATTTGTACTTTGGATACTTATTGAACTTAGCTAAATCTGCATTTGTTACTTGCTAATCCTTGCTGATCATAGTGTGCCTTCCCAAAACTCCACATATACTTCTGTCAGCACAGGTTCATCTTGCAACTGTTACCACGTTCAACAACCGATTGCTTTGCCAATTTGGTTTTACTCCTATTGGCTTTGGTAAGAACACTTGCAAGAAGGTGGTAAGCCGCTTGTGATTTTGCATTCCACTTTCACCACCACCACCACTTGGTTCCTTTAGTTGATAGGGATAATACTTTGGTGTTGTCTTTTTCTATCTTCTAACCATGGCAGGATCTCCGACGGATTTTAATGAGTGTGTGTCCAAGGGCGAGCTTACAACGTTCATCACTGAATAGCGTAATCTTATGAATGAACTGACACGCAATGTGAACAATCTGGTCATCCGCATTGAGCAGATTGAGCAACATCGTCCACCTCATCATGCTGAAGATGAAGATGGGGATGTTTTTTATGATGAAGATGCGGATGATGACGGTGATGCACACAACCGTCGCCGCTACAACTTCAATCATCGTGGTATGGGAGGTAATAATCATGGTAATAATGATCCTTTTGCTAAAATTAAATTTAGCCTACCTCCTTTTGCTGGTAATATTGATCCTGAGGCATACTTAGATTGGGAGCTTGTTGTTCAACAAAAATTTGATTCTCATAATGTACCTACGGAGCATAGAGTTAGACTTGCTACTAGTGAGTTTACTAATTTTGCTTTGTTTTGGTGGAGTGATCTTTGCAATGCTGGTAATGATGCTGCTGTGCCTCAAACTTGGAATGTTTTAAAGCAACACATGAAATCTCGTTTTGTTCCTCCTTATTACCAACTTGATTTATGTTTGAAACTACAAGCTTTAAAACAAGGCGATAAAGGCGTAGAAGCATACTACCAGGAATTGCTTATTGGTTTAGCACGTTGTTGTGTAAATGAAGATGATAATGATGCTAGTGCTAAATTCTTTGGTGGTTTAAAACATGATATACAAAATATTCTTGATTACAAAGAATGGCACAATTTTCCCAATCGTATCATCTTGCTATTAAGGCCGAACGAGAAGTACAAGGATGCACACAAAAACAACCTTTCAGGTCTAACACTAGGAGGAATTTTTAGCAGCGCTCCGAGCCGGAGATGCCCAAGATATCTACACCTCCACTTTCTTCTGGGTAAGCAAATTGTCTAATGTGCAGTTTTAGTCGAAGAAAGGTGCCACTCCAGGTGCTTCTACTAGCTCTTCCTCCTCCAGCTCTAAAATCATTTGCCACCGATGCAAAGGCATGGGCCATGTCATGAAGGAGTGCCCCAGTCGTCGTGCTTTCATTACTACTGAGGATGGATATGTAAGTGCTAGTGATGTTGAAGTTGATTTAGCCCTTGCTGCTAACATTGCTGCAGATTTCACCGAGGGCGATTAAGACGAGGAGACCATTGATTTCGTGGCTGCCGCCGCAGGCTACCTTAGCCTTCTTGTGCAGCGTTTGTTGAGTTCACGAGTGGAACATGAAGAAGAGATGAAGATTCAGCGTCACAATTTGTTCCACATGTATCTCATTGTGTAGGGTTGTCGTGTTCTCACCATCATTGATAGCGGGAGTTGCAACAACTTGGTGAGTTCAGATTTGGTCGATAAGCTTGGTTTGACCACACGACAACATTCACATCCATATAAACTTTAATGGTTCAATAATAGTGGTAAGACTAAGGTAACTAAATCAACCCGCATTACCTTTTTCATAGGCTCTTATCATGATACTGCTGATTTTGATGTTGTACCTATGCAAGCTTATTCAATTTTTTAGGACGTCCATGGGAATTTGATAAATGCTTTACACCATGGTGGAACTAATACATACACTTTCATGCATAAGGACAAGAAAATTAAATTCTTGCCTTTGTCTCCTATGGATATTGTTAAACATGCTCAAGAGATTAAAAATAAATCTCCGCTAAACATTGATGGGTTGGAGTTGAGGATGACTCCAATTCTAGAAGGAGGGGATGATGAGGACATAGCTACGATGGAGTCGAGGACGACTCCAAATCAAGGAGAGGATGATGATGACATCGCCACGCTGGACACGCCTATGTCATCGTCTTTCCCAAGTTGCAACTCATTTCCAACTCAGCTGCCATATCGACTTCGAGTCGGCTTTGGAGTCCAAGACCAGCAAGGAGTAAAACGGACGCCCAGGACGCATCCGGACTCCGTTTTCGACGATCCACCCACGGATGGAAAGATAATTTCATAAGGAAACAAACGGAGTTGGTTTGAGGTCCAAATTCCTTCTGAGTCATCGGAAAACGTCGAAACAAGTCAGTGTCCAGAATCTATTCCGGTGCTGCGTCACTGTTTTTTGGTCCATTGGGCCGTGTATCATCATTGAGCCCATTAGGGGGTGCGTCAAGGGGTGGCGATGACCCTTAGACCTATATAATTAGCCACCTCCACTCTCGTTAGCATTCGGGTTTTGTTTTACAGTTTAGTTTTCCATCGAGAAATTGAATCGTTCATTGTAACTGTATCGATTAGTACTTTTACAGTGATCCAGGGCCTCCGTTCTTGATCTCCTCTACTATGCCGATTAGTCTTTGGAACCGAGTTCTTGAACCCTCTATTGATATTCGCATAATTCATATTTCCAATTTCAGATTGCGTATTTATACCTTCTTGCTTGTGTTCTTCGATTCGCTTGCAGGAAAAGCCTTCTTGGCGAGGTCAATCAAGTTGTGCTTGGTTGATAACTAACGAAGCAGTGGTGTAACGGTTGCAGGGTTTGAATCGTGTTTGATTTGAAGCTAGATTGCCAACGTCGAGAACTCCACAAGTCGAATTTATCGGTTACCTCACGGAAGATCGGGCCAGTCCTCATTAACAAGGCCATTTGATTGTAGAGTGTACTTGGCCGAGAATTGATGTTTGATTCCAAGATCATCACATAACTCATCAACTCTTTTATTCTTGAATTCACTACCATTGTCACTTCTCACTTTCCTGATGGTGGTCTCAAACTCATTTTGACATCTCTTGATAAAAGATTTGAATGTGGCAAATGTGTCACTCTTGTCATTGAGAAAGAATACCCATGTATATCTTGTAAGATCATCAACTATGACAAATCCATACTTGTTTCCTCCAATACTAGTGTATGTTGTTGGTCCAAATAGATCCATGTGTAACAACTCAAATGCTCTACTAGTGCTCATCATGCCCTTCTTAGGATGGGTGTTACCAACTTGTTTGCCGGCTTGACATGAGCTACAAAGTTTGTCCTTCTCAAACACAACATATTTCAAGCCTATTATTAAGTCATGCTTAATCAATCTATTCAATTGTTTCATTCCAACATGACCAAGCCTTCTATGCCATAACCAACCCATGCTTGATTTAATGAGCAAGCAAGTAGACAATTGTGATTCACTAGTATTTAAATCAACTAGGTAGAGGTTCTCATATCTAAAGGCTTTGAAGATCAAGTTTGAACCATCTACACTAATGATGTCAACATCATATATTCCAAATATGCACTTGAATTCATGATCGCACAATTGAGCTACCGATAGCAAATTGAAGTTCAAGCTCTCAACTAGCAATACATTGAATATGCTCAAATCATTGGATATTGTAATCTTACCAAGTCCCTTGACCTTGCCATTGCCATTCTCACCAAAGGTTATACTATCAATGCCATCATTGTTGTTGGAGTTGATTGATTTGAACATTCTAGAATCCCCGGTCATGTGTTGAGTGCACCCACTATCAAGCACCCAATGCCTTCCTCCGGCTTTGTAATTGACCTACAAAGCAAATTAGTTCTTCTTAGGTACCCACACTTGTTTGGGTCCTCCAAAGTTAGTGACCAAGGATTTTGGCACCCAAATTGCCTTTTTCTTTAGGCCAACAATGGGTGTACCAACATACTTAGCCATGATACCATCTCTATCCTTGGTAAGCATATAACATGAATCAAAATGAATAGAGGTAGCTTTAGCAAACTTTGTTTGGCTCATGTTAAGTTTGCAATATTGGTCAACGTGTCCCACTTGCTTGCAACTATTTCAAAACCGACCATTGCTTCTCACAAAGCTAGGCTTTGGAGTTACAAAGGCCGCCTTGCCTTTCTTGGGGTTATATCCCAATCCCTCTTTGCTAAGAGAGAACCTTTGACTACCCAAGCACTTTAGCAAGCGGGCATCTCCACCATATGCCTTACCCAAAGCATGAGTGAGTTCATTAACATCATTTTTCAATTTTTCATTTTCACTCATTAGTGAAGCATCACACTTGGAGCTATCACTAGTGGATGTGCATGTGGAAGTGTTAGTGTCGGTTGGTGCAACAATGATAGGAGTAAAAAATGGTTCATCTAGAATATCACAAGTAACTCCAATATCACATGATACAACAACCTTATCCTTGTTTTGATCAAGAAGGGAGGAGTGAGCCTTTTCAAGCTTCTTGTGATTCCTCTCAAGTTTCTCTGGGCTTCCGTTAGCCTCTCATGAGTACCATTGAGCTCATCAAAGGATTATTCTAGAGCACTAAGCTTCTTGTTCAATTCTTTGCACTCCTTCCTCTTCTTCTCAAAGCAAGTATGAGCTTGCTCTAGCATGTCCATTAGCTCATCCTTGGAGTACTCCTCCTCATCATCACTACTATCATCATCAGTCTCATCACAAGATTGTACCTTACTTGGCTTAGCCATGAAGCATGATGGAGTGTCGAAGATGGATGGCTTGTTGTTGATAGCAATGCTTGCCAATGCATTCTTCTTGGACTTCTTCCTCTCATCATCACTAGAGTCATCATCGGAGGAAGAGTCATCACTATCCCAAGTCACCACATATGATTCACCCTTCTTCTTCTTGGTGAATGATAGCTTCTTCTCTTTCATGTCATGCTTGCCCTTCTTCTCATCATCATCACTATGGTTGGGGCAATCGGCTATCATGTGATCGGTGCTCTTGCACTTGTAGCTTCTTCTCACATAATCCTTGCTCTTGAAGTTATCTCTTCTCTTTCTAGCCCCATACCCCTTCTTCTTCATGAACTTGCCAAACTTGCGCACAAATAGGGTCATGGTCTCATCATCTATATCACTTGCATCTTCATCATCACTTGATTCTTGCTTTCTTGCTTTGCCCTTGCTCTAAGATGATGAATCCTTGAAAGTGTTGATGGTCATTAGCGTCAACTTTTAATGCAATTATAAATAGAATAAATGGATCAATCATATGTAAAATCTAGAAATATAGGGCTTTATCTAACAAATTCCATGAGTTTTGGTGTTTTACTATTTTCCAGGGACTATTCCAGAAAAGAGCAATAAAGAGAATCAAATCAGAGAATATATCAAATAAATCCCATGAAGATACACATGCCAATCTACTCACGGAGGATCCCACAGACATCGGAGCAAAGCAGGGCCCCAGACCCCACTAGGTGGGGCCGGCCGACACAAGGTGGGGCCGGGCAGCACCCCCCTGGGCCCACTCGTCGCAGTTTTCTAGAAGCTTCCTCCATAGCCTTTAAAGATTAATCTAAGCCCTACCTTAAGTCGGTTTGATCCAACGGCTGTTGTGCATCCCTCCGGGCTATAAATAGAGGCCTATACTCCCTGGAGCCAAGCCAGATCAGAAGCTCAAGAGCTGAAACCCTAATTCCTATCTAGTAGATCTAGGCCAGCAATTCAAGAGAGATTAGATCTATGTAGATCTAGCTCTATTTAGAGATTCGAGATTTAGAGTTGGAGAGTGTAGTTTTGGAGGAGTTCTAGCCTGTCGGTTCTTCTTCATCACTGTATTCTTTGGGATTGGATTCCTCTTGCCCAGGATCTGTATTTTGAGATACCCTGGTATTCGACTTCTAGTTCAAGTAAGCATTTACTCTTATTGTTCTTTATGTTTGCAACTCTTCTTGAGTGCTTTGATCTTGATCATTACTTGATTGAAGTAGTAATTCGTAGTGTAGGCGTGGTACCTAGGCTAAGTTTACTTGCAATTGTCCCTAATTTTCTAGATAACGGTAGCTCGCGTAGGTGACTCTTGTAGCTATGTTGATTCCTCTGTAGTCCGTTTCTTGTAATAGGTTTGGCAGGCATATAGGTACTTAGTAGGAGAGAACTCTATTTTCTGCTCTTATTTAAGTCATCGTCCTTAAAGATCATAAAAGATAAAGCTTACCCAGTGACCAGAACTAGAAAGTCCTTGGTTCTTTCTCCTCTTATCAATAGTTATCTATACTTGTTTGCGAAAGTGGTTAAGTTAATATAGACTTAGTCATCCTCATACACTGTTCCTTTGGGTTCGATATTTAAAACTGGGTTATCTCGGTGAAGTGCTACATTGTTGTTTATTTGTGCGCTTGTGGATAATTAATTTACTCCTGTGTTCTAAGAAAGATCAACAAGCATTTCTGTCACCATTGTCGGGGAATGGTTGTTTCTTCTTTGAGATTGACTTTAAGTTTAGCTTAATCTTGTATTATACTTTTATCTTTGCTTTATTTATTTTATTGTCTTGTTTTTACCTTTTAAATGGAATCCCCACCTCAACTTTTATATCAATTTGGAGCACCATCGGGTTTAAGTTTGTAGCTAGTAGAATCATCTAAACCTATCACATCACCTGGCTATGAACTAAGCCCGGGGTTAATTCGTTTAGTTCAGGAAAACACTTTTTCTGGCAATTCTATCGAAAACCCCTATTCCCATTTAAATGATTTTGAAGAGACTTGTTCATGTCTTCATATCGAAGGCATGAGTAATGAAACATTAAAGTGGAAGCTCTTTTCATTCTCACTAACAAGAAAAGCCAAACATTGGTATAAAGCGTCATGTTGGGAGTAGTCAAGGAGATTGGGAAATGTTATGTTCTAACTTTTGTCTTAATTTTTTCCCTATCGATAGAGTTTCTAAACTTCGTTTGGAAATAATAGGCTTTAAACAATTAGATAATGAATCGTTAGGTAAGGCTTGGGAGCGTTTTGACAATTTTGTGAATTCGGGACGTTGTCTCTCTTTACCAAAACCTATGCTTTTGCAATATTTCTTTTTAGGCCTTAATGAAAAAACTAGAGAATATCTTAATTTGGCCACAGGAGGAGCTTTTATGCATATTACTGCTACACATGCTAAAACAATTCTTATGAATATCTTAAATGATCTTCCTGCTGAAAAAGAAGAGTTGATAGAAGTAGAAACTCAGTTAGCTAAATCTAATCCTTTATGTGAATCTTTTAAACCTTTAGCTAGCGTAGAGCCTGAACTATCTAAAAAAGAAAAGGGAATAGCTCCACTTCCTGATTTTATGCTTGATTTTGAGGATGAACTTTTTGATGATTATGGAAATACCTCAAACTATTAAGTAATTATGAAACCTCAAGGATATAAATCCAAAGTTTTAAATCATGTTCATCCTTATGAGGTAAAATTATTTAAAGAGACAACAAAAGAATTAATCTTTGTTTTGAGTGATGAGTGGTTAGAAGAATCAGAACTTTTATTTAGTCCTATTCATTTAGATTCTCCTTCTGTCACTCTTAAATGTCAAATTGATAGAGATCCTTTTGATGCTCTTTATAATCCTGTTGTGAGTATTAATACCATGTCTGCTATGTTTGCAATTTTTTTTGAAAGACATGCCTTTAATCCCTACAACTAAAATACTAAAAAGTATTTTAGGCCACATTATTTCTAGTTTAGGAGTAATTTGTGCCCTTCCTATTTATGTTAATGGAGTCCAAGTCCTGTTAAATTTCTACATCTTTGATGTTTGGGAGTTTGACGTGTGGATAGGATTGCCAATAGGGAGACTTATTCAAGAAGACCAAACAGGAAAACTAGATATAAGATTACGAAAAAGTTTTAAGCTCTTCGTTCCTATAATTCATTCTTTAAAAACCAAGGAAGAGCTGCCTCTTTTTCCAGATCCAATAGAGGAGATTAAAGCTATATATTTTGAAGAATTAAATGAACCAAACTTAAATGATGATGCTCAATTCTTTATTGAAGAAGAGGATGAGGATCCTATTGATCCCGAACCTCTCAATGAGTTACTAGATCCACCTAAGCCCTCTATTGAACTTAAACCTTTACCTACTGGTCTTAAATATGTTTTTCTAAATATTTATCAAGATTCTACAGTAATTATAAGTGATACATTATCTCAAGAAGAATCTTTGCGCCTAATAACTATTTTAGAAAAGCATAGAGCTACTTTTGGATATTCACTCCAAGATCTTAAAGGCATTACCCCTGTTCTTTGCACAAATTGCATCCCAACTGATCCAGAAATTACACCATCTAGAGAGCCCCAACGTAGGCTTAATAATGCGATGAGAGAGGTTGTTAAGAAAGAGGTCTTAAAGTTGTTGCATGCTGGGATCATTTATCCTGTGCCGTACAGTGAGTGGGTAAGTCCTGTTCAAGTTGTTCCTAAGAAAGGTGGTATGACTGTTGTTAGAAATGAATTAATTCCACAGAGAACTGTCACGGGTTGGCATATGTGCATAGACTATAGAAAATTAAATAAAGCCACAAAGAAAGATCACTTTCCTCTATCCTTCATTGATGAAATGTTAGAGTGTTTGGCTAACCACTCGTTCTTTTGTTTTCTCAATATGGTTACTCTGGATACCACCAAATTCCTATTTATCCTGATGATCAAAGAAAAACTACTTTTACATGTCCATATGGAACCTATGCTTGTCGCAGAATGTCTTTTGGATTATGTAATGCTCCTGCTTCTTTTCAAAGATGCATGATGTCTATATTTTCTGATATGATTGAAGAAATAATTGAAGTTTTCATGGATGATTTTTCTGTTTGTGGAAAGACTTTTGATGATTGTCTTGAAAAGTTAGAGAAGGTTTTGCAAAGATGTGAAGAAAAGCACTTAGTCCTTAATTGGGAAAAATGTTATTTTATGGTTAGAGAAGGAATAGTGCTAGGACACTTAGTGTCTAAAAGAGGTATAGAGTTAGACAAAGCTAAAATTTAAGTTATTGAACAACTACCTCCACCTGTGAATATAAAAGGAATCTGATGCTGTCTTGGTCACTGTGGTTTTTATCGTCGCTTTATAAAAGATTTTTCTCATATTGCTAGACCACTGACTAGTTTGTTAGCTAAGGATGCTCCTTTTGAATTTGATGACGCATGCTTGAAATCTTTTAATATCCTTAAAGAAGCGCTCATCTCTACAACAATCATTTGGTCCGGACGCTTGTCCGAAGTGTTGTGTCCAGACGACACTTAGTGTCTGGATCAAGTCACCAGAAACAACAGAGAGTGCCGAGACTCCGGACGCTCGTCCGGAGCTCACCTCCGGAAGTGAACCAATGTCCGGACCCACTGTGCGGAGCACTGTGCAGCTAGGGTTAGCTTCTAGACACGTCTCCATTAGTACGAACAGCCAAACACTTAGCGTCCGGACCACCGTCCGGACCTCTGATCTTGCCAAACCGAGTTGTCTCTTTTTCTCCAAGTCCATGTGAGCTAACACTAAGTGTTACAACACTTGTGCATGTGTGTTAGCTTTTACTTTGAATTACCTTGGATTTTATTTCATTTGTTGTCACTTAGGTTCATTTTAGATATGTAATCCAAATGACCTAGTGGCAGATGATAACCGCAATCTGAAAGGTCCTTGTGTGATTTTGGTAATTGAGTGACAACTTAGGTGAACTAATATGTGTTTAAGTGATATATACACAGAAGATTAGTTCACAGGTGATTGTGTGATGAAGGAGCTTGATGCACATGAAACATGACATGGAGTCTTGTGACCAAGGTGGAGAAGATCAAGATGAGGCTTGGCTTGATGAACCGGTTGCAAGTGTGAAGGGCAAGCGGGTGATGCTTGGCGCTGATGGACCAAGGCAACGATGAAGAGCAAGTGAGGTCAAGATCGATGAACCAATACGGTCATGTGATGATATGGAGTGGATCATATCATTTGACAAGTGGTTGGTGCATGTTTTGTATCAACATTGGAGATGGAGATGGAATGGAATGCGCAAGGCAAAGGTATAACCATAGGGCATTTCATTTCACCGGTCATTCGTGTGTAGAGAAGTATATGACCGGGTTTAGGATAGATAGCCGTACTATCAAGAGGGGCAAACTTGTTTGCATATCGGTTATCTAGTGCCACTTGAGCGATCTAACATTGTGATGCATTAGGATCGAGTGGCGTGGTAAGAGCAAGTGAAAAATGCTTTGAAAATCTTTGTGAAAATGCTAACACACATGCACAAGGTGGTGATCACATTTGTGTTGGCACTTGAGAAGCAAGGAAGAAGAGGCAGCTTGGTTTGGCTTGGGAAAGACCTCCGGACAGAGGTCCGGACGCTAGGGCGTGAGGTGTCCGGACCATTGCTAAGTGCATCCGGAACCTAACCCTAGGTTCTGCTTGGCTGTGAGGTCTGGATGCTGGGTCCGGACGCTGGAGCTGGGGCGGTCCGGAAAAATTGGTGCGCGTCCGGTCGCCCTCCCCACTGACTGTGCTGAGCTAACGAGGTGGGTCTGGACGCTGGTTGTCGTCCGGACGGTGTACTACGGACGAGCGTCCGGAGGAAATCGGCTCTCGGGGAGCTCTCTGCTCACGTCCGGACGCGGGTGCGCATTGGTTCGGAATGGTGTCCGGACGCGTCCGGAGGACGCGTGGCAGAGATCGGCGTGACACGCCAATCGTCGTTTTCAACGGGAAAGAGTCCGGACGCTGGGCGATGGTCCGGACCCTCTGTGCACGTGCGTCTGGACCTGCGTCAGGAGGTTGTGCAGGAAGCCCAATGAATGGGCAAAACGGCTAGTTTCATGGGGAAGCTTATAAATAGCTCTTGGCCAGCCCTTGGGGCTGGCTGAGCACCCTTGGGCCTTTGTGGCTTGTGTAGGAGTGCTTGGATAGCCCTCTAACTCACTTACACTTGATAGAGATCATCTGATTGTGTGAGAGCGATTACTAGTGCGTTGCTTTGAGAGATAGCTTCGTGTGGCACTAGGTGATCGTGTTGCAAGCCGGTGGTGCTTGTTACTCTTGGAGGTTGCCACCTCCTAGACGGATTGATGGCTTGAGGCTCCGTCGAAGCGCGCAAGAAGATTGTGCGGCACTCCAGAGAAGTGCTTGTGAGGGGTGTTGTGCTCGCCCCACGGGGATCGCGAAGAGCAACTCTAGTTGAGCGTGTCATTGAGTTACCCTCACTTGTGGGTAGATTCTTGCGGCACCTGAGTTAGTGGGCTAGGCTTGTGAATGCCTATTAGCCGCCGAATCACCAAGTGTGTGGTCGACACAACGGGGACTAGCTTGGTGGCAACCAAGTGAACCTCGGGAGAAAAATCACCGCGTCAACCTTGTCTACTCTTCTCGGTGGTTTGCATTCTCTGATTCACTAGCTTGTATTTACTTGTTCATATCTTGTGCTAGTGTTTAGTTGTTGCTCTTGTAACTAGTTTGCTTGTGTAGTTTGCCTAGTTACCTTCTAAGTTTATGTAGCTTAGAAGTAGCTCTTGAGTGGCTTATTGGCTTGTGTAGCCTTGTAAGTCACATTGCTTAGTTTGTGTAGCTAAGAAAGTTGAGCTCTCTAGTTGACTTGTGTAGTCTTTCTAGAGAGCATTGCTAGTGAGCTTAGGTGCTTTGTGCTTTGCTTACTAGTATGTGTAGGAGCTCCCGGTGTGCTTAGAGTACTAGTTGCTTAGGTTTGTGTGACCTTGGAACCTAGACTTGTTTAGGTGAGCTTCCTAGCTTTGCACCTTAGTAAGCCCAATTAGGATCTTTTGCTAGGTGCTAAAGTTATAGATAGAGGGGTGTAGTCTTGGCTAGACCGATAGTTTTAATTCCGCTTTTGTTTCGGTTAGCCGCTGCGCATAAGTTTTTAGAAAAGACTATTCACCCCACTCTAGTCCGCCATCTCGACCCTACACGTGGTATCAGAGCTTGGTCTCTCATTTATGGTCTTTACCAACCCGAGAGGATGGCGACTTATGGGCTAGATGTTGAGTGTCCACACATTTTTGATAGCACACACTTTGCACGGTGGAGAAATTGGTTGACATGCAATTTTAAGTTTATTTCTCCCCAAATATGGTGGATCGTGGATGTAGGTCTCTCTTGTGCAATTGAGAGAGAGGATGCAACTCAAGCACAAAAGAAGTGCCTACATCTCGATTGCCAAGCTACTTACATTCTCTACCATTCTATGAAAGATAATATCTTTGGTGAGATTATGGACATGGAGAGCGCTCATGAGATTTGGACCTATCTCATTGAAACATATGAGACGGTCTCAAATGATGATGATGAAGTGTCCAAGTTGGTGACACATGAGGATGTTGAGCATGACCACAACTCGGTGATTGTGGAAGATTGCTCCACCTCATGGTCAAGTGATGATTAAGATGATCTATCTACCAAGAGATCACTTGACAAGAAAGATGAAGGCCCAACATCAAGTGTTGCAATTGATAATGCTACTCCAAGCACACTTGATGATGATGATGCATGTTCGGACTATGAGAGTGATGTTTCCACAAGCTCTTCTACCTCATCACGTTGTTTCATGTCACATGGTGACACTAAGGTATCAATTGGCAATATGATTGTAGATTGTGATGACCTTAACTTTGAGCTTGTGTGCAAACTCTCAAAGGCTTTAGAAAGTGAGCTAAACAAAACTAAGAAACTAAAAGATGAAAACTCACTTATAAAGAACTCATGTGAAGAACATAAGCACTTACTTGATGTTCTTAAATCTTCACATGAGGAACTAAAGCTAGATCATGAGCAACTTTGTGTGTCTCATGAGGTTTTGGTTCACAAACATGGCTCTCTAATTAATGAATTGATAAATCTTAAAAATGAAGAGAGCTCATCACTTGGGTCAAATTATCAATCACATGTTGTTGCTAACCCTTGTGATGTAGGGAAGAAGAATGTATCCACCTCTTGTGATGTTTTACTTGATATGCCTTGTTCTTCAAATATAGATGCTTGTTCTACTTATATGTCTTGTGAGACTAACCTTTTGAAGTAGAACAATAAGCTCAAAAGTGAATTGAAGAACATGAGCAACAAGCTAGAGAGGTGCTACAATGCCAAAGTCACCTTTGATCACATGATGCATAATCAAAGAAGACATGGTGACAAGAGTGGAATTGGTTTCCACAAGAGCAAGTCAAGAAAGAGAAGAAGCAAGAACCAAAAAAGATATCTCATTTCATGTGCTTCAAGTGCCATGGGATGGGACATCTTGCAAATGTATGCCCAACCAAGAATGCTCAAGCTAAGCCACAAGTCAAGCCCCAAGTGCAATACAAGATCAACCATCAAGATGGTGATTTGTGGATGACAAAGAAGAAGAAGACAAGAAGAGGTGGCAAAGCAAGAGCAAGGCATCCAACTCCTATTCATGATGCCAACAAGATGATGATGAGCAAAGATCAAGAGAAGAATCATTTGGCTCACATCAAGTGCTTCAAGTGTGAAGACATGGGACACTTTGCCTCGAAGTGTCCTACCAAGCTTGAGATGAGATTCAAGCAAAAGAGAAGAGGCAAGACAATGAGAAGCACAATATGAGCAAGGAAGAAAAGGCTCAAGCAAAGAGAGTGTGCTACTCATGTCGGAAAGGGGACACATGGCTCATTCATATCCCCTAGGTATGACTTTTAAGCTTATTTCAATTGATGATGATCATATTCTTAGAAAGGATGGTAGTGGTACCTCTATGGTTACTATTGCAAAACATCCCGCTATTCATACTAAGGCATTGCCTAAGTGTGTTGCTCCTAACTTGAGAGGACCCAAACTAGTTTGGGTACCATCAACAAGTGGATGAATGTGTATAGGTACCATTGGCATTGGAGACTTGATTCAAGTGATTGCATCTAATTCATCATATGATTGAATCAAGTAATGAAGCTTAGTGCTATTCTTATCCCAATACCAAGCCAAAAAGAATAAAGTCCAAGTGCTACAACATACAAGTGCATGATCAAGTTGTGGTGGTTGATTGAATGAATTGAAGACTTGCAAATTATCAAGTTAAAGCTTGCTAATGGATTGATCATGATCTACTAAGGTATATTTCTTGTAGATCAAGTTCATTTGGGTGTGTATAAGATGTTTGAATTGGATATACACTTAATGCATATGAGTTGATTGAATTGGATACATATGAATACACTAGTTGCTTGCTATAAGATGCTTTAAATGATTAGTGATCAAGTTTGGGTTGATTTGAATGGATGTGATCTAGAGACTACTCTTAGTAAGTGGATTGAATGGATATATGTCTCTTGAGAGTGTTCAAACAAGTTAAATTCAAGTTTGATTCAATTTGAAGAAGCTTAGCTCACTTTGCTCAAATCTATCATTTAGTCAAAATCTGAGCTAGCTGTGATCATAGCCATGTTTGAGAGATCAAATCTATTTGGATTGTCTTAAAATTTGGTACACATGCTCTACACTTATATTAGGAGTTTCTGTGAAAGTTTCATGATTAGTGGATAAGGGATACTTCGGTTTTGGAGTGGATTTTGTCAACACATGTGCAGCAGTTTTCAGCATGTACCTAGGTGGAAAGATGTGAAATCTGGTAGCAATCTAGAAGTCCAATGAAGCTCAAATTTTTATGACTGCTAGATGACTTAGTGAAGCACATCTCCACTAAATTTCATGATCATTGAATGTGTACTTTGGGATTTATGCTATAGTCTTTGAAGAGTACAAAATCTGCAAGAAAAGTGACAACCATTGAATTGATTAAGAGTCACTTAGATTGAAAGATCTTCAAGTTGGAATCATGTTTATAAGGGATTGAGGTACCTATGCTAGCATTGAGTACAAGTCCATTTGATTGTGGAGTGTATTTGGCACACGTTTAGTACTCAAGATGAAGATCAATCAAACAAAGTCATTTCAAGTGAGTATCAAGGATGGTTCTTGGAGAGAGGTCACTTCTCCCTTTTGTAGGGGCTTGCTGCCTTTTGTAGGTAAACCAAGGATGTTACTTGGAAGGCTAACATGGAAGTAGTGATCTAGGGATCATTTGGAGATTCTTAGTTAAAAGCTATCAATAGGATTGATCAAAAGAGAGCAAGCAACACCCAAAGAGAGAGATTCATGATCTTGACCTACAAGTGGTATTATCTTCTACAAGTGGTACATCATTTGGTACTCTCTCATGCAAGAAAAGATCAAGAAAGAAGCAAGTCAACCACAACAAGAAAGTGCACTTGATCTTTAGTGGGACTCTATTCATATGGGTGAAGTTTGGTATTCCAAGTGGTATTCATTGGTCTTCACCATACTCTTAATGGACTTCACATTGCTAATTGGAGATGAAATCTACATGACTATCCTCTACTCCAACATATCAAAGGTGAAATATTTTGACATATGCATACATTATTGCTTAGGACATGTTTAGTGCATATAGTCATACATAGTGATCATTCATTGAAAATCAAATGAATTTTATGCTTATAGCCTACCACTATAGCTTGATTGAGTTGTTTGAATCTAGTGGTAGTATATGAGTTTGTTCATGAGCTAGTAAACCCAAGTACTTGATCTATTTTGGATTGCAATTAAGTGACAAGTACAACCTCTATAAGATAACCGCTCAATGCGTGTGAACAAGCTTAGAGAGGGTTTAAACCGGACTTGAAAGCTTATGCTATTCACTTTAGTTCAAGTCCAACATAGAAGCTCATGAAGATGAATCTAGTTCAAGAACAAGACAACAATGTAAATGGATATCAAGATGCAACTTACAAATGGTATCTAGACTTGTGCTAATCTTTCAAATAGTATGAACCTTCATATTGGTACTTGCAAAAGATGTCTAGTTCTAGCATACATGAGATGTTCCACAACTAGTTGATTCAAGCAATATCCTTCACGTGGTATCTCACAAGTGATATCCTACAAGTCAAAAGTGATCCTCAACTTTAAGTGATCGAATCAAGTTCTCTTGCTTTCAAAGCTTATTTGGATGACATTTGCTTTGACCGAAGGGGAGTTGCCCTACTCAATGGTATAATGGTCAATGATATTACATGAAGAGTCATCCAATACATATGTCTTAGTGTCCATCAAAAAGTATCAACCGTCTACCCTAGTGCAACCTTTGCATCAATATGAGCATACCTTTTATGGAAATTGATGACAAAGGGGGAGAGGTTAGTGCAAAGATATGAAAATATGGATGGAAATGCACTAAGAGGGAGTGAGACATGGACATGGACATAAGGGAACAAGACCAAAGGATCAAAGTCTTGGACTAAGAGATGCACACAAGTAGGGGAGCAAACTCATGAACTTGATTGATTGCATTTGATATGTGCATATTCATGTGCTTGCTTGCATATTGCATAAGTTTTATCTTTATATGCATTCTTGTGTGGTGTATGCTAGTTATAGGTTTTGAATGATGATTTGCTAACTAGCATGCATAGGATGGTAAGCTAGATCCTTGTTCCTTCATTTGATATCTAGAAACCTTGCTTCTAATGTTGATCTCACGGGGTTTCTAGTGTTGTTTTTATGATATCTAGCTAACCATGGTGCTAAGGATGAACTTCAAAGTGCAACTACAATGGGTATCTTCAAAGGTTTATCCTATATCCCTTAGCATCACTTAGTAGTGCTAGCACTCCCACAAATGTCATATTTATGCATGTGTGCAAAGCTTAATTCAAACCTTGTGAGGACACATGTAGGGGGAGCTATCACTACCAAATCGGACTTTGTGGCATTTATCTAATTCTTGGCATAGAGCTTAAATGATGGATAAATGGCATAATGTCCAAAATGATCTTAAATTCCATACCTTTGTAGAGTTGTCATCAATTACCAAAAAAGGGGATATTGAAAGGTCCTTGTGTGATTTTGGTAATTGAGTGACAACTTAGGTGAACTAATATGTATTTAAGTGATATATACACAGGAGATTAGCTCACAGGTGATTGTGTGATGAAGGAGCTTAATGCACATGAAACATGACATGGAGTCATGTGACCAAGGTGGAGAAGATCAAGATGAGGCTTGGCTTGATGAACCTGTTGCAAGTGTGAAGGGCAAGCGGGTGATGCTTGGCGCCGATGGACCAAGGCAACAGTGAAGAGCAAGTGAGGTCAAGATCGATTAACCAATATGGTCATATGATGATATGGAGTGGATCATATCATTTGACAAGTGGTTGGTGCATGTGTTGCACCAACATTTGAGACTGAGATGGAATGGAATGCGCAAGGCAAAGGTATAACCATAGGGCATTTCATTTCACCGGTCATTGGTGTGTAGAAAAGTATATGACCGGGTTTAGGATAGATAGCCGTACTATCAAGAGGGGCAAACTTGTTTGCATATCGGTTATCTAGTGCCACTTGGGTGATCTAACATTGCGATGCATTAGGATCGAGTGGCGTGGTGAGAGCAAGTGAAAAAATGCTTTGAAAATCTTTGTGAAAATGCTAACACACATACACAAGGTGGTGATCACATTTGTGTTGGCACTTGAGAAGCAAGGAAGAAGAGGCAGCTTGGTTTGGCTCGGGAAAGAGCTCCGGACAGAGGTCCGGACGCTAGGGCGTGAGGTGTCCAGACCATTGCTAAGTGCATCCGGAACCTAACCCTAGGTTCTGCTTGGCTGTGAGGTCCGGACGCTAGATCCGGACGCTAGAGCTGGGGCGGTCCGGACAAATTGGTGCGCGTCCGGTCGCCCTCCCCACTGACTGTGCTGAGCTAACGAGGTGGGTCCGGACGTTGGTTGTCCTCCGGATGGTGTACTACGGACGAGCGTCCGGAGGACGCGTGGCAGAGATCGGTGTGACGCGCCAACGGTCGTTTTCAACGGGAAAGAGTCCGGACGCTGGGCGATGATCCCGACCCTCTGTGCACGTGCGTCCGGACCTGCGTCCGGAGGTTGTGCAGGAAGCCCAATGAGTGGACAAAATGGCTAGTTTCGTGGGGAAGCTTATAAATAGCTCTTGGCCGGCCCTTGGGACTAGCTGAGCACCCTTGGGCCTTTGTGGCTTGTTTAGGAGTGCTTGGAGAGCCCTCTAACTCACATACACTTAATAGAGATCATCCGATTGTGTTAGAGAGCGATTACTAGTGCGTTGCTTTGAGAGATAGCTTCGTGTGGCACTAGGTGATCGTGTTGCAAGCCGGTGGTGCTTGTTACTCTTGGAGATTGCCACCTCCTAGATGGCTTGGTGGCTTGAGGCTCCGTCGAAGCGCGCAAGAAGATTGTGCGGTGCTCCGGAGAAGTGCTTGTGAGGGGTGTTGTGCTCGCCCCGCGGGGATCGCAAAGAGCAACTCTGGTTGAGCGTGTCATTGAGTTACCCTCACTTGTGGGTAGATTCTTGCGGCGCCCGAGTTAGTGGGCTAGGCTTGTGAACGCCTATTAGCCGCCGAATCACCAAGTGTGTGGTCGACACAACGGGGACTAGCTTGGTGGCAACCAAGTGAACCTCGGAGAAAAATCACCGCGTCAACCTTGTCTACTCTTCTCGGTGGTTTGCATTCTCCGATTCACTAGCTTGTATTTACTTGTTCATATCTTGTGCTAGTGTTTAGTTGTTGCTCTTGTAACTAGTTTGCTTGTGTAGCTTGCCTAGTTACCTTCTAAGCTTGTGTAGCTTAGAAGTAGCTCTTGAGTGGCTTATTGGCTTGTGTAGCCTTGTAAGTCACATTGCTTAGTTTGTGTAGCTAAGAAAGTTGAGCTCTCTAGTTGACTTGTGTAGTCTTGCTAGAGAGCATTGCTAGTGAGCTTAGGTGCTTTGTGCTTTGCTTACTAGTATGTGTAGGAGCTCCCGGTGTGCTTAGAGTACTAGTTGCTTAGGTTTGTGTGACCTTGCAACCTAGACTTGTTTAGGTGAGCTTCTTGACTTTGCACCTTAGTAAGCCCAATTAGGATCTTTTGCTAGGTGCTAATGTTATAGATAGAGGGGTGTAGTCTTGGCTAGACCGATAGTTTTAATTTCGCTTTTGTTTCGGTTAGCCGCTGCGCATAAGTTTTTAGAAAAGACTATTCACCCCCCCCTCTAGTCCGCCATCTCGACCCTACACAATCGACATGAATTTTCCCTTCTTGATAGTACGACTATCTATCCTAAAGGTGATCACACTCTCTATAGTGTCTTGATCACTAAACCAAAAATGGATCCTAAGTTATACCTTTCCCTTGAGCCCATTTTTGTTTTTCTCTTTCTTCTTTTCTTTGTCCATGGAGTACTTGATCAATCCACCATGATCATCCACATTGCTCCATCTCATGTTGGATCACCCTAGATAGATCATACACTTAAGCCATAGGGTTAGTCCATAGGTTTCATCAATTAACCAAAACCAAACTTGGGCTTTCACTACTCCACTGCCACATCATCGATCCAGGAGAGCTTCATCAAGGTCCGTTGGATCCATGCCTCCAAACTGCCTTAGAATGGAGGGCTCTGATCTCCATCATGTGGGAAATGTGATGGGAAGTCACCTGGGCCTTTGGAGGATACTTAGGGGGGTCGGTCGACCCCTTATGGCACGTAGGCCACCTAGAGCCCCCCCTGACCAGTGGGGCCACCTTCTAGAAGAACTCCCCACAACTCAGGGAGATAGCTGAGAGGTTGTAGTCCTCTTAGGGGGGTCGACCGACCCCCCTAGGGGTCCTGGGCCCACCTCCATCTTCCAGAATATGTTCCCATGTGTCATGAAGCTTGGTTGAGTCTTGTGAGTTATTTGGATCACACTCGTCACTCATCCATCCCCATCCGGTCACATCCTGCGCCCACTATCCCCGTCCCCATAGCATCTCTGTCTTCTTCTCGGGTCTCCAGTCAGGCAGCCACCGCCTAGGGTTAAAAAAGGCAGCAGTCGCCGCTGCCGCCTGCCCGCGCCAACCTGTACGCGTGGCTTCCCCACTAGCACGCCGCCGCCTGCCCACCAGCATGCGCGACCAGCACATGCAGCACCTGCGCCCGCCCATCGCCGCCAGCAAGCGCACCACTCCCGTGCCACCCGACCGCCGCCGCCTGCCAGCGACGCGAGCCCGCACGGCCAGCCCACGCTGCCAACACCTGTCCACGCCAACAGCCAGCCTGCACATCGCCAGCCACTCCGCGCCGGCAGCCCACCTGCACGCGAGGCCATCCGGTGTAGCCTGCTGTTGATATTTCTTAGCGACCTACTAAAAATAGAGATAAATCCCCATTCTTAGCACATCACTAGAAATGCAGGAGTCATCTTCTAACATCACTTAGCACTAAGTTGTCATCCCTAGCATGATATCGAAAAATGTTGAAATAAAATCTACACTTGACAATTTTAAAAATAATTCTCCTAGAATATATGCGCAAACGCACAGATAATTCTCCTACTGTAGCATTTCACCCAGTGAGATTCTCTGAGTATCGTTGATTTGTTTATGCCAAAAGGAAAACTTTCAACTAATTATAGGAATTAAATAGGGATAGAAAAGGAAACCTAAATGCATATAGTTTAGACTATAAATGTGCAGACCTAAGATTAGACCAACCTTTCTTATGATTTAGTAGGAGTAAGTCATGTCAAGATAAATAAATATAAAAATAAAGGTATAAGATAAATGGTATTCCAGAGATAGAAATAGACTCACTAATAAAATAGTCAGGCAACTCAAGATTCGGTTAAAGTAAAAGAAATCTAAATAAATAAAAAGAAACTAAACACACCCTACTATTATCTATAACATAATTGACTCAGAAAACATCATAAGGAACATCAACTAGGGAGGTTATTAAGACGGAACCGTCACCTCTGTCGCGACCACGCTCTGCCAAGCCTATGTGCCACGGACAGACTACAGAGGAATCAACGCAACTATAAAAGTCACTTACGCGAACTACCACACGACATGGCACATCAGCAGACATCTGTAGGTACATATAATATCTAGGCACCACGCCTACATAATACATACCACCTAACCCACTCGAGTATTGAATTAGGCGCTTTACGATCTTATAAATATAATCATCACCAATCTTATCTATATCTAATATGCAAATATAATAAGCTAAACACTCAACAACTAGCAATATTGTTGACACTGTTCTTTGGCACGTGTCAAATGAGCTAAGACTTGTGTTGATCGGCAGTCGTTTTCCATCGGCATCAGGAAGATATGAGTCAGTATTGCCGATGGGAGTGTGCTGTGAGAAAACTAAGTGTGTTGCCGATGGAAGCTGGAGGTTTCGGATGTTGCCGATGGAGGCTAGGTGATTCTTGCCGACAAGGGTTAATTGGTGAAGTCGAGTCGCCTGAGCTGTTGCTGATGCCGATTGCCGATGAGGAGATGTTGCCGATGCCGATAGAAGGTTACCAGTACAAGGTTGCCGATTAGAAAGTATTGCCGATGCCGATGGGCAGGGAGTGTCGATGGGCGTAGGGTGACTTAGCGGTTGATGTTAGCAAGGGATAATTGATGCTGAAAGAAGGAAATAGCGGATTGAAGCGGTTTGCCGATGGAAAGTTTTCATCGAAACGGAGATAAGGAAACTGGAGATTTTATACCAGTATTATTATAGTAGTTTGAGTCTGACTCTTGCATGAGTCATTTGTTTCCCTTTAAAATAGGTGTGTTTGTTTAGGAAAATAATATTGTTATTTTAGATCCGACTCTTGCGCGGGTCAGTTTCCTTAAAGATAGGAGTTTGTTTTAGGAAAGATACGGGTCGTGTCTTTGTACAACTCTCCATGCGGGAGTATAAATATGTGCCCAAGGGCTGCGTGTAAAAATATCATCCAATATCAAAATGAAACTAATTTATTCTTATTCTACTTTTACTGCAATTTATCCTTTTTGCATTAGTCTTAGTTTATCAACGAGTTCTTCAAGCTTCGACGGGCTGCATCACTTTGATCTCCGTCAAACCCTTGTAAGTTCCACGTGGGAGTACCTCTGAGCTTTGACATCCGGGTGTATCGCTGTTGTCTCGTTCAGCTCTGCTCTAGTTATCCTGATCAAGCCTCAATCTTGGCATCTGGGTGTATCGCCGTTGTCTTGATTGAATCTTGTTCTAGTTATCGTTCTTGTCGATTAACTGGTCAAATTGACTGGCACGCCTCCGGATATCGAATTTCGGGTATAAGCCTGAGGTGTTCACAGATCCTGACGCTTTTTGTGTCAACACCTCTTTTGGCACGCCCAGTGGGACCCGATTATACAAATCTATACATCTATCATGATTAATCCAAGGAGTGCTATGGAAGTCTCCACAGCAGATCTAAAGGATGATCAGAAGCTGGCTATGGAGCAGGTAATGGAGGAGTACAAGCGGTTGTATCTCAAATCCTTCAGCCTAAACAGAATCGGCGAAGCAGTCCAGAAGCAAGATCCGTCGTCGCCACGGCAGGTCACATTCGACGCCGATCCTGGTAAAATACAAGAGATGGTTAATTCTGCATTGAATAATGTATTAATTAGCCAATCCAATGTGCTGTCCGATACAGGCACCATATTATGTTGGTCCAGAGTATCGTCAATTCGGATCGGCATCTGTTACGATCCCATCGGCGGTTCCAAGGGTGTCTTCACCGATTATGAACCGATCTGCCGATGAGTTCGTGCCACCAAGATTAGTCCCAGCAAGCATTACTCAGGTGAATACAAGTCTGGTGGCCTCAACGATGTCTGGACCCGTGACCCAGAGTCAGCCAACTTCTGCCAACTTGTGGGGATACGGTATGTCTCCAAGTCCATCTGCTGATTCCAGATTGGTCCAAGACAACCATGCAGGGTGGAGGATTCCCATGGCATTGGCAACACCTGTACAGCCGATGGTTCTAGTGATGCATTATGCTACATCTTCTCCGACGGTGCAGTTGCCAACAGGGAATCTTCAAATGGCAATACACAGAATGCCTTACGCCCAACCATCGGTAAATCAGTTGTCGATACGACAAGGCCCAACAGCTGCAAGTCAAACTATGACGGCAATGACTCTTCAAACCCGAACGCCTGCTAACCAAGGTAGCTATGTTGTTAATTATCCGGCGCCACAAGAACGACAGACGTCAGCTGGCTATCAGCCATCGGCAAATTCTTGGCTGATGCAACAAGGCATGTCGAGTGTCGATCAACCTGCATCGGCAATGGCTGCTCAACCTGTGGTACCTGCAAATCAAAGCTATCATCCAAGGGTACAAGAGTTGCAAGAGTCAGCTGGTTACCAGCCATCGGTAAGTCACATGTCGATGACACCTAATGCAAGTTGGATCGGTCAATTACCGATTCAGCAGCAAGTTGTGCAGCCTGAGCACCAATTGGCAAGAGCTCCGCAGCGTCATCCGGCGAATCTTCAGAATGAAATATCGGTACATCAGTCGATAAATACTACACTGCAATACTCGCAAGTAAATGTGTACAATGAGACATTGGTACAGCAACCGATGAATATAATGCCACAACACAAGCCAGTAACTGTGCAAAGTTGCCCATCGACAACGCAGCCCCGATGCATAGGGTTCTAATGACTGGTACTGTGCACGCACCAATCATTTTGAGTACTTTGACGTCAAGACCTGAAGAAGTACATCAACCTGCTCAGCCAGTAGGCATTCAGAGTTGCCCATCGGTTAATCAGCCGATGCATAATATTCAACAGATTCGTGCTGTTGATGTGTCGATTGCTCCGGCCTGTTCACCACAAAGATATGAAGAGGTGCATCAACCTGCTCCATCGGTTAACGAATCTGTGCATCGGCAACATCAAGACACAAGGGTGTTTTCGACCGAAAGAATTGAAGCTTCAGATTCAGAAGAAGAGCCAAGTATCAGCGTTGCTAAATTGGAAAGATTCGTCTTTGATGTCACGGAGGCCGATCAGGATGTTAAATCGTTCGAGCCCAGGAAGACTTGGAGCGCAAAGGTGCTCTTCGTTGGACAAGGGGGTTCTGAGTCAGATGAGGAGGTGAATATCGGCACTGTTGAATGGGTAGAAGATAAGGAGCCGGTACCTTGTTCGTTTGGCCAGAAAAAGACCGAAAGGTTCACCTTCAATGTCACTAAGGCCGATGGGATATTTGACCTATTGCTTCAGGAAGGGCGAATTAAGCTAGCCCCTAATCAGGTAATTCCATCGGCCGAAGAACTCAGGAAGGTCAGGTACTGCAAGTGGCACAATGCAACCTCTCACAGTACCAATGACTGCAAAGTGTTCAGGCAGCAATTGCAGTCAGAGATTGACTCTGGACGAATCAAATTTGAAAATTCTAAAGTATAGAAACCGATGGAGATTGATCAGCACCCGTTTCCAAATAATATGGTGGTGACCAGTGGAAAGACTAAGGTGCTGACATCGGAAGCTGCCAGGAAAAGTGCATCGGTAGATCCTGATCATCAAGTAGCTGAACGTGATGTAGAAAAGTTTGCCGATGATAGGAAAGGCAAGGGGGTTGCTGATGAAGGTAGCAGTGCTAGAAGGGCTCCTGGTGTTGTAATCATGCACAAACAGCCGAGGCAAGAGTATCGGCAATCGCAAAAGGAGCGACATCGGCAGAAAGAAGAACATCAAGAATGGCTTCGGCGGAGGGACCACTAGAGATGTCCCTTCTTCATTCACTGTTGGGAAGAAGGCATTAAGCTACCTACTGCTGATAATTGTCCTGAATGCAACGGGTACTACACTGCCGATCGGTCAGGTAAGAAACCTTGTTTTGATGATCGAGCATCCAGATATGCCAAGCCACTCAGAGAGAAAAAATCGGCACACAACCGACTGGGGGGCAAGCTTAGCGCACGTAGTAGGCTTGGCAGGCGTGTTAATCAAAAGGAGCTTGAGGAGATGGCCAATGCAAGAATGCCTGATGAGGAAGTGCTCTCCAGAGATCCAAACATCGGGAGAAGAGCCGATGCAAATAATGAGAGGCAGCACCAGCCTGTCTGGAAAACCAAACTCCCTCAGTGGTGCCCTAAGGGTCTAACGAAGACTCAGAAAAGAAGAATTCAGCGCGAGCGCCGAAATGACTCATATGAAAGTAAAATTCCTTCAAGGGAAAAACAGTGGAGGCCAAAGCGCAAAGATGGAGATCCATCGGCAAATGTCAATATATTGCCGATGGAATAACCGGAGTCGATGATCTTGGACATCTTGACTTGGGAGCAGCACTCGGTAAACTCTAGCGATTCCAATTATTACACTTGGGGGCACCGACCGGTTGAGTAAACAGTTTGTGTATTAAAAGCAGCATTGCCGGTGGATTTGTCAACTGCCAAAGGAAAATAATTGTAAGAATGATTCTGTCGTGCTTGCGTGCGATAATTAAGTATGTGGTGCAAGCATTTCAGGGGAGATTGCTCCTTGGACTTTCTTTGGTGGGTCTATATGCCAAGAAATCGGCGTTGTCTTAATTTCGTTCCGATGGAAGTATGAAATTTCGTTGCCGGTTATTGCTACCTCAACAAACAATCAGGCTGAATACTAGGCTCTGCTAAAGGAGTTGGGATTACTTAGGGGGGATATCAGCCGATTCGATAAGTCATGGTGTCAGTAATGGTTGCCGACAACTAGGTGAAAGAGTTTGCCGATGGTAGTCTAGTATGGAAGTTAATTTTACCGATTGGGACTAAGAGCTCTAAGTTTGGAAAATGGTTTCCTAATTAGGAAGGTCCTTATCGGATAAAGCAGTCTGCTCCTGGCAATGTCTATATTTCAGAAACTCTCGAAGGAGTTGCATTCTCTAGAGCGATCAACAGCAAATACTTAAAGAAATATTACCCTAGTATTTGGGTAGACGCATAGCGTGCTCGTTTGAATGCCGATGAGAGGAAAAGTTATTTAAAGCATCGGTAAAAACGTACTGACATTATATTACAAAGCCAAGTCAAGTATCAATGTTACAATGGCCGATATAATAAATTACAACAAGGATTGGATGGCTGATATCGCACGCAAGCGAATTTGCTCTATCTCATCCATCTCCTTGGCGTCGGCATCGGCAGAGCCCTCGATTGGCTTGATCTTCTTCTTCAATAAAATGGCTTGTCTGGCATTTTGGTCTCTTTCTTGCCGCAGAGCCCTGATGGTGTCGGACAGTTGGGTTTTCTTCTGATTGGCTGTGCTTAGAGCTTATTCGACCTTCTTCAACTCAGTCAATAGCTCTTCTTTCCTTGCCGATAGCTGAGTAATTTCTTGCTCAAGATTGGCGCTGGAGGCTTCTGCTTGGCCGATGCTCTTATGCTTCTCATCGGCAATATTTTTAAACTTGAGCTTATCTTCCTCAGTCTGGGATTGGGCAGTCCTATCGGCTATGCGACGGGAGAGCCTCTGGTATTGGAGTAGCTTGCAATCGAGGAAAGTTGCCTGAAAGAGTGTTTCTTCTGTATCGGCAGGGAGGTGGCCTTGGATATCCTTGAAAGCTGTCCTTGCTGCAGTTGAAACATGGACGAGCTGGGATGTGTCTTGTTGCAGCAAGGAAAGCAGTGCTTCGAGCTTAGATTTGACCTCTGCCGATAGAGCTGGAACAGAGCTTTCTTCATCTTCATCTTCATCGGGAAGATTGACGGCGAAGGAGAATAGGCTATCTGCTGGAGCGGAGGTTTCTTGGTTCTCATCCTCATCTTGGGGGTTGATGCCGAAAGAGAACAAACTGTCTGGGGAGTCTTGGGCCTGAGAAAGAAGAAGTTAAGACGTGCCGATCGTAAAGTTATATTGCAAAATTTTTAAGTAGTCAACTTACCATCTTGAAGCGGACTTCTTGCCCGGGACTTGGCATGTCAGCTGGTGCAGCCTCATCCTGGAGATCGGCAGCAGTTGCCGATGAACGCGCTTCTATTGGAGAAGCGGTTGGCGCTATTGGTGTTGTTGATGGCGTTGTCTCTGCCGTTGTGATCGGTTCCTGCGGTGGTGGTGCCGTCCCCTGGTCAGGGTTTTCATTTGGTGTAAGCACTGGCGCCGATACCGATGCTGTTAGTTCCTGTGGTGGCGGCGTTGCTTCCTGGATTGGAGTTTCTTCCATTGGCTGTTCAGGAGCAGATGCCGATGGTTGTTCTGCTGTTGGTGCGTCGGCAGCGGTTGGTGATACAGCTGGAGTAGCTCGCCTCAGGCGTTTCCACTTTGGCGCAGCAGTGGGCGAACCAGCCCGTTTTTGTTGCGAAGCCTGGGGGGCATCGACAACAGGAGTTGGAGGAGTTTGTGCGGCTGCCGATGGTCTCATTGCCTGAATATTTAGTGGAAGTTACGTAAAGTAAATGTTGCCGATAAGCAATGTGTGATCGGTATAAGTAAAGATAAGTTTACTGCAAAAGCCCGTGTCAAAGCAGCAGCAGCAGCCGATGTAGCCGTAGGCGTCGACTTGGGCTTGAGAGTAACCTTAGGTACCTTCCGAGGGGTGAAGGCAGCTAGCGTGGGGGCATTATTGCCGATGAGTGATATGGGATTCATCATTCGGAGGTTGAAAGGCTTGCCACTCCTGCTCATCTTGGGGATTGGATCATCAACCTGTTAAGCATAAGTTAGATGCCAATGACAGAAATAAAGTAAGGAATGCATCGAAAATTGAAAACTTACTGCATCATCTGGAATGATGTGATCGGTGTCAATTATTTGCCGATAGTAGTGAGATGACTTGGCAAAGAGTTGATGTCTCCATTCTTGCCACCAGAATTTATATTCCTCCGTGATGAAGGATGTTGGTGCCCAGGAGGATAAGTCGATATCTGAGACATCGACATTTGGGGGGAGGTTGACAACCTTGTTCTAGTCCATAGCGCTGGAGATGATCTGCCTTGGTTTTATGACTTTGGAGTAGCAGAGCTTGATCGGCAGTTGGCCGAACGCCAGTTGTCTTGCTGCTGCCGCTGGGTAGTAGAACTCAAAGGATGGAGGAGCGTTCTTTCTAGTTCCAAAAACATTGACTGGAATGGCTCGGGGGATGATACTGGCCTTCATGATCACTGCGTTTTGAGGCACATTCCCATCGGTAAGGTTGAACAGCAGGGGAAATCGGTTGTCTTCATCAATATACGGCCACCATAGCCGTTCTGAAGCAGGAATTCCATTGTAAAACTTCTGGAAAAACATACCGAACTGCTCTGCATCGGCATCGGTTCTTGGCAATACTATGATGGCCTCTCCGAAGTTGAGTGGAGGGCGAGTCGCCGATTCATCATCCCCATATTTATAGTTTTCTGATATATCCCTTGGGAATTGCTGAGCAAACAGGTCAAACTGGAGGACTTTATACATGTGTGCGTTCAGCCACATGTTTATGAACCACCAAGGGCCTCCAAGGTTGCCGATGGGCTCACCTAGCAACAGCTTTTTGGACACTTGATGCAGGAGGTGGTATACCGATCCGAGAAGGTATCTGCCGAGAGGGAGTCTTGTTCCATCGGCAAGGAGTTCTGCTGCCGGAAGATGCATGGTGGTAGGTCCGACTGCTCTACCGCAAAAGATGAATTTTTCTAGCCACATATTTAGAAAGGTGGCATGCTCCCTTTGGCTTACCAATCCAGTCTTTTGGTGCTCTTGGATGTAACCGGTCCAGTCGCCGATGTTCCGTGTATTCACTCTATGCTCAGCTTTCCAATGAAATAAAGTTGATACATCATCGGAAGAAACGTCAAGGCTGGTCAGCATGTGCACATCAGCAAGGGTAGGAGTGGATGGTCCGTGTCGGAATAGAAAATCATTCATGGTGTCGGACCAGAAGTAGGAGGCTGCTATCATCATATTCTCGTTTTTCTCCATATCGGCAATGGAGAGCCTAATGCATTGATCCAGATTGCGCTCTGCCCAATACACCTGTTGTGTTCTAATTACCCTAAGGTACCAGTTCTTCCACCCCTTGGTAGGCTTGGGCCATGAACGGAAGGCGTCCTTCCATAACCCTAAACTGAAGCATTCAGATCTAAAGGAAATACGATTGGTTTCTGCGTTGATCATGTAACTAGGATCAGGATTGCCCATTGGACCTAGGCAGCTGAAGTTGGACTGAGCAAGGGGGATCACTACTTTGTTGTACAGTTCCTAGGTTTCGAAAGAAAAGGAAGGATTAAAGGAGATTGAAAAAAGATTGCAAAGGAATTGGCAGGAGATGGGATGGAGAAGAAGTGGATTTACCTTGGGGATGTCGACTTGGATCGCCATTAGAGCTGAGGAGTTCTTGCGGATTGTGCTTGGCTTGAAGAAGAGTACTGTTGCTTGAGCTCGGAGTCTTCGGAGGCGCCGCTGGAGGTTGAAGACGAAGGCAGGTGAAAAGTGAAAGTGGGCCTAGGGTAAAAAGGTAGATTGGATCCTGGTGACTTTTATAAGCTTACTCAGGGGTATTTTGGAGTTTTTTGCTCGTACTATGTAGGAATGTGGAGAGGCCTGCGGTGGATGTGCGCAATAATCAAGGAGATATTGTCAGATTTGCAACTGTTTGCACTGTGATCGAGGGATTTTATTAATAAATTACAGTTTCTGCGCGCGGGCATCGAAGAAGTTGTGCAGTTATCTCAGAAAGAATGGCTACAGTAGAGAAAATTTCGGCACATAAAATATTATACACTCCGAAATTGGGGGGCATGTGTTGACACCATTCTTTGGCACGTGTCAAATGAGCTAAGACTTGTGTTGATCGGCAGCCGTTTTCCATCGGCATCAGGAAGATATGAGTCAGTATTGCCGATGGGAGTGTGCTGTGAGAAAACTAAGTGTGTTGCCGATGGAAGCTGGAGGTTTCGAATGTTGCCGATGGAGGCTGGGTGATTCTTGCCGACAGGGGTTAATTGGTGAAGTCGAGTCACCTGAGCTGTTGCTGATGCCGATTGCCGATGAGGAGATGTTGTCGATGCCGATAGAAGGTTACCAGTACAAGGTTGCCGATCGGAAAGTATTGCCGATGCCGATGGGCAGGGAGTGCCGATGGGCGTAGGGTGACTTAGCGGTTGATGTCAGCAAGGGATAATTGATGCTGAAAGAAGGAAATAGCGAATTGAAGCGGTTTGCCGATGGAAAGTTTTCATCGAAACGAAGATAAGGAAACTGGAGATTTTATACTAGTATTATTATAGTAGTTTGAGTCTGACTCTTGCATGAGTCATTTGTTTCCCTTTAAAATAGGTGTGTTTGTTTAGGAAAATAATATTGTTATTTTAGATCCGACTCTTGCGCGGGTCAGTTTCCTTAAAGATAGGAGTTTGTTTTAGGAAAGATACGGGTCGTGTCTTTGTACAACTCTCCATGCGGGAGTATAAATATGTGCCCAAGGGCTGCGTGTAAAAATATCATCCAATATCAAAATGAAACTAATTTATTCTTATTCTACTTTTACTGCAATTTATCCTTTTTGCATTAGTCTTAGTTTATCAACGAGTTCTTCAAGCTTCGACGGGCTGCATCACTTTGATCTCCGTCAAACCCTTGTAAGTTCCACGTGGGAGTACCTCTGAGCTTTGACATCCGGGCGTATCGCTGTTATCTCGTTCAACTCTGCTCTAGTTATCCTGATCAAGCCTCAATCTTGGCATCCGGGCGTATCACCGTTGTCTTGATTGAATCTTGTTCTAGTTATCGTCCTTGTCGATTATCTGGTCAAATCGACTGGCACGCCTCCGGATATCGAATTTCGGGTATAAGCCCGAGGTGTTCGCAGATCCTCATGTTTTTTGTGTCAACAAATAGAATAAAATATAAAGTCATAATGAGATATAAGATAAATTACCGAATCTCCAGATGGATCTGGAATCCCGAATGTATTGCCCAACTCAGCTTGAATCTTGCTAGCTACCTAGCTAATAACTTGAAGCACTATAGTTCTAATCTAATCTCTGGAAACCCTAGATCTATTCTATTCTTGCTCTGACTCTTGACCTAGATCTATTATTATGATCTCTGGTGATCCTAGGGGGGGTACAAGGCTATATTTATAGTCCAGTGGGATGCACGATAGCCGTTGGATCAAACCGACTTCACGTAGGGCTCAGATCAATCCTCAAAGGCGGTGGAGGAATCTTCTAGAAGACGACGACCAGTGGGCCTAGGAGGTGGCCGCCCGGCCCCACACCTGGCCGGCTGGCCCCACACAGTGGGGTCCGAGGCTCCGCTTCGCTCCGGTGTCTGTGGGATCCTTTGTGAATATTTTGGCAGGTGTTTCTCCGCGGGATTTGTTCGATATTTTCTCTGATTTGCTTTCCTTGATTCTCTTTTTGGAATAGTCCCTGGAAAATAATGACACCAAAACTCGTGGAATTTGTTAGATAAAACCCTATATTTCTAGATATTATATTTGATTGATCCATTTATTCAATTTATAATTGCTTAAAAAGTTGACGATAAGAACCGTCAACAAGCTCCCCAAGCTTACCCTTTGCTAGTCCCTAAGAAAAGTCCAAGTGGAATTATTTGTTTTATTCATTTAACAGAAATGTCTTAGTGAAAAACACTGTCTCTTATGGAACTTATTACTTTACTCTAGTCATGAGTAGCTGCAAAACAAACAGGTTTTATTAGAACTGCTTTTCTCTTATTCCTCGATCAATTTTCTTTCTGGAGTTTTTGATATCTTTGAAAAATAAAGTCCTGCAAAAATAATTAAAGAGAATATTCTTCTATGCCCCTTAGATCAGAATGATTAATTTGTAAAATATTTTTTTGTATTCTCTGGCTTTTCTATGTTCTTCTTTCTGTCCTTCCGAGAAGTATGGGCTTTTTTTAGAGGTACGCCGGACTTTTTCCCTTTTTTAATTCCTCTTGAGGGTGCATCGGACTTTTGTCCTTTTTTAATTTCCTCTATTTCTCCCATGCATCTTTTGACATGGATTATTTTCTCATATTTTTATAGCCCATACAACTCTTCTAAAGAGAAATATTAGAACATTTGTAAAAATTATTTTATTATTTAGATTAATTCTGATCATAGGCACATAACAAAATACTCAACTTTAATCTCTAAGAGGTTTTGGAATTTTGAGTACTTAAATAAATTCTCTAGAAATTAAATCTCTCTTAGAACAAGATCATAGCAAATTCTTTTTATTCTCTATCTTATTTAATAGTAACTTAGACAAACAAAATATTTTATCCCACTAGATTCAGGTTCTCACAATGAGATGGTAATTTTCATATTTTAAGGGGATAACTAAATTGCGGACTGTATATACATATACAAGAAGCACAATATATATACTTAGTTATTTATTCATTATTCTAGCTAATATATTTTTATTTCTTTTTCATTTTTTTTATTTTTATTTTCTTTTCTTAAATAGAAATAATAGCAAACTTAAAGCGAATTAAATACGGAAATATAAATATGATAGTATACCTACCTTGCGAGGGCTCTCCCCCAAGCTGTCTGATGACATGGTCTACAACTCTGGTGGTGGCGGTGGGTAGGTGAAACCCAAACTGCGAATCAGGTACCGTAGGTCCTGATACTCCTCATACTGCTACTGTTGTATCTCTTGTAGTTGATCATTCATCTGGTGCTGAGTCTCTATAGGTCCAAGGTAGACTGGAACATATTCTGTCTTTGCTGCATAGCTGCAAGCTGGTGGCTAAAATCATTAATGAAAATACTGAGAGTACCGTCACTTGACTGTAGAGGATAGTAGTCATTTGCTGGAGGCTGATGGTACGGGTACGGTCCTCCAGTACTGAAGTCCGTATGCGTCCTGGTAGAGAAAGACATGCTTCCTCTCTGGAATCCTGCTGAGGTTCCTGGATCCTGTGAATAATTAGTAAAATTTTCCGGTCCGCAGCTATCCCATCCTGCTGATGTCTCCTCATAAGTTGTGTGCTCCTCCCATCCTGAATTATGGCCCCATGGCTGTGTGGACTAGTATGATGGACCTGCCTGATCAAAACCAATATGGTGAGTAAAAGCTGGTCCACCTGGTGTAGCGTCTGCCCCTTTATAATTTCTTCTCTGTGATCTAGTGAGGCACGCTGAAGTGCTTCTCCCAACTGTAGGTCCACTTTTCTGCATATCAAAAACAAAACTCTCTACTACGTAGAGACCAAGTGCTCGGTCTGGTAGCGCATATTTATTTGTGTAGTTCTTATAAATCATGATTATTTTATTGTTCTTTCTCTTGACCAAATGAGCACAAAAAAATAAATCATATCCAATTATTCTTCTAGCAGTAGGAATATAAATAAGAGATGCATTTTCTAATAAATTCAGATTGTGGCTAAGCGTGTAATCAAAGAAGTAAATGATACGCCACATTTTTTCATTGAAAGAATAAGTACCCAATATTGTAACATTAATTTCACAGGGGATACTTTCCTCTTTTTAATCATGGCATAGAGTAACTTCATTTCTTTAATTCTTATGGTGCTTAATTCTTCTTTAGGAAATAAAGTAACAGCTATCCATTTGTGCAAAAAAAACGTAAGGTTGGATGGTGGATTTCCTCAGTGGCTGGTTTGCGACATGTTTTTAATCCAGATATACTTTCCCAAACTTTTGTTCTATCAAAATCATTTAAAATATCATCTATGTCACATGAGCAACCACTAGCAAAGCCTAGAATAACACTAAGATTTTTCCATGAAAGAGTGTGTGATTTATTAAACATTCTAAACTTAACCTCATGATCACTGAGCTCTAAGGTGCATAAAAATTCTATGGTGAGTAATTTGCTACCTTCCTCAGTTATGTTGCATGCATTTTCCCAACCAACATTTCTAAATACGAGCTGGAATTCAGAATCCATACCTGTCTCGAGAAGTAGTGTATCATCGAAGGTCGGGGTATGTGTGAATTCTTTGACCTTGATGGCATCGCGGATGTTTCTTTCCTTCTCTGACTGCAATTTAAGATGAGTATCTCTAGTAAGCATATACCTCTCTTGCTCACCATGGTGAGAAGAGGGTGAAGTTCTCATGGGTGATGGAGTGTCTACGTCCACTCAGAACCGGCTCTTGATGGCGCTCTTGATGATGTTTGACTCCGAGTGGTGAAGAAGGAGAGAGCCTTCCCAACACTCTTCGCAACATTGATTAGTTTCTTGCTCATGTTTCCTGCAAAATTAACCAAGCAAGGGCAATACTAGTGGAGAGATTAGAAGGGGTTATAGGTTGCTTTACCGGGGGAACCTTGTGCTCAACCCAAATCTCTTCACTCTTGATTTTTCTTGATTAATTAAAGGATTTGTGTGTGTCATATTTTCTGGAATGAAGAATAGAGAGAGGTGGTGTTCTTTGTGGATGAAAAATGAGAATGGAATGAGTGAGAGAAAGGAGAGAGGGAGAGGTGGTTATAGGGTGTCGGGTGGCATGGTGTGGGGCCGGCCGGCCCCACCTCATGGCCTTCTGGCTCCTCCTCTTGATAGTGTCGACATGAGCATGGGAATGATCAAAATAATGCATCTTGGATGCTCCTTTCGGTGGGAAAGGTATTTTGGCTGGTGGTGTAAGCATGAGTGGAGGTTGGATGGTAGTGCATGGTGGTACGTGAGAGGTGATGGTGATGTGATGTGTGGGTCCCATATGTCTCTTGTAATTATATGGTATAAAAGGTATAAGAATGAAAAACTAAATTACTTTTATGAATCTATGAAAAATAAGAATTCTAATGACGGTCTTTTGTAATTTTCTGATACTATGGTAAAAATTTCTTATCATGAATATTAATTACTAAAACTCTACCATGCAATAAATTTTTTATTTTGTTTTAGTAATGCAATGCTTGAAATAATTCTTGAAAAGTAGTGCGGAATTAAATTACCTGATAACTTACCGAGTTGCCTCCCAGCGAAGGTTCGGGGGTTTTAAGTTCACCAACCGAACTTCTCCAAATTGATAATTCTTCAAGCTTGATCTCCAGAGCTAGAGATGATGACCTTGATTCTTGCTTTTCATGACACTCCAAATTTTGACAATGCTCCGGTCTTGGCTCGAATGCGAACCGTACTTCCTCTCCATTGATGATAAATTTGATTTCTCCGACCCCAACATTAATGTGTGCATTTGCAGTGTTGAGGAACGGTCTCCCGAGGATGAGTGGTATCCTTATATCTTTCTGCATATCAAGTACCACAAAATCTACAGGAATGAAAAAGTTTCGAATTTTTACCGGGATATTTTCTACAATCCCTGCAGGGTAGCGAACCGATTGGTCGGCTAGTTGTAGACACATTGATGTGGGTGTGAGCGTAGAGTAGTTGAGCTTGTCGAAGACCTTCTTGGGCATAATGTTGATGCTTTCTCCAAGATCACATAAAGCATTCTCAAATCTCTGATTTCCGATTGAGCAATCAATAGCGGGGCACCCTTGATCCTTCTTCTTGATAGGAGAAGAATTCAGAATTGCCGCACTACACTCTTCTGTTAACTTGATGACTTCAATAGAAGGTAGTGGTATCTTGTTGTTGAGGATGTCCCTTATATACTTCGCGTATGTAGGTACCTGCATGGCATCTAGCAACGGAATATTGACATATAACTTTTGAATTACCTCAACAAACTTACCAAATTGTGCATCTTCTTTGGCCTTCTTACTTCTGCATGGGAATGGTAGGATAGCGGTGTCATGGTAATCTTGGCGTAATCCTTCTGGTAAATCTTGTAGTAGAACTTCTTCTTCTGGGTTATCTATTTCTTTTTCTACCTGCACTAATTGTGGTGGTCTACGTGCCCCTTTTGGATAAGGTGGATCACGAGTAGTCTTACCTTTTCTTGTAGTTATTCCTTTTACCTGCTCATGGTTAGTGACAGTAGACAGAGTAGAAGCCAAATGTGCTAGTTGCAATTCTATCTTCTTATTAAATATTATTTGTTCTTTTATAGCCGAAGAGAAATTATCTAACTTAGAATTTATTCCTTCTAAGATTTGGTCATTATAAGCAAGCTTATTATTAATACTCTCATTAATTTTAGTTTGTTCCAATATTAATGCTCTCAAGAGTGGAAGTCTTTGATTAGAGGGATTACCTTGGTACTTACCTTGACTAGTAGACTGAGGTTGACACCATCCTTGCTTCTGCGGAGTTGATTTGATGATGGCATTGATATCTTCTGGATGATTAGCAAATTCAACTCTATATTGATTCTGAGCATTGAATGCATCTTGAATGGCTTGACGATCTCTTTTGTAATTGGCTCTTTGCTCTAACCAATTCAACAATACATCCATCTTAGTTGATAGTGCTCACACCTCCTCTGGAACTACTTCATTCATGTGGCAATCTTGACTGGTGCATGCTCAATTCTGATTTTCTGCCATCTTTTCCAATAAACTCTTAGCTTTTCCAGGGGTGAGTGACATAAATGATCCTTCAGCAGCGACATCTAATTGTTCACATGATCTTTGAATTAATCTGTAGTAGAATGTTTGCATGATCAACCATTCTTTTATTCCATGATGTGGGCAATCTAAAATATATCCTTGAAAATGGTCCCAAGCTTCTGGAATAGGTTCACCTTTCTGCTGACAAAATTCTGAAATCCTTCCTCATTAGGCATTGGTCTTATTTACGGGGAAAAACTTCTCTAGGAAAGCTTTTGAACATTCTTCCCATGTCTTGATTTGATCTTTACTCTGGTAGAACCACTGCTTCGCTCTTCCCTCCAATGAGAAAGAAAACAAACGAAGTAGCACGACGTCTTGAGATATGTTCTTGATGTTGATGGTGCTGCAAATCTCCAGAAAATTCTGAAGATGAACACTTGCATCTTCATCCTTCCTTCCTTTAAATGTGATAGCTTGCACCATGTTGATGAGTCTTGGCTTGAGTTCAGAGTCTTGATCTTGAATGTTGAGCTCAGGTCAACGCGAATATTCTCAATGCTTGGCGCAGAGAATTCACGTACAGTCTTCTTAGCCATGGCTCCTCCAACTAATGTTAAAGCTTCTTCTTCTTGGTTGTATCTGATTGATATGACTTGATGCTCCACAACCAAGCCTGATCTTACCCCATATAGAATATAAAGAAAGTCGAAACAAGGGTAAGCCTGCTAAAGCAAAAGGTTTTGGTCCATCTATAGGTATTTATGTCTAATCCATATTTCTCTTTTCTTATAAAAATATCTTTTATGAAAACTTCCCTATTAAATTATATCCTGGCTAATTAAATTGATCATCGCCTCCCCAGCAACGGTGCCAGAAATGCTTGTTGACATTTCTTACCGACATACTAAAATAGAGATAAATCCCCATCCTTAGCACAGCACCAGAAATGCAAGAGTCACCTTCTAATATCACTTAGCACTAAGTTGTCATCCCTAGCATGATATCAGAAAATGTTGAAATAAAATCTACACTTTACAATTCATAAAATAATTCTCTTAGAATATATCCACAAGCGCACAAATAATTCTCCTATTGTAGCATTTCACCCGGTGAGATTCTCCGATTATCGTTGATTTGTTTATGCCAAAAGGACAACTTTCAACTAATTGCAGGAATTAAATAGGGATAGAAAAGGAAACCTAGATGCATATAGTTTAGACTATAAATGTGCAGACCTAAGATTAGACCGACCTTTCTTATGCTTTAGCAGGGGTAAGTTATGTCAAGATAAATAAATATCATAATAAAGGTACAAGATAAATGGTATTCTAGAGATAGAAATAGACTCACTAATAAAATAGTCAGGCAACTCATGATTCGGTTAAAGTAAAAGAAATATAAATAAATAAAAAGAAACTAAACACACCCTACTATTATCTATAACATAATTGACTCAGAAACACCATAAGGAGCATCAACTAGGGAGGTTATTAAGATGGAACCGTCACCTCCGTCGTGACCGCGCTCTGCCAAGCCTATGTGCCAAGGATGGACTATAGAGGAATCAACACAACTATAAAAGTCACTTACGCAAACTACCACATGACACAACACATCAGGAGACATCCATAGGTACATATAATATCTAGGCACCACGTCTACATAATACATACCACCTAACCCACTCGAGTATTGAATTAGGTGCTTTACGATCTTATAAATATAATCATCACCAATCTTATCTATATCTAATATGCAAATAGAATAAACTAAACACTCAACAAGTAGCAATATAATAAAATATAAAGTCATAATGAGATACAAGATAAATTACCGAATCTCCAGACGGATCTAGAATCCCGAATGTATTGCCCAACTCCACTTGAATCTTGCTAGCTACCTAGCTAATAACTTGAAGCACTAGAGTTCTAATCTAATCTCTGGAAACCCTAGATCTATTCTATTCTTGCTCTGACTCTTGACCTGGATCTATTCTTCTGATCTCTGGTGATCCTAGGGGGGTACAGGGCTATATTTATAGTCTGGTGGGATGCAGGATAGCCGTTGGATCAAACCGACTTCACGTAGGGCTCAGATAAATCCTCAAAGGTGGAGGAGGAATCTTCCAGAAGATGGCGACCAGTGGGCCCAGGGGGTGGCCGCCCGGCCCCACACCTGGCTGGTCGGCCCCACAGAGTGGGGTCCGGGGCTCCGCTTCGCTCCAGTGTCTGCGGGATCCTTTGTGAATATTTTGGCAGGTGTTTCTTTGCGAGATTTGTTCGATATTTTCTCTGATTTGCTTTCCTTTATTCTCTTTTCTGGAATAGTCCCTAGAAAATAATGAAACACCAAAACTCGTGGAATTTGTTAGATAAAGCCCTACATTTCTAGATATTATATTTGATTGATCCATTTATTCAAATTATAATTTCTTAAAAAGTTGACGCTAACGACCATCAACACCTGCTCGTGCGGCCATCCACGCAGCAAGCCAGCGCAGCCAGGGACGTCACACTATGCCGGCCTCAGGGCAGGTGTAAATATGTTTCCTATGTTTGATCATGGATTAGTAATTAGTTAAATGCTACAGTACATTGCAGGAAATTGAGAAGGTTGCTGAAAAAGATCTTACTGAACTTGATGCTGCATGACGTGATTGTAATATCTGGACAAGCATAGGTTAAGAGGAGTTGAACCAGCAATCAAGGTTTGTGGTATAATTTTATTTAAGACTATTGAGTCATGGTTCTTTTTTTTGGAAATTGGGAGAGTGGAGATAAAATTTTGGTTGGAAATGTCCTGTGATGATCATCTCATATGGTTTTGCCTTTTGCCCTTGTGGTCTATAGGTAGGTGTATCAGAATCATATCGATACATGAGGGATATGTTCAGCGCCAATGCATTGCCTTTACGTAAATTCTTGAATTCGACTTCCATGATGCCATTCCTTTCTTTCGTTCTTGCAACAAAGCATTGACAACTAGCTGACTTGCTCCATGATGAAACCACTCTTTTATTGAAAATAGGATTCATTATTAGATCATGTGTCTTCTGCCCTTACTTAATGATTTGTTCTCATTTTACTTTCTGCCAAGGTAGTTCAATGGTTTCATGGTCTTTGGTGAGCAGATGCAATGTACGAGGATATATTTGAGGGATAAGGGGATAATTAGGCCTTATGCTTTGCCTAGAGCTTAGGCCTTATGCTTTGTCAAGAGCTCGAGAGATTGAGGGGGACTAGAATTGTTTCATAATTCATTGCTTAATCCTAATGACAGACCCTGCCATATAGAGAGGGGACTAACCCTAAACCTAACTTAGCGGCTAAGCTAATGACTCTTGGGCCTCTTGGGCCGCTACTGACGCTTGGGCCTATTGGGCCGGTGGCTGCCCATGACATCTCCCCCGCCCTTGGAGACCCAGCTCGTCCTCGAGCTGGATAGTTGCCGCAGGCTTATTTGACACGACCTAGGGTAAAACCTTTTACATCTCGGCTTACCATTTTTATTTAAGACTAAAATACAACTATATCCTCCTGGATCCCATGGGAAGAACGCCTCCGCTGGCTTCATGTGGGTTGAAGGGTAGAGCATGAACCAGCCCGCTCCTATGTTGGATTTGTCGAGCACCACCGCAGGAACGAGGATGAACGAGACGGTGCTGCGCGTTCGCTGCACTGGAAGTGCCCATACTTGGACCTCCCCTTCACTTGGAGCAGCAGGACGTACTCGTGAGGCCGAGCGGATGAACACGCACGACAGCGACGAGCTGAGGAGCATGCGCATCTTCCGCACCATGCGACGGACAAGCAATCCTCGCACTGCTGCCTGGAGGCGCACCGTTGCTTGCTCCTTCGATGCTTTGGTGGCACGAAGAGCCTGCGCTCGACGGCGTGCCAGGAGTCCCCGTGCTGCTGCCTGGAGACGTACAGCCGCTCGGCGTTCACGGTCCTCCTTGTCCTTCGCCTCGAGACGCGCCCTGAGACGATCCAGTTGCGTGGACACTTCAGCAAGGATGCGCAGGCTGTTGTCGATGCCAAGAGCCACCCGAGTGAGCGGGTCGGGGCACGGAGTCGGTTTGAAGCGTAGGCGCAGGAGCTCGGTGAAGCAACGCCACGCCGGGGAGCCTGCGTCCTCATGGAGTTGGAGGAACCAAACCCGGGCGTCACCTTCCAACTTGCGGGAAGCCATCCATACCTATTCTTCCGCCATGATGCGCTCGCGGCAGAAGTAGAACTTGCAATGGTTGACGAAGGCCACCGGATCGGAGGTCCCATCAAACTGAGGAAAATCCATCGAGGGGCCGGGGCGGTGGCTTGATGCGGCTGCTGATGGAGGGGAAAGGGGGCGTTGGCGCGTGCTTACCCGCGCGCAAGGGAGCCGCGGCCGGCGCGAAGAAGGGTCATGCTGATGGCTTGGGGCGGCCGGAGAAGATGACATGGCGACGCGGACGGCGCGAAGAAGGATCGCGCAGATGGCGGGGAGCAAACCCTACGGCGGCGCGGGGGAGTCGCGCGGACGGCACGACGAAGGGCCGATGCGGATGGCGCGGTCGTGCGCGATGACGGATCCACGGCAGCGGGGAAGGATCCATAGCGGTGGGGAGGAATCCGCAGCGGCGGGGGTCGGGGAGCTGTCGGTCGGAGTCGCGCGCGTAGAAGACCGGTGGTGGCACGGATGCGACCCGCACGCAGGGGAGCCACGGGCGGCGCGAAGAACCGCGCTGATGGCGCGGGTCGCGCGGACGGCGCGGCGAAGGGCCGATGCGGATGGCGCGGTCGTGCGCGATGACGGATCCGCGGCGGCGGGGGTCGGGCTGTGGTGGGGGATGAAGGCGCGGCGGCGGCGGATTGGCTGGATCGGAAGATCGGAAGATTTTTTTTGTGGAAGAGGATCGACAGGACTCTCTGATACCAGATGCAATGTACGAGGATATATTTGAGGGATAATGGGATAATTAGGCCTTATGCTTTGCCCAGAGGTTAGGCCTTATGCTTTGCCAAGAGCTTGAGAGATTGAGGGGGACTAGAATTGTTTTATAATTCATTGCTTAATCCTAATGACAGACCCTGCCTCTCTTTATATAGAGAGAGGACTAACCCTAAACCTAACTTAGCGGCTAAGCTAATGACTCTTGGGTCTCTTGAGCCGCTACTGGCGCTTGGGCCTATTGGGCCGGTGGCAGCCCACTGGCTACCCATGACAAGCACGGTGCATTAGGCTATGGATCTTCATGACCACATGATGCTAACTAAAATTGTATCATTTCACTGATTTCACAGCGCAGTGTACCTGAAGGAGATCTTCACCAAAAGGTGAAGAAATATGCCCATGTTGCTTACGTAGGAAGGGGCATAGTACAAAATTTACAATTCATCTTAGAATATTTAGTATGTAGCTTGCATGAATTTGATGATTATACCAACTCCTATAGAGAAGACAGAAGTGGAAAAAGAATTGAAGGAGTGGATGTGTGATTTTCATGTCTTCCTAAAAATTAAATGATTTCCCTTTTTTAACGTCATGATCCTACTACTCTGTTTGTTAATATGGATTCTTAGCGAATCATGAAGATTGGGCAAGCGGTTCAAGCCCTCGCTTGAGGAGGACATCGATGCTATGGTTATGTGAAAGGAAAAAGTACCTATCGATACTAATGAAGGGTGAGTCATCTGCAGGCTAATTGCAGTTCTTTGCTAGCCTAGAGTTCATGTTGGAAGGTACATCTCTAAAATACTGGGAAGGTTCCCTGTTGGATATTGCACTGTCTACTTCAATTGTCATTTCATTTCTAGAACCAAATAGCAGCTAATTGGACTTGTCACCTGTGTAGTTTGAACAGGTTTTGGAGGACCACACATGGAGCAAACTAGGGAAGCCAGGAGCATACAGCTTGCTATCTTCAGTGCCTTTTTGAGAGCAAGGGTCATTTTAAACTATTTAAAATTACTTGTGTCAATAGAACAATTTATGTTGTGATACAATGTTCATGTAAGCTGCGATGGAGACAACGGTTGTGTTTGATCCTCAACCAATGAAATTGGTAGCAGTACGTATTTTGAGTGACAACTACTAATCATTGGTCAGGTACTTTGTCAATTTTGCAGTGGCCCGTACAAGCAGTGACGAATAGCTGCTGGTGGTGAACTTGAATCAGCACACAAGTAGCTCTGTATAAGTTAAACCAGCTACTGCTGTTATAAAAGAAGTTACAAAAAACTGTTGTTCAGTAAGCTACAATACTCCCTCTCCAGTGTACATGTATTCTCTTATCCAAAAATTAGATCGAGCTTGGGGTTACTGAACTTAGAAATTAGTCACGTGTTTTTATGATACCCATTTTGGAGTAGCTGCACAAAAAATATATTTGTTCCTGCAGTACATACTCATCTGTATTCTTGCTTATTCTGTTAGATGGGCTGGCCCGCCTGACCAAAGAATATAACTTTTTTAGACAATTTGGTAATGTAGCTATCTACTATATAAATTGTGCGTGGTATCCATGAACAATTTGACAGAGTTGAACTCTCCTTATTAATTTTATACTGGACTATATTACTACACCATGCATTTCTATTTTTTTGCCATATATGACAAAGAAACTACCATTTTTCTAACCTCGGCTCCTTATATGCATAGTGGAGCTACTTATCTATATTAACTTTGAGCATTGTGAGTTTCTCTTTTCTTGTTAGATATAGAACTTGTAATTCAGTGTACAATTGTGATGTATATTTGACAACAAAATCTATGTGTCTGACATTCGGCAATCTAAGCATGGTTGTTTCAAGACCTAATGACTACATGTACGTCGTCGAGGCCTATACAAAGCATGCTTTGTTTTAGTTTTATGATTTATTTTTTCTAACCATCTAAGCATGATTCATTTTAGTTTTATAATTTATTTTTCTTATTGCTATCGTAACGTTAACACAGACAATATACTAGTATAAATAAAAGAAATAGGTAGGATCGTAGGAACCTCTCACGCCGACGGAGACTGAGCGCTGGGGGTAAAGAAAGAGGGTGGGCATGAAACCGATGGGAACCCAGTGCTCGGGGTGAAGTAAGAGGGTGGCAAGAATAGTAGCACGCGTTGGGACAGAGGTGCAGAGCAGGGAGATAGGCATGGGCGATGGGAGATGAAGGAGCAGCTGTGTGAGTGAGCAATAGAAGGGATACACGAGTAGAGAAAAAAAAGACACTTTTAAATTAGAAATCTCGACCTAATAATAAAAAAGCAAAAATTTTCCGTGCTATAGCCTTTTCTAACTAACTCCGTGAATGCAAATGTCTCTAATCTTTTTTATACTACAACCTCCTATTTTTATATATAAAGGGATTAGACACGAGTATATTTAAGGATCCTATTCTAATTCAAATAGAATACGCCCGAGTAAAATGAATAGCAGTTCTAATCTTAATCCAAATCTAAATAGTAAAAAACAAGAGCAGATATTTATTTCTAATTCTATTATATATATATATAATTCGTGTTTATACAAGTTTCAATAGCTCTTCTTTAGCATGATATATAGTTTGATTCCAAAACCTATTGGATCGCATATATGATCTAAACTCTAAAACAACCAACTTTCCATAAAAATTTTATTCCAACATTGCTAATGATGAAATACCTCCGAGTAGGATGAATAGGGATCCTAATTTTAATCCAAATCTAAATAGAAAAGAACATGTATTTAGCTTAGAAAATAGCAATTAAATGAGTTGATGATGAAAAAAAATAAAAAATATAAAAAAATATATGAATAAATATGCAATACTCCGTGTATTTTTAATTAATGTTCAGTTTTTCCTCCCGTTACGACGCACAAACATATTTGCTAGTAAATAAAAGATATTAAAAGAAAAAACTACATAGATATTATGGTCACCACCCAAACTCCTGTTCTGTCGCCCAAAATCCTTATAAGCTCCGGTGTTTCAGTCGCCCGGCAATTTCCAATTTTGCGCTAAAAATAGCGAGCCACCACCCGCAATGCTCTGCTTTGCAGCTACTCCGTACAAACAAAACGTACGTTCATGGCGGGTCATGAGACCTAATTGGCCTTAAAGCCTATCAAAACCGAAATCCAGATGTGCACATAGATCGTCGTCATGCCCACCATCCTAGCTCCATCTCTCATAATCGTCCTCGCCACCACCACCGTCGCCATCTTCCTCCCCGCAGCCGCCGGCGCCGGGGACATTCCCACCACCGGTGCCGCTGGGGACGCCGCGGGGACGTACCTGGTGGTCGTCTGCCGAGCCAATGGGCCCAAGGAGAACGGCGAGAAGCTACGCGAGTGGCACGCCTCGCTGCTCGCCTCCCTCCTCAACACCAGCACCGGTACGGTCCTCGAGGAGGCACGGTCGCCGGAGGGTGGGCAGCTCGTCTACTCGTACCAGCACGTCGTGAGCGGCTTCGCCGCGCGGCTGACGTCGCGTGAGGTGGACGCGCTGCGCAAGCTTCACTGGTGCATCGACGCGATCCCGGACGTGAACTACCGGCTGCGGACGACGTACACGCCGACGCTGCTTGGGCTGAACACGCCTCAGACGGGCATGTGGGCGGCGGCCCGCAGCATGGGGGAGGGGGTCATCGTCGGCGTGCTGGACAACGGCATCGACCCACGGCACGCGTCTTACGCCGACGAGGGCATGCCACCGCCGCCGGCCAAGTGGCGCGGCAGGTGCGAGTTCGGAGGCGCGCCGTGCAACAAGAAGCTCATCGGCGGGCAGGCTGTGACGGCGGGGGAGCACGGCACGCACACGTCCAGCACCGCCGTGGGCGCCTTCGTCGACGACGTCCAGATGTTCAGGACAAATAAAGTCGGCACGGCCTCCGGCATGGCGCCACGTGCGCACCTGGCGTTCTACGAGGTGTGCTTCGAGGACACGTGCCCGTCCACCAAGCAGCTCATCGCCATAGAGCAGGGCGCGTTCACCGACAGCGTAGACGTCATCTCCATCTCCGCCGGAGACGACACACAGAAGCCCTTCTACCAGGACCTCACCGCCGTCGGCAGCTTCTCCGCCGTCACGACGGGCGTGTTCGTGAGCACCAGCGCCGGGAACGCCGGCCCGGACTACGGGACTGTCACCAACTGCGCGCCTTGGGTGCTCACCGTGGCGGCGAGCACCATGACCCGGCGCGTCGTCTCCAGGATCAGGCTCGGCAATCGGCTGGTGATCCAAGGCGAGGCCGGCAGGAGATACAAAGGCCTCAAGCCGGCGCCGCTCATCTACGTTCAAGGCGTGTTCGAGAACGGCGCGCTCAACGGCGTCGACGTCCGCGGGAAGATCGTCTTCTGCGACCGCTCGGAGACCACCACGTTGCGCGGCGAGATGGTCCGCGCTGCCGGCGGCGTGGGCATCATCATGTTCAACGACGCGTCCGAGGGCGGCGTGACGAGGTTCCTGGGAAACGTGTCAATCCCAGCGGCGCGCGTCAGCGAGGCCGACGGCGCCAAGATCATGGCGTACATCAACTCCACGGCGAACCCCACCGCCAGCCTCCACTTCACCGGCGTTACGCTGGACCCTTCGTACCAGCCGGCCATCGCCGAATACTCGTCACGAGGCCCCTGCAACATGTCGAACCTCGGCGTGCTCAAGCCCGACCTCACCGGGCCCGGGACGAACATAATCGCGGCCATCCCGGGCGCCGGCGGCGGGAACGGCAGCCGCAGCTTCGGCTTGCTGAGCGGCACATCCATGGCCGCGCCGCACCTCTCGGGGATCGCGGCCGTGCTGAAGCGAGCGCGCCCAGAGTGGTCGCCGTCCGCGATCAAGTCGGCGATGATGACAACGGCCGACGTGACGCACCCGGACGGCACGCCCATCACCGATGAGATCACCGGCAAGCCGGCGGGACACCTCCTGATGGGCTCCGGCATCGTGAACCCGACCAAGGCGCTTGACCCGGGCCTCCTCTACGACCTCTCCGGGCTGGACTACATCCCCTACATCTGCGGCCTCGGGTACAACGACACCTTCGTCAACGAAATCATCGCGCAACCACTGCAGAACGTGAGCTGCGCGACGGTCAGCAAGATCCAGGGCAAGGACCTCAACTACCCGTCGTTCCTCGTGATGCTCACGGCGGCCGCGCCGGTGGTCGAGGTGAGGCGCACCGTGACCAACGTCGGTCAGGCTGTCTCGACCTACACGGCGGAGGTCGTGGCGCCTAAAGGAGTCGCCGTCGAGGTGGTGCCACCCAGGCTGGAGTTCGGCTCTTTGAACCAGAAGATGGACTTTAGGGTGAAGTTCAGCAGAGTTGGCGCCGCCCCTAATGACGACGGCACTGCCGAAGGAAGCCTCCGGTGGGTCTCCGGCAACTACTCCGTTCGCAGCCCAATCCTCGTTCTCGATGGATCGCAGAATTTGGTCTAGTATGATTTAAGAATGGATCGATCATGGATCGCGTAATTATTGTAGTCGACAGAGATTTCTGAAATATTGTGCTTGCAAAAAAGGACAGAGAGATCACCTCTCCTCTCGATCCTGTAAGCTCTCTCTTTGGTTTTTTGGTAGCGTAGAGTAGCAGCTGCTTGACTGAGAACAATGCCACGAAATGTAATAAGTTAATGAACAGGTAGAAGAGAAATTTCCATGTGATGCTAGACTAAAGACCTCTTCAAGTTCAGGCATACCTTTTGCTTGAGAAGCTGAAGGCAACAAGTGGTTGTACGTGAACTAGAATCAGAGCAATTTCTGCATTTCTGTTCATCAGTCAAAATAGGTTTTGAGTCTATTCAAAATGATCATGTATATGAGTGGACTAATATGAATGACAAGTCCAAAATAAACGGAATGAATATGCGAAATGAAAATGAAACGCAGTACATGCTCAAGGGCATAGAAGAAACATCTTATTATGTGTTACACAAATGTACTCCCAGAGTCCAAACTGATTTCAGGCTTATATTATACAAACATGTGTACTTCTGCGATTGAGCATAAATATGCATTAATTAGGGGTTGTCGCAATCTAGCACAAATATACATTAACTAGGGAATTTTACGAGCAGTTATTATTAACCTTCCCTTTTCTATTATTACACGAAACAGATTGTCCCAACATTTGCAACTTGCTGGTAAATAAAAGGTAATCTTGTTGTTCAGACTTCAGAATTCACAAATCACAACTTGAAATTAGCTAGAGCAGTCTTCTGCTTGCCATCCAAGCCAACAGAGTGGTAACGTGCATAATACTCTCTGGCGAGGGTTTCCTTGTACAAAGGAGGGTTCTCCTCGGACAGCAGCTCCTTGATTGGGCCATACATTCTTGTCGAAGCTGGATAGAAAATAGTGCTGAAAAAGAAGGCAATAGAAATCCTTGGTCCAGCATTCTTCGCTACCACTCTATGCTCGACGCTACTAAACTTGTCATTAGAGATCAACTGCAAATGTCAATCAATGGAGAAAAATCAATCCGAAACGCTCAGAACGTATTCCAGATTTCCAATGTGTGCTCAATTGACGATGATTTGATGATCTCTTCTAATTACCTGCAGGAGATCGCCTATGTTGACAATGAATGCTCCAGGTGTCGGTGTAACGTCGACCCACTGGTCATCGTGCAGGATCTGGAGGCCACCAACTTCATCCTGGAGTAGTATAGTCAGGAAGCCAGAGTCTGAATGTCGGCTTATCCCAATGGCAACTTCAGGCTGGGGGCATGGAGGGTAGTACTGCCCAACTAAAATCTGTCCCTGGTTGCATTCTATATCTTTCAAGTAGCTCGGTTTGAGCCCAAGGGACTCAGAGAGCAGCTCGAACAACCTATCCCCCAAATCCTTCACTTGTTTGGCGTATTCAAAAATTTCATCTCTGCAAATCATAATACATTTTAAACACCACTTCTAAAGGGTACTGAACCAAGGACGCTTTTCTTCAACCTCAAACACCCCCATGCTTCAATCAATTGCAGAAAAATTAACCAGGCCTGTGGAGGGGATCCACCATCTCGGTCGTGCAGCTCAGCTTCAGCGCGGGCGCAAGGCTCCGGCTGCCACAGGCACACCGGCCAGGGAGAAGAAGGAGATGGGGAGGTTGCTGGCCGCTGAGGCAGGATAATGAGAGCTTGCTGATGCAGGAACCAGGAGCCCCAACTATCTAGGAAGAAGAGAAGGGAAACGCTCGAGCTGAGAAAGATGTGGAATAGAAACAAACTAGTATGTATATGAACAGTAGCAGTGATAGATAGTTTTTCCCAGCTCCACCAAACTTGAATTGGTACAGCACCCCTTGAGGAGCTCCATCATTTTGGTGAATCTAGCCTTCACTCAGATCCATCATTGGTGAATCTGGATTTAGTGAATCTATATTGTTTGACTAACTTTTCGATTTTTCGTAGAGTAGAGCTGTCCTAAACAGACCTTAAAAGAGTGTGGCTTGGAAAAGGGAATATGAAGATGTTTCTCATGAATCTGGAGCTACTGGATCTCTCATAAATAGTCCTTTATATGCACTATAGGACGTAGGTGCTCTGCCGAGTGCCTAAGACACTCGGCAAAGCCCTAACTACACTTGGCAAAGGTCACTCGACAAAAATTGGGTCAACAAAGTCGTCTTTGTCGAGTGTCTTAGCTAAAGTTGGAAAAAAACAAAAATAATAGCAAAAAAGATAATCGAGGAAGGCCTCCACCGGCCACCGGCAAAGCCACGACATTTTTCGCACAAAATTGGTGGTTTGGCGGCCGGTCCACGACCTCTCCTTTGCGCGTCCCTCCTCTGACCACTGCACCACATCTAGATTCTATTTTGGTTCTCTACATATTATACCAAACTGAGTGTAAATCACTTTGTGTCAACTGTTTGAAGCCCTAAACGAATCCAAATACAAAAGTTGTCAACTACAAAGTTTAGTAATTTTTTGAGATCTGTTTAGGAAGTTTTCCTATACGAGGTCGTTTACAAAATTCGAATTCAAACGTAGTTTTGCATGATAAAATGATTTTAAATAAAAAAGTTATCAATTACACTGTTTCATAACTTTTCAAGATCTATTATGTTTATTTTGATTGTTTTTCTATCAGAAAGTGTTTGAAAATTTTGAAATTTAAGTTTTAGAAACTTAAATACAGTTTTGCATGATAAGATGATTTCAAATCAAAAAGTTGTCAACTACAATATTTCATAACTTTTCAAGATCTAAAAAGTTTATTTTGGATGTTTTTCCATCTGAGGTTGTTTGAAAATTTTAAATTTTAAATTTTAGAAATTTAAACTTAATTTTGTATGATAAGATGATTTCAAATAAAAAAGTTGACAACTACAAAGTTTCATAACAGTTTGAGATCTATAAAGTTTATTTTGATTGTTTGGTTATATGTTCATCCAACATGGTCGTTTTAATAATGTGCACAAATCTTATATATTACTATAAGAGAGACATGTAAGATTTGTGAATAAATTTACTTTTAGTTTGTCATAGGAAGAAATGACCAAAACAAATATTGTACATCTTGATGAGTTAAATAACTTTGTAGTTGAATTTTTTTTTATTTGAATTAATTTACAACTTTAAAATATGCTTTGAAATTTACTTTGTCGAGTTTAACAAAAAAACACTCGACAAAGAGCTTCTTTGCCGAGTATTTTTTTTTGCCGACTGTAAATCTTTGCTGACTATTTTTTTTTTTTGCCAAGTGTTTTTTTACACTTGACAAAGAAACTCTTTGCCGAGTGTCCGATAAAGACAAAGAGCCAGTTTCCGGTAGTGATATAGAGTTTATTAACATAATGCAGAGAGGTTTTTAAGTAGCTACAATTTTCAGGTGTAAAAAAGATTCTATAACACCTTATTTTTTTCTAGAAAAAGAAATAAATAATAATATTCCGGGCTTTCCAAGGGTTTTGCACAGGGTATTATATTACACCTATATTATTACAACGAAAGCATAAATTTTATAAGAATCGTAGTTTAGTATCCATTTCGTTGCTATTGCTCATTTATTATTATACTATAAGCAAATGCTACAGAGGATCGCGACATCAAGAACGATCCAGCAGTCATGCTCATTATAACTTTTATCATTATTTTAAAGCCAGATGCTCACCTAACAATATAATAAAGCCACATGATTGACAAATCGCAACCCTGCCTTGTTACGCACCGCCGGCAGATCTCCGGCAGGGTATGGACACGAGATTGGAGATTGGAGAGGGAAGTATAGGCAGAGACAATCTATAGAGTAACTGAGAGGATGCTCACTCACCGGGAGATGTCCAACAGCTTGTCGGCGGCGGGAGGGTCGGGTGCAATGCGCAGGAAGAGTGAGTCGCGCCAGTTTGCCACGGGCGACTGGTACAGATCGAAGTTGCAGTGGTACTTGACCGCCTTCCCGGGCTCCCGCGAGTAGAGCCGCGCCTTGGCGCTGCCCTCCCCGCCGTCGGCTTCGTGGAACGCCCGCATCGCCGCCATCGCTGCTGACATGACCTGCTCTGGCACCCCGTGGCCCGTGACCTGGAAGAAGCCCCACTCCGCCGCCGCCCTGCCGATGGCGTCCACCACGGCTGCGCGCTCGCCGTTGAGGTCGATCAACGGCACAGTTGCCGCCGCTGGCGGTTGTTCATGGTGGAGTAGATCCTCCGGGTAGGGGACGCGGAAGATGCGAGGAACCTGCTTCACGCCAGAAGCAACAAGGCCGCGGACGCCGGCAAGGGTTGCGTCCAGCGCGCGGAGCTCGTCGGTGCGGTCATAGGCCGGGGGAGCGGACATGATGACGTCGCCGTGGCTCGCGGGGGCTCTGCTGGAGGTAGCGAGAGCCTGGAGGAAGGAATGGTCGTGCGCGAGCCAGACCGCGAAGAGCTCGCGAGCATCTTTTTGCTTTGTGCTTGTCTGATCTCTTTGACGCTACCTTTTGAACATTTCGATAAGAGCTAGTATCCTCTGTCCAAACGGTTCCACACGAAGAAAACACTATTACCTCCTTAAAGAATACAATTCTTGTTTTTCGAGAAATCAAACATTCTAAATTTTAACTAATTTTCTATAAAATAGTACTAACATTTATAATATAAAATAAGTATCTTTAGATTAATTATAGAATATATTTTTATAATAAAATTATTTTAAAACATAATGTTAATAGTATTTAATATAAAGTTAATCAAACATAAGCTATATTGATCAACATGATTCCTAAAGTTGCATTCTTTCCCGGACTCGTCCTCCTGTAGGCTATCTTCAACTAAAACGAGAATAAAAACACAAGGAGAAAGGTTTCTCCTATATCATCCTTAATAAAAAAAACTCATATTGTGCAACCACTTCAAAGTACATGGATTTTCAAAGACTAGCAGCCTGTTTGCTTGGTTTTTCAGTCGGCTTAAATCGAGTCATAATAGTGTTTTTCTCTCACAAGAAATCAGCTAGCAGTGCATAATCCTGACAGAATAGTGCATAATCCTGTCAAGCGAACAAGTCGTAAATACTCCATTAAGACCCTCTAACACTAGCGGACACAAAATTCAAAAGCCTCCTAAAAAATGTCTGAGGATTTTCTGATTTAGACATATTTATTTACGGAGCTGTCATAATTAACCGCCTCAACAAATGCATTTATGAAAGGGGACATTTTATTTACTGAGGTGGTAAAAAATGCCTATATCGATAAATCGATTTACTAAGACGATAAAAAATGTCCGCCCCTGGTATTGCCAAAATAGCTAACAAGCGGTGCAAAACCAGCAGACAAACCCCCTTGCCGTCACACACGTGACCACATGATCAAGAGCCGCACCTCCGATCTCGCTGCCCTGAAGAACACGCCACCTGTTCTCAATTGAAGCGCATGCGCCCACGAACACGGCCCTGCCATGCGTTCGTCATGTTCGCTTAATTGTTTCAGTAGCTGATAAGCCAGCTCTGACTATTTTTGATTGTTTTATTGTGTCAGAAAAGTACTGTTTCGATGGCTGATAAGCCGGCTGATAAGCCAAGCGAAAAGTAATGTTTGTCTCCGGTGCTAGTTTTGAGTTTGCTGCGGCACACATATATAGCAAACCATGAGTGGCTACTTCCTCTGTTATCCAGATCGATGAGCTGGCGTAGCCCCAAGGATATCACCAACGTGGAGTCATTAGATGGCCTGATCAGATCCCACACGGCTCCATCATCATAGTAGACACATTTTTGTTTTCTCTTAGTCGATTACACCTAGCCCCACCTAACATCAGCACGATCTCCCACAACGTTCCAATATTTTGGATGCGTCGTTGTAGAGCACAGAAATATCTCCACCTCTCTCTCGTACGTTGTTCTCCTCCTCTCTCTCGTCTCGCGTAAGCTTGAGTGGCGCCTCTTCTCCTTCTCTCTCAGCGCCACCCGCGCTCTTCCCCACCTCAAAGTTACGCTACCGCAGACTAACCTCCTCCACCTCCACCTTCAGGCACCCTCCACCTATGGCAGCTCCCTCCACCTCAACCTCTCGCCAGCCCCAACGGCGCTTCTCCTTAGCGCCATGAGAAGTAGATCCAACGGTGAGCATCTCTTCTAGTAATGGCATGGTAGCGATAGTGGCATGGTAGCGATAGGTGACTCTTTCGGTAACGGCACGACAGCAGGTCTCGGATCCAGCTGTTTTGGCTTGGATCCGGTGAAGAGCGCCCAGATCCAGCGAGTGACGATAGCGGTGCGCTGAAGGGTGTTTTTAATTATTTTTAATCCATTAACACGGCAGGCTTACTAGGGTGTCTGTCTCTGTTAATATGGATAACCGAGGTGGGTGCCCTAAGGCGCATGCCTCCATTATTTAATGAACCGAGTCACTCTATAGGTCTGAATTAACTGCAACCTTTGGATGAAGGTGGTTGTGTTGCCCACCCCTATATAGCAAAAACGTGCGCCTCTGTTAAGATTTGTGTAATAGTGTAAGTTTTAGCCAAAAAGTTTTGAAGAACTCGACTGAGGAACCATCAGGTTTAGGAGCTGTATTTTTTTTTTTGAAAAGCTACACCTCCATTTCATCATAAACATGTTACAAACATGTTAGAGAGATGGGGATCTTGTTACCCCAATCATTGTTTTCTAGCACAAGCTTCATATTACAAGTTGGATGATGCACAAGGGCTTGACAAGAAAAATACTTGAATTCAAGATGCTTGCTCATCTTGTGTAACACCCGCATTTTCACTACTAGGTAAAATGTCGGCTTAAGGATTATTACCTGACAAACCAATGTCTTATCAAATAATGATCCTAATTAAAGGGATGCAATAGATTGATAGTTATGACGTTACAAATTTTGTTACATTAGTAAAGACAAACAGTTAATAAACATTACCTACAACAAATATATTAAGAGCTCCATCACATTATACTAGAAATTATGTGTATATTATATTGTATTCCTCCCGTGACTCCTGTAGATCATGCACTTGGTACATCATATCATCACAAGTTGTCTTCTCTTTTTATCTGAAGGTGTAGAGTTAATAGCAAGAGCAAGGACAAAGTAGTCCGCAAGCATATAATAAATCCATGAAATGCATGTCTAGTCTTTGTCATATTTATTCTCAATCATAGATCATTTATCAAAATGTTTTATAAATAACAAAATAACTTAACAAATTATTATCACCCATAAGTGAGACAGAGCCTCGTAGCCTCCTATAGGCTCTTGTAGCCTCCATACTAAGAGACATGACGTATAGGTTTGTATCATTTTATCCATGATTACTCTTGATAAATTTTTCTTCACACTTTCTTTGGTACGACTCATGATCAAGATATTGAGACTTTCCTCACTTTCCTATATTATATACATCCACATCTATCTATGTGTGCTAATATTGCTCTGGGATATACTTCATGGACGCCTGAATGTGGATTTAATCGTCCAAACCTCTCCACATACTACCGGAAAACGGCTCTTTGTCGAGTGCCAACTGGTTTACTGAGTGTTTTTTTCCGGACATTTGGCAAATGAGCTTCTTTGCTGAGTGTAAAAAAACACTCAGCAAAGGCGTTGCCGAGTTATTTTTTTGACACTCAGCAAAGAAACCCCTTTGGCGAGTGTTCTTTTATACCCGGCAAAGAAGTTTTTTTACCGAGTGTAAAAAAACACTCGGCAAATAGCTCTTTGTCGAGTGTTTTTTTACACTAGGCAAAGAAAATTTCAAAACACATTTTGAAGCAGTAAATTAATTTAAATAAAAAAGTTTTCAACTATAAAGTTGTATAACTCATCAAGATTGACATGTTTATATCGCTCATTTCTTCATATGACAAAGTGATATTAAATTTGTTCATAAATCATACATGTCTCTCTTATGGTTTATGAAACTACGAGAGCGATTTATAAGATTTGTGAATAATATTAGAATGACTATGTCTATGAACAAATGACCAAACAACCAAAAGAGATTTTATAGATCTCAAAAAGTTATGATACTTTGTAGTTTGCAACTTTTTAATTTGAAATCATTTGGTCTTGCAAAACTGCGTTTGAAATTCAAATTTTTAAAATTCAAAATTTTCAAACGACTTCGGATGGAAAAACAACCCAAATAAACTTTGTATATCTGGAGAAGTTATGAAACTTTATAGTTGGAAACTTTTTTATTTGAAATCATATTGTCATGTAAAACTGTGTTTGAAAATTTAAAAATTCAAATCTTTCAAACTACCTTAGATGGAAAAATAACCAAAATAAACTTTGTAGATATCGAAAAGTTATGAAATATTGTAGTTGTCAACTTTTTTATTTGAAATCATCTTGTCATGTAAAATTGCGTTTGAATTTCATAATTTTGAAATTCAAATTTTGTAAACAACCTCGGATGGAAAAACTTCCTAAACGAGAAGTGTAGATCTCAAAAAGTTCTGAAACTTTTAGTTTCAACTTTTTTATTTACGTTTGTTTAGGACCTCAAACAGACAATTTACAATTGGTTTAGCATAATATATGAGTAACTAAAACGGAATATAGACAAAAGTGGGAGTGTGGTGTAGTGGTTAGAGGAGGGGACACGTGAGGGAGAGGTCATGGCTTCGAATCTTGCAAGCCATGAACCAATGGTTTAAGTGCAAAAAAAAATAAAAACTTTGCAAAGTGATAGAGACGAGTTTAAGTGCAAAAATTTTTAGAACTTCGTAAAGTGATAGAGACGGGCGGGCACTAGTCATTGGAGGTCTTTCCCGATTAAAAAATGCTATGATTTTCGGGGGTTTTTTATTCAATCTTTGCTGAGTGTCAGGCACTCGGTTCGACAAAAATAGCTTTGCTGTTGCTGAGTGTATTAAAGACTTTGTCGAGTGCCCCAGTCACTCGACAAAGATGATGTGTCCAGTACATAACAACATTTATGAGTACCGAACTCGGCCGGTCCCAAACAAGTTTATGGTCGATACGGTTTCATATGGCACACCTAACGAATGAGAGTGATTTAGTCCTTATATGTTCATAGTCGTATGAAGAGAGCCCGACCCAATCAAATTCATCTTCATATTCCATGAACTTCCTTTACACCGAATAATTAATTATTATCCATTCTCCATCGTAATCAGCATGTTCTATAATTTTAGAAAATAGTTTTTGATACAAGTATTTTTAGAAATAAGTTTGTTTTTAAGAATGGAATGTCTCATCTACATGACTTGTCTGTCGTTTAAAATGTCACCCCACATCCTTTTATTTACTCGGGATGTCTTTTCAATATGTCTTTCATGTTTTAGAATGCTTCCTATAATCATAATATTTTCTATATTGGTATTTAGTAGAACAAAAATATATATCACCACATACGTGGTCTGTGTCGCAGCTGCTTCCAATATACTTCATCTGTCTAAATTGTATATTTTCTGTAGTTTATAAGAAATATATTGTTTAGATCGTGAGCATAAAAAATTTGGGTACGGTATCACATCAAATATTACATGGTGTGTTGCATGAGATATTCGAATGCTAATAAAAAATAAATTATAGAATCGTATGTAAACTATGAGACGAATTTATTAAGTCTAATTAATCAATCATTAGACACGTGTTACTATAGCAATTAGTATCTAATTATGGAGTAATTATGCTTAAAAGATCTGTCTCGCAAAATGCATATAAACTATGCAAATAGTTAGTTCTTTTCTGTATTTAATGCTCCAATGTATGTGTCTACATATTCAATGTGGTAATGTGTAAAGTTTTTAGGTGAAAACTAAACCAGGCTTAATTAATATTCTTAAGCTATCTTTGTTCACACGTAAGCAACACTTGATCAAGAACTACCATGTTGTATACTACTACTAGTACTAGGTACGGTAGAGAGACTGGTATGCTTGGAACCCAAAGTGCATCAACACACACTCACACAGTAGTACTACTAGCACAGGAACTCTCACTCCCTCTATCTGCCCTTCTCTCCCTCCCCATCCTGTTCATGCTGCAGCAGCTCGCCATGGATGGGGAATCTCGCCACCAAAGCTACCCTTGCTATTTCACCCCACCAGTTTGACCTTCTATATCTGTTTATATGGGAGCCTAGATTTGGCGCACGCCAAGGAACAGCCATTGCCTGGTTGTCTGTGGCGGAGCCAGGAATTATAGTCAAGGGGGGCCGGTAAAAAAAAAAGGCGACATGTAAAAACTAAGTAACACCTGACTCGTTAGGTTCCATATGGTGATTGTCGGGATTAATTTATTGACTTTGACGTGTGCTGACATATTCTTATATGTATCTAGCATATAAGAGTCTGTCAGAAACGTGAGAGCTTTTTTTTTATGTTTCTACGTTTTCTCTTTGAAAATGAACTTATTCTTGAGAAAATTTATGTCGGTGTTATGACCCAGGGGGTCAAGACCACCGGCTAGTAAATTTGTATATTGCGTGCTCCCTCTCCCAGATGTGATGCAAGAAGAACACAAGATTTATCCTGGTTTAGGTAAAGAAGGCTCTACGTCCAGCGGGGGAGGATGAATTGTATTATCTTGCACCAAAGTGCTCGTACAGGGGGTACAAGCAGGTTACACGGGGGTGCTCAGGATGAGCTGAGACCTAGGGCCAGCAGGGCTGTCCTAGGTAGTAGATTGATTGCTTGAGAGGTCGATCGAGCAGTCGGATGTGTGGTATGAAACTAACGTAGTTGGGTTTTTTCCTCTGAGTTCGGAAGAGAGCCCCCCTTTCTTCTATCCCAGCGTCCCCTTTTATAGACCAAGGGGAGGCCTGAGAGTACAGAATTCCTGAACTGTAGAGGCATGGGAGGGGTGTCCGTGGCACCGTGCTGGCGAAGGGACGTCGATCACTGTGGCGGCGTGGCCTTCCCGTCCTTCCGGTGCTCCAGTGCATGGTGATGGCGGACTGTACGTTGCGGCACGTCACGACGCAACAGGGTTGACCTTCCATAGACGGGTGCGAGTCCCACAGCTGAAGCGAGATGGGGCGGACGGGACGGGCCCCATACCGGAGTGGTTGAAGGCAGGGGTCGAGCCCCCTGGTCGAGGGGGTGTCGAGACCAGCTCGGTCCTGTCGTATCCCTGAAGACACAGTCGAGGGTTGTCCTGCTCATGGCTCGAGGGGTGCCTCTGGAGTCCGTACTTGCGACGTGGCTACAGCGGCAGCACAATTGACGGAGGTCCAGGGCATGGGCGGTGAGTTGGTGGATTTGACTGCGGTAGTGGGCGCCATGGCGTTAGGCGGGGGCAGGTAAGCGCATCGGATCCCCTTTACCCCATACCGGGAGCAGGTGAACTGATCGAGCTTCCCGCCCGGGGGTCGTTCGTTCGACCCCCCGTCCGTCATTCGGGGTCGAGGTGGAGGCGGAGGGGTCTTTCGTTCGACCCCTTGTCCGTCAGTCGGGGTCGAGGCGGAGGCAGGGGGGCCGTTCGTTCGACCCCTTGTCCGTCTATTTTTCCAGAAATGGGGCGGTCCACGACTGGTTGCTGTTGCCGGTGCGGGGGGCCTTCGTGCGATGGGCCTTTCTTCATGGACCCGAGCGGCTGATCGGATCTTGTCTTAAAAATGGTTGCTATGTTGAGCGTTAGTTTATCGAAGGGTTTAGGGTACCCCTTACCTTTGTACCCGACAATTTGGCACAAATCGCTTGAAGTTCTCGCGTTCCAAACAGGTATCAAGCACTACTTTTCATCGGTAAGCGACATGCCTATTAACGTTAAGACGTTTAGAGTGACTTCGTAAATTTTAAACACTGACTTAGTCTTTCCATTGCGACAATTTTATAATTTAGTTGTACATTGTATAATTTTATTATCTAGAAGATGATACATATATATCAAAAAATTTATATAATTTCTCTCTTAATATAAATAAAAATCACTCCCTCCGTCCACTAAAGAATAGATTTCTAGGTTTGTCCTAAGTCAAGTTTTTTGAACTTTGATCAAATTTCTAAAATAAAATATTAAATGTTATGGTATTAAACTAGTATCATTAGATTTATCTAAGAATATATTTTTATATGGTGCTCATTTTAAGTCATCGGTGGTGTTGTATTTTTCTATAAAGTTAGTCAAAGTTAAAAAAGTTTGACTGATACGGATTCTAGGAATTGATTCTTTTGTGGACGGAGGGAGTATTAAGTTATACTAGTAATTGTAGTTGTTACCAAATATTAGGGGGGGCCATGGCCCTTGCCAGCCCCCCTTGGCTCCGCCATTGCTGGTTGTGACCCATGGCTCAGGCTTGCTCGTGCGCTAGCTGAGGCACATGGGTTGTGCGGTTGTGCCGCCGGCGGTGAGCAGCGCCAGGTCTGTGAGCCTTGCCGTGTGGTGACTTCGCTGCTCCGGGCCGGTACCGGCTCTGTTAATGTTGGCAAGGTGAGCTCCTGACCTACTCCTGTACACCTTCACTTTCTACACATCATGCCCCCTTTAAGCGCATCACTACTGAAATTAATCTCATACTCTACTTCTACTTGTGTTGTTGTGATTTGTGATCCTTCTCTCAAATGGTGGGCAGAGAAATGGTGCCAAGAATTTGTGATGTGTGCTTGCATCGTGCACGTACAAGAGTGGTTATTTGCCGATGTGCTTAAGGAAATGGACAGTAAAGGGGATTCACCTTTGTTTTGGGGATGAGTTTGGTCAGGGCCATGAGTCCACCAATGCGGTTGTGGTCGTCCTCGCATGAACCCTCATCTGGTCAGCTTCCTCCTCCATTTCAGCACACCACAACTTCTCCTTTCATGGCTAGTCCTCTCTGCCTCCTCTTCTTCTTGGCCAAATTATTTGGTGGTGACAAACAAATTCTATGAGGATGATTGGTAGGAGAAATCAGTGGGTGGTTTGATGGCTGTGGATTTTTGCCATGAAAAGTGTTTACTTGTTCTCCTTTTTTTTCTCCTCTCCAGGTGGTCTTTGGCTATGGGTCTGATTCTTGGCTTCCTCCAGGCGTAGATAGTTCAGGTCTAAGTGTCAAAGGAGTTGAAGGACATTTAGAGTAGATTAAGTCTTTGTTTTACCTTTGAAAGTACTATTAAGGGGGTTAGAATGAATAGCTTGACTTAGGTGAGGTCTCATGGAGTAGGTGTGGTACACACTTGTCGTACCTAGCTGTCGGGTACGAAGGTAAGGGGTACCCTAAACCCTTTAATAAATTAACGCTAAACATAGCAACCATTTTTAAGGCAAGGATCAGCCTACTGTTCGGTGAGACGTGGCCCATCAATCGAGGGCCCCCGCTACACCGACTGCGGAAACCAGCCACTGCCCCGGCTCTACCTCGACGACGGACGAGGGGTCGGGCGAACGACCCCCCGGCTCTACCTCGACGACGGACGAGGGGTCGGGCGAACGACCCCCCGGCTCTACCTCGACGACGAACGAGGGGTCGGGCGAACGACCCCCCGGCTCTACCTCGACTTTGGACGAGGGGTCGGACGAGCGACCTCCCGGCTCTACCTCGACTTTGACCCCCTCAACCTGTCGACGCCTCGACCTTCCAAGCGCCGTCGACGGACGAGGGCTCGATTAACCCAACCACCCCGGCATGGGTAAAAGTAAAACCGCCTGACGACATGGGCGCCTGCGTCCACTATCAAATCCGCCAACTCCCCGTCCAGTCCCCGACTCCCGACGACTGTGCCGCCACTGCCGCCACTACGCAAGTACGGACTTCTACAGTACCCCTCGGAAAGTGAATAGTGCGACTCTCGACGACGGCTTCGGGAACGTGACAGAGTCATACGGGGCTCGACCCCCCCCCCCTCGACCGAGGGCTCGACCCCTCCTCTTCAACAACTCCGGTACGGAAGACGTCCCATCCGCCCCGTCCCGCTTCGGCCATGGGACTCGTGCCCGCCTGCGAATACTGTACTGCGACGACTTCTACTGATGCCACGACCGGGGACGCCTGAAGGACGGGAAGACCACGCCGCCACAGTGCTCGATGTCTCTTCGCCAACACTGTGTCGTGGATGCGCCGTCCATACTTCTACTATTAGGACCCTGTACCCTCGAGTCTCCCCCTTGGTCTATAAAAGGGGGACGCCGAGGTAGATGAAAGGGGGGCTCTCGTCAAAGACTTCTTTTTCCAGGTTTCTCTTTGAGGACTCCACTCCGACCTTGGTTCTCAAGGACCTTAGACCACACCACACACACATACGCTCGATCGACCCCTCGGGAGGCCGACTCCGTGTAACACTGCTTGTACCCCCCCTGTACGAGCACGCTTTGGGTGCGAGATAATACAAGTCATCCTCCCCGCTGGACGTAGGGCCTTCTTCGCCCGAACCAGGATAAATCTTGTGTCCATCTTGCATCACGTCTGAGAGAGGGAGCACGCGATATACAAATTTACTCGTTGGTGGTCTTGACCCCCGGGTCATAACACCGACAGTTGGCGCGCCAGGTAGGGGGATTCGCGTGTCGATCAACTCCGAACTACTCTCTCAGATGGATTTCACCATCCCACCGTTCCCGTTCAACACTGTCATCTGGTTTGGCAGTCTAGGGTTCGTTTCTACGGACCAGGGCGACTTCATAGTCTTCCCCTCCGCCCGTGGCCTAGACGTCAGCAGTTCCGCTGCGCCGGAGCCACCCAGGATCAGACGACGGCCCCTCCGCTTGCGACTCTGGCCTGCGATCAGGAGGAGGCGCGAGCGACATCGACGCGCTCGCCGTCGTGCGAGCTCTGGGGTGCCGGATACCGTTCCGTCGGTCCCGGCTGGCGACGCGGCCCCCTCCGCTTGACTCACACTTGTGGGCCGAGGGCGGGCGTCTCCCCGAGTGGGACTTCGACTCTTCTACGTCATCGTCCCCGGAGGCTCCCGTGGCTTCTCCGACACCTACGACCTCGTCACCACCGCGCGACCCGTTCCCGTACGGGCTCCGCAACAATGCCGGGCTCTACTCAGCTTTCGCAGGGCAGCGAGTACATACATATGACGAGTCTCCATGGACTCCGTCATGGGCGACGGCCGATCCCGTCACCACCCCTTCTCCGGGCGAGCCAGAACTACCCCGTACGTGGGGCACATTACAGCGGCGCCTGGAGGAGGAGGAAACAGGCAGGCTCTTCCCCCACTTCTACCACGCCGACTTCGACTCGAACTCTCCCGACGAGAGTTACGACTCCACTCGGGAGTGCTTCCATCTCGACGAGCAAACCGTCCTTCAGGACGACGTCGACGACACAGCGGACACCGAAGAAGGGAGGGGGGCCAACGCCACGCCACCTCGAGACACCATCCCCCCAAATCCCGATAGAGCCGATCCACCCCCGACGTCCAGATTACGCAGGTCCGAGAGCTCCTCGGCAAGCTCGAGGAAGAGCGCCTGCGTCTTCAGCAGCTTGAACATGCCCTCGAGCGGGATCGAGGGCGTCCTCAGGGTGGAGGAGCTCGCGAGCGGGCCCGGGAGGTCCACCGGCAGATCGTCGAAGAAGGGAACGTTGAACCCCGAGTCTTCAACCGCGCCAGCCAGAATGTTGTAGCAGCCGCGATGCTGCTCCGCGACATGCCAGCGCCATCGACCCCCCAGGCACAACGTATTAGGGAAGAAATCCAGGGGCTGCTCCAAACTGCGGCCGTCCAGCAGGCGGAGAGCTCGGCCTCGAGGCGTCGAGGGGCTGCCTCTGAGCGGCAAGCAGCGCCCCCTCGACAAAATCGGGAGGCCTCTGTCCACCAGAACAAGGCGCCCCAGGGCCGGGTCGAGCCACGACCGGTTCGGGAACCCCTCGTCGACGACCTCCCCCCTCGAGTGAACAATCGACGTCGATGCGGCGATGCCGAGGCTCGAGGCTACAGCGCTCACCGAGGCGGGCGCTACGACAGTGACGAAGACCGATGTCGGTCTCCGGAGCCACCGGGGCCTCGAGTCTTCGGAAGAACTATCCGACGGGTCCCCCTGCCCGTGCGTTTCCGTCCACCCACCAGCCTGATCAAATACAACGGCGAAACCAAGCCAGAGCTCTGGCTTGCCGACTTCAGGCTGGCATGCCAGCTGGGTGGAGCCAAAGACGACCTCGTCATCATCCGGCAACTCCCGCTGTTCCTCTCCGACACCGCTCGAAGGTGGCTCGAGGAGCTACCCCCGGACTTGATCCAGGACTGGTCCGACCTGGTTCGGATCTTCGAGGGCAACTTCAAGGGCACCTACGAGCGGCCGGGCAACTCCTGGGACCTTCGCAGCTGCAAGCAGAAACCAGGAGAGACCCTCCGCGCCTTCACCCGCCGATTCTCGAAGCAGCGTACCGCACTGACTCACATTTCCGACCACGAGGTCATCACGGCGTTCATCGCCGAAACGACCTGCAAAGAGTTGGTGCGGGAGCTGGGGCGAAACATCCCCAAGACCGCCAACGAGCTCATGGACGTCATCGCCAACTACGCGGCTGGCGAGGAGGCCGTTGGCGCATTCTTCCAGATTCCCCCAGCGAAGGGGGAGGGCAACGCGGACGAACCCGGGGGCTCGGACGATGGGCCCAAGAGACACAAGGGGCCCAGGAGGAACAACGACGGCAACGGCGGCCAGAAGAAGAAGAAGAAGAAGAACCAACGGGGCCGACGCGTCGTTGAGCCCAACGTCGAGCAGGACGACGACCCCGACGACCTTGTCGCTGTAGCGGACAAGCGGAAGCCTCGAGGGTCCCCTCCCGACAGGGGCGTCTTCGACAAAATGCTGAAAGAGCCTTGCCCCTACCATATGGGGCCGGCCAACCACCGCCTCGAGGATTGCCGCATGCTTCGAAGGCACTTCGTCCCTCCTGGTCCCAGGAGAGACGACGGCAAGGAAGACCCGCCCTGTGACGTCCAAGTCAGGGGCGATGTTCAAAAGGGAGGCTTCCCCGAGATCCACGACTGCTACATGATCTACGGGGGACCCTCGACCCGCCTCACCACGCGCCAACGCAAGAGGGAGCGTCGAGAGGTCTTTTCCGTTCGGGCCCAGGCCCCACGGTACCTAGACTGGTCCCACACGTCGATCACCTTCGATCAGGACGACCACCCCGAGTACATCCCCAACGCAGGGGTTTACCCGCTCATCGTCGACCCGATCATCCTCAACACCCGCCTCAGCAAGGTGCTCATGGACGGGGGAGCAGCCTCAACATCATCTACGCCGAGACCCTCGACCTCCTGGGGATCCCGAGGACCATGCTCCTGCCCAGCGCGGGGGGGTTCCACGGAATCGTCCCGGGGAAGAAGGCACTCCCGATCGGCCGCGTCAAGCTACCGGTCTGTTTCGGCGTCCCCTCGAACTTCCGAAAGGAAGAGCTGACCTTTGAGGTGGTCGCGTGGCGAGGCACCTACCATGCCATCATCGGTAGACCGGGGTACGCCAAGTTCATGGCGGTCCCGAACTATACCTACCTCAAGCTCAAGATGCCGGGGCCCTCGGGAGTCATCACCGTCGACACCTCCTACGAGCACGCATACGACTGCGACGTCGAGTGCGTGGAAAAAGCCGAAGCCCGTGAGGATTCTGCTATCCTCGCGGCCCTCGACGACTTGTCCGGAGAGATCCCCGACCCCAAGCGCCACGCTGGCAACTTCAAGCCGGCGGAAGACACGAAGACCATCCCGCTCGACCCCAGCCTCAAAGACGGGAAGGTGCTGACGATCAGTGCCACCCTCGAGCCCAAATAGGAAGCCGTGCTCGTCGACTTTCTCCGAGCGAACGCCGACGTGTTCGCATGGAGTCCCTTGGACATGCCGGGCATCCCGAGGGAAGTCGCCGAGCACTCCTTGGACATCCGAACCGGGTCCAAACCGGTGAAGCAACGCCTGCGCCGCTTCGACGAGGAGAAGCGCAGGATCATCGGGGAGGAGGTCGACAAGCTCTTGAAGGCCGGATTCATCAAGGAGGTACACCATCCCGAGTGGTTAGCTAATCCCGTGCTTGTAAAGAAAAAGAATGGGAAGGATAGGATGTGTGTAGACTACACTAGTTTGAATAAAGCATGTCCTAAGGTTCCTTTTCCTTTACCTCGCATTGACCAAATAGTAGATTCCACTTCGGGATGTGAAACTCTTTGCTTCCTTGATGCGTATTCCGGCTACCACCAAATAAAGATGAAGGAGTCCGATCAGCTCGCGACCTCCTTCATCACTCCTTTCGGCATGTTTTGCTACCTCACCATGCCCTTCGGCTTACGGAATGCCGGGGCCACCTACCAGCGATGCATGCTCCGCGTCTTCGGGAAACACATAGGGCCAATCGTCGAGGCCTACGTCGACGACATCGTGGTCAAGTCCAGAACCGTCGGAAACCTAGTCGGCGACCTTGAGACCGTGTTTGGGTGTCTCAGGACTAACCGCATAAAACTAAATCCGGAGAAGTGTGTCTTCGGGGTCCCTCGAGGCATGCTCCTAGGGTACATAGTTTCCCAACGCGGCATCGAGGCCAATCCCGAGAAGGTAACCGCCATCACGAGGATGGGCCCGATCAAAGACCTCAAGAGCGTGCAAAGGGTTACTGGGTGCCTTGCCGCCCTCAGTCGCTTCATCTCGAAGCTCGGAGAAAAGGCCCTGCCCCTTTATCGACTCCTGAAGAAGACGGAACATTTCGCGTGGACCGCCGAAGCCGAGGAATCCCTCTCGAGGCTCAAGGCCTTGCTCACCTCGCCCCCGGTCTTGGTCCCCCCGAGCCCGGCCGAGCCCCTCCTGCTCTATGTCGCGGCAACTACGCAGGTAGTCAGCGTGGTCATAGTAGTCGAGAGGGAGGAAAAAGGACACGCCCTGCCGGTTCAAAGGCCTGTCTATTTCGTGAGCGAGGTCCTTTCCGAAACCAAGACAAGGTATCCCCACATCCAGAAGCTACTATACGCGGTCGTCCTCACTCGGCGGAAGCTCAAACACTATTTCCTGGGCCATCCGGTCACTGTGGTTTCATCTTTCCCCCTCGGAGAGATAATCCAGAACCGGGAGGCATCGGGAAGGATCGCCAAGTGGTCCGCCGAGCTCATGGGGGAGACCCTCTCCTACGCCCCTCGGAAGGCTATCAAGTCTCAGGTACTGGCAGATTTCGTCGCCAAATGGACCGACACCCAACTACCCCCGGCGCAGGTGCAGAGCGAGCTCTGGGCCATGTACTTCGACGGATCACTGATGAAGGCGGGAGCAGGCGCAGGATTGCTATTCGTATCACCCTCAGGGGTCCATATGCGATATGTCATCCGCCTCCACTTCCCCGCCTCCAACAACGTCGCCGAGTACGAGGCCCTCGTCAACGGCCTGCGCATCGCCATCGAGCTCGGGGTCCGACGCCTCGACGTGCGAGGGGACTCTCAGTTGGTAATCGACCAAGTGATGAAAGACTCGAGCTGCCACGATCCTAAGATGGAAGCCTACTGCAAGGAGGTTCGAAGGCTCGAGGACAAGTTCTATGGCCTCGAGCTCAACCACGTAGCCCGTCGGTACAACGAGGCTGCCGACGAGCTGGCCAAAATTGCGTCTACTTGAGGGACGATCCCCCCCGACATCTTCTCGAGGGATCTGCACACACCGTCCGTCGACCTAGGCTCGGGGGCTCCCGCCCTCGAGCAAGGGGTCGACCCACCCCCCTCGACCGATCCCCCCTCGGGCGGGGGAGAGGTCATGGAGATCGACGGGGCCGCCGCAGTGCCAACCCCTCCGACGGATTGGCGCACGCCTTACCTCGAGTACCTGACGCGAGGCGAACTCCCGGAAGACCGCACGGAAGCTCGTCGAGTAGCTCGACGTGCCAAAACCTACGTCTTGTACGGGGACAGCCGCGAGCTATATCGACGCAGCCCGTCGGGTGTACTCCAACGCTGCCTCACCCTCGAGGAGGGGAGGGCACTGCTGAGGGACCTACACTCGGGGGCTTGTGGCCACCACGCGGCGCCGAGAACCCTGGTAGGAAGTGCCTTTCGACAGGGCTTCTACTGGCCCACAGCAGTGAACGACGCCACCAAACTCGTCCGATCCTGCCGGGGATGCCAATTCTACGCCAGGCAGACTCACCTACCCGCCCAAGCTCTTCAGATGATACCCATAACTTGGCCGTTCGCAGTATGGGGGCTCGACATGGTCGGTCCCCTGAAAAGAACCAAGGGTGGGCACACTCACCTTCTCGTGGCTGTCGACAAGTTCTCGAAGTGGATCGAGGCTCGGCCCATCGCCAACATCCAGTCTCGGCAAGCCGTGCTATTCTTCACCGACATCATCCACCGCTTCGGGGTCCCCAACGTCATCATTACCGACAATGGCACGCAGTTCACCGGCCAAAAGTTCCTGGACTTCTGTGACGATCACCACATCAGGGTGAATTGGTCTGCAGTTGCCCACCCTCGAACTAACGGTCAGGTTGAGCGTGCCAACGGCATGGTTTTGCAGGGCCTCAAGCCAAGGATCTTCGACCGGCTGAACAGACATGGAAAGAGATGGGTCGAAGAGCTGCCCGCTGTGCTATGGAGTCTCCGAACGACACCGAGTCGAGCTACGGGGTTCTCCCCGTTCTTCTTGGTCTATGGGTCCGAGGCCGTCCTCCCCACCGACCTCGAGTACGGGTCCCCTCGACTGAAAGCTTATAGCGAGCAGGCCAACACAGTAGCCCGAGAGGACTCCCTCGACCAGCTCGAGGAAGCTCGTGACATGGCCCTGTTCAAGTCGGCCCGGTACCAGCAGACGCTACGACGCTACCACGACAAGAACGTGCGCAAAAGGGACCTCAACGTCGGCGACCTCGTTCTGCGCCGTCGACAGAGCAGCAAGGGGCGTCACAAGCTGACACCGCCTTGGGAGGGACCCTTCATCGTGGCAGAGGTGCTGAAGCCCGGCACTTACAAACTAAAGAATGAGAAGGGAGAGCTCTTCACCAACGCGTGGAACATCGAACAGCTACGTCGCTTCTATCCCTGAGGCCCCAGGGCCTTGTACATTTCCGCATTTATGTACAAATTCCCGAATGAATAAAATGTTCTCGAAACACTTTTCACGTTTGTTCGTAGCCCGAAAGCAGCCTCGACTTTGCCCGAACAAAGTCGAGCTCCCCTCGGGGGCTGGCAGGGGGGCACCCCCCTCCCAGGTCTCCCAAAAACTCGAACGTTTTTTTTTTCGAAACTCGACTCTCCCTCTCGTTTCTTCGCCTCGGGCACGCTTCGTAACTAGGTAAAGGCGCTTCGAACCCCCTAAGGGTCGAGGGTGACGTCGAGTCAGGGACTCACCTACGCCCCAGGGCTACGGTATCCCTACTCGCCACCCCCCTTCCCGGGATAAGAGCGTGCGTCGAATACTTAAGTTCACGAGCGTCGACTCAGGCAAAGAAAAGCAGGGAGAGCCCGAGAAGTAGAAGTAACAAGACAACCCATCCGCAGCACTAAGGTAGCCTCGACTTTGCCTCAGCAAAATCGAGCCTCCCTCGGGGGCTAACAGGGGGGCACCCCCCTCCTAGGTCTCCGAAAAACTCGAACGTTTTTCCTTTCGAAACTCGACTCTCCCTCTCGTTCTTTCCCTCTAGTACGCTTCTGAACTAAGTAAAAACGCCTCGAGTTCCCTAGGGGTCGAGGGTGCCGTCGAGTTAGGGACTCACCTACGCCCCAGGGCTACGGTATCCTTACTCGCCACCCCCCTTCCAAGGATAAGAGCGTGCGTCGAACACTTAGTTCACAGGTGTCGACCCAGGCAAAGAAAAGCAGGGAAAGCTCGAAAAAATGAAATTAACTCTGTGCACATCGACCAAAACGCATTATATACAAAAAGCCCTCGGGGGCTTGGCATCGTATCGGTACAGAGGCCTAACTATTACATGGACCTTTTTGTCCAGATATGGCTCGCAGGCCCGCGACCACCCGTCGACATCTCCCAACGACTACTCATCCGCCGAGGGGATCACGTCGGGCTCGAAGAGTTTCGCCAGCTGGCCTCCGGGCACCTCCGCGTGGTCCATCAGCTCCTGACACCTCGCGTCGTTCTGCTCCTCGGTCAGATCTGGGTCGGTGGCGAACCCGTCGACAACGAGGTTGAGATCCACGTCGTAGAAGGAGTTGACGACCGCGAGGGCCCGCTTCACCCCTACATGCAGGGCGGCTCGGACGTTCTCCGTCACCCCCCGCGTCATGGCGTAGAAGCGGCGCAGCAGGGATTCCCCCCGAGTGTCCCCTCGAGCTCCGGCTCCGGCTTGACCGAGAGGTCGTCGCAGAAGGTGTTGATGGCGGCCGAGAGCGACGCGTTGAGGTTCACCTCGGTGCTCAGCAGGCCCCGAAGATTGTCCAGGTCCTTTTGGGCGCGGGCGTTCTCCTCCGCAAGCTCTGCCGAAACAAGCACATAACGATCAAAACCCGAAAGCAGAAAAAGGGTCGAGGCAGGACAGACCCCGCAAACACCCGAAACACTCACCTTGGGCCTGCACATCCAAGGCGGAGTAGGCCTGCTCGGCCTCCTCGAGCTGATGGCGGACGGCGTCAAAATCAGAGGACTGGTCCCTGACTTGGGCCTCGAGACCCTCGATGGTCTTGTATGCCTCCCCAAGGGCCTCCTTCTGCTTCATCGCCACCATGCCCAAGGAGGTCGCGCGGGTCCGAGCCTTCTCCTCAGAGGCGGCCAGAGCGTCGCGCTCGCGGGAGAGGGCGTCGAGGTCTCCCCTCAGCCGGGCGGCCTCCTCCGTGGCCTTGCGCTGGGCCTCGACGGCGGCATCCCGCTCCTGCCCAACGGCGATGGTCGACCGAAGGGCATCATCAAGCTTCGCCTGCGCCGACGACAAGGCCTCCCGGGCTTCCTTCTGGACAGCCTCGTAGCCGGCCCTCGCGTAGGCGACCCTCGACTCGGCATCCTTCTGGATAGTCGCCGCCTCCGCCTTCGCACGAGCGGCCTCATCCCTCGCCCTCTCCAGAGAGGCGTGGAGGGTCGAGAGCTGCCCCTGTACCCGGAAGAATGTACTGGGACTTCTCGTACGACCTCACCCGCAGCGACTGACGAGGGTAGAAACGGAGATCGTCAACAAACGGCAACCAGACAGTGCAAAGTATGATCTAAGGTAGAACGGAACCTACCTCCATTCCCTCGCGTATGTCCGCGGCGGCGACCTCCGCAGCGCGACGTACCGAGTGTTCGAATAAGGCCCGGTACTCCTCGACGTTCTCCCACCGTCGGAGCTCGGACTGGTCGTCGAGCGTGAGGAAGAGTCGCTCGGGGTTTCGAGGGTCCGCCACCTCCAGAACCTCCTGGCCCCACGGCGCGCTGCGGGCGACGATCCTCTGCTCTATCGGCCCGGTGACGCCAATGCGCAGGTCCCCCCCTCCTTGGTAATCGGAGAGGGGCGAGGCTTCCTCCTCGGCGCCACCTCGCGAGGACGTCGACGGTCCTGCGCGATGAAGGGCTCCAAAAGGTTAATACCTAGCGAGACAAACCCACCGCGTCTCGAGTGAATCAAAGTGCGACTTACCTTGAGATACCGACCCCCCAACCTCGAGGGGAGGTCGAGCCACCTCCGGCTCCGCCCGAGGAGCCGCGATGATGGCCAGTTCCGCCGGGTCCACCAACTCGGCCACCATCTCGTCCACTTGGGCGGGGGTGGACTCCATGAGCATCCCACCCTGAGCCGGCGCGGATGGGCCCTCGACGCGCTCGAGCTGGAGTCGAGCCTCCAACGCCGCCAGACCCTCGGGCCAGCGCCCCGGCGTCGGGTGAGCCGGGGCCTCCCGCTCGGCCGCAGGAACCTGGGCCTCGACCACCTCCACCTCCTGGGCCGCGCCCGCTGTCGGTAGGAGCTCCACGCCCCTCGGGGCGCCGGACGCGACCCCTTCCGACGGCCGCGCAGGCTCCGCGACCGTCGCTTCGACGGCTACCACCGCCGGCGGGTCCGCCTCCTCCGCCGTTTGGGTAGGCGCCGAGGCCCCCTGTGCCTCCCCCCGCGCCGCCACCTCCGGGGTCGTGGCTGCCGGTGCCGCCTCAGGGGCGACCGTCGAAGGGGGCGGGGCTGCCGGACCAACCTCGACGACGGCTTGCACCACAGCCCCCGTCTTTAGCTTCTTAGCAGGGGAGGGGAGCGCAACCCCCAGCCGGCGCTTCGACCTGAAAAAGGAGCACGTGCGCGGTAATAAGCACGAGTCCTCACCGACGAAAAAAGAAAAAACGCACAACAACTACGAACTCGACTTACCCTCTCGGAGCCCGACGCTTCGGCTCAGCGCTCGCCGGGCTGGTCGAGCTCTGGGATGCCACTGCCTGGGGGGCGGGGGTCGAGGCGGTACTTGCCACCTTCTCCCGAGCAGGGGCCGGCGGCGCCACCGTCGGCTTCTTGCTGGCCCCCACCCGCGCCGACGGGTCCGATGCCCGCGCGCTCGACGCGGTGGGCTTCGGGGGCTCGCTCGATCGACTCTTCGACGGCGACGCCACCCTCGCCCTCTTGCCGGTCTCCGCCTGCGCCGGCGGGCCCGGCACCCGGGCGGTCGACGCAGCGGGCGTCGGGGGCTCGCTCGATCGACCCCCCGACGAGGGCCGCGGCGTCTGCGACCGCGTCCACCGCGGCGCGACTTCTTGCGAGGCCACGGGGCGCTCCGCCCGTGGCCCAACTTCAACAGGAGGGGCCGACTTCGAGGTCGACCCCCCCTCCCCACCGGTAGCAGCGGCCGCCTGCTCAGGCGCCGTCTCCTCGTCCTCCTCCTCGTCCTCCTCACCCTCCTCCTCGTCCTCCTCCTCCGAGGGCGACAGCTCCTCGTCGAGGCCCAACCGCCTCTGTTGGGCCCGACGCTACTTCCTCTGCTCTTTCTCTAGAGCCTTCTTGGTCTTCCTCTCCTTCTTCTTGTCCTTGTCGGCCTTCTGCTTCTCCGCGCGGAGGCGGTTCGCATCCCTCGTGGCCCGGTCCTCCGGCACCGGCGGTAGCGAGCGCTTGTAGGACACATTCCCCTGCGGGACGCAAGGTGGTCAGAGAACAAGCAGAAAGGACGGGAGGGGCGGGCGCGAGGACTTAAAGTAAAAGGAAGGATCTTACCAGCTCGTAGAAGCCCTCGTCCCGCTTCATGGGGACCTTCGCGACATCCTTGAGGGCGAACCCCCCCGCGAAAAAGCGGCGGACGCGGCTGGCCACGCGGTCTGGGGTCAACTCCTCCTCGATGAAGCGGCACCCCGACACATCGACCCCCGGACCCATCTCGTCGAGACGGAGGGGTTGAGCCATCAGCGGCAGAACCCCCCGTCGATGGAACGCTGATGCAGCGATCTCCGCGGTAAGGCCCTTCCCCTTCAGACGCCTGAGCGCGTCCAGCAAGCCCTTGAGGTGTTTTTGCTTGTCCGTCGGAACGCCGTACCTCCAGCGCTCGGGCTCGGCGTTGAGTGTCCTCCCGGTGTATGCTGGGAGCAGACCGCCGTCGTTCCTCAGGTAGAACCATCCTGAATGCCACCCGGAATGGCTCGAGGATGGGTTCGCAGGGAGCCAGAGCTCAGGCCGCCTGGCGTAGATGCTGCAGCCTCCGGCCCTGACCTCCCGACGGACGCCCTTGCTGACCGAGGTGGTGAAGAGGTTAGCCTTGAAGATGTGGATCCACAGATCCCAATGGGGCTCGATCCCCAGATAGCCCTCGCACACTGCGGCGAAGACCGCCGCCTGGCTGACGCCGTTAGGAGTGAGGTGCTGGAGCTCCACTTCATAGTGGTGGAGGAGTGCGCGCAGGAAGCGGCTGGGTGGAACCCCCAGTCCCGCCCGGTGGAAGGCCTCGAGCGACACCACGTACCCCTCCGGCGGGTTGGGCTCGGCGTGGTCCGGTGGCGGAGCTATCCACTCCGGCCTCTCCGTCGAGGTGACGAGCCGGAGAAACTTGCTCTCCACCAACCCCTCCAGATACGATTGGCGGACCGAGGAAGCAGGCCAGGCGCCGGCGCCGAAGAGCTGGAAAGCGGCCATGGGAACGGTGGTTTGCTCGGATTTGGAGGCGGAGGGTACGTTCCCTATTTTTCTCTTTCTCTCTCACTCGCGCAGATTTCCTGCTCGCGGGACGCCTAAGGCAGAGGCAGAGAGAGGAAGGCGAGGAAGATGGAAGGCAAGGAGGCGGGGAAGGCGAATGCGCATAAAGGGCACCGGACGCCTCGCCCTCATTATTTATACGCGGGAGGCCAACGGACGGATCCGGCACAGGCAAGAGAATCTCCGCATTTAATTCGCCTGTACTTCCTTCCTCGTATTTCCTCCAGGATAAGGCATAACGTCCTATCATCGGGTTCCGCGCCGCACTCCGCGCTGTAACCGCACTGTTGCGCCGAACGGACACCGCCTAAAAAGGCGCGCGGCCGGAAACACCGTCTTCGAGGGTAAGGAATCTTGAGGCAGCGAGAGCTGGCCCTCGAAAGAGGGTTCGACAGCTACCCTCGAGTGCCCGAGGCCAGAAATAACCTCGGGTTAGGACCTCGGTCCACCCCAAAAATCTCGAGGGGACAAAGGCCGGCCTACGAACGGGCTCGATAGCCCCCTCGAGTACTCGAGGCCTGATAAGGGCCTCGGGTCGTCAACTGCAGATCATACATGGCCTCGAAGGGATAAAGGCTGGCCCGTCCGGGGGTTCGACAGCCTCCCTCGAGAGCTCCAACACAGGTATGTCCCCAAGTTCAATACAACAACCACCTGATTTTCCCCTCGGCGGTCCACAAGGTCGGACTCCTCCTCCTGAGGATAGCGTCGGATGACGAACCATCCGTCAAATCTTGAGGGAGCGAAGGCTGGCCCTTACATAGGGTTCGACAGCCGCCCTCGAGTACCTGAGGTCAGGAAGGACCCATGGTTATCGGACTCCGGTCCACCCCCAAATCTTGAGGGAGCGAAGGCTGGCTCCACGAACGGAGTTCGACAGCCGCCCTCGAGTACACGAGTCAGGGATGCCCCCGGAGGCTCGGGAACGAACTCTCGAGACTCCCTGGGACATATCCGAGGCATACCTAGGAACACCTAAGGATCCCTACGCTGGGAGGCATCGAGCCACCAACTCCTATCGAACGGGGTTGGCACCTTGGTGGTCCATATGGTCGTGCTTAGCGAGCCGTACGGCTTGCTTAAAATGAGAACGCCTCCGGGCCACTAGTCGATCCCTATCGAACGGGGTCGAGTTCTCACTCGGATTTTTACCCGTACAGGGCACCATTTCTAATGGACTCATGCCCGAGAACAGCTCACCGAGGACTTCGGGCTCGTCGTCCTAACGAGGATAGCTCGATGCTCTTCACCCCACGATCCGAGCGAAAGGATCCGTGGGAAGGACGCTACGAGGTAGTGAAGGCCTAGCCATTCGAGGGCTCGAGGGCCCGACTACGCACGGCACCCCTCGACGAAAGAGGGTCGAAAACTCGTAACCTGGCAGACAGAGTCGACCTCCCGGGCGGGGCGCTCTGACTCCAGCGGTGCTCGAGGGAGCGAAGGCTGGCCCTCGGTAGGGTTCGACAGCCGCCCTCGAACACTTCTCTTTGCAGGAAAAGGAACGGGATCGACCCCTCAACAGGGTGCCGCATCTCCAGGTATCCTTTAAAGACCCCACTACATAACGTATTTTAGCCCCCAGAGGAGTTCTAAATCACTCCTCTGGGACCTCGGGGGCTACCCCCGCGGGGTGCGCTCGCGCGCACCCCCCGGAGAATCGGATTTCTCACTAACCCTGCAGGCCAAGGATAATCCCTCCGGACAATTCTTGCTCCCCCCGAGAAACGCGTATCATAGCCCCAGAGGAGTTCTAAATCACTCCTCTGGGGCCTCGGGGGCTACTGTCGGGTACGAAGGTAAGGGGTACCCTAAACCCTTTAATAAATTAACGCTAAACATAGCAACCATTTTTAAGGCAAGGATCAGCCTACTGTTCGGTGAGACGTGGCCCATCAATCGAGGGCCCCCGCTACACCGACTGCGGAAACCAGCCACTGCCCCGGCTCTACCTCGACGACGGACGAGGGGTCGGGCGAACGACCCCCCGGCTCTACCTCGACGACGGACGAGGGGTCGGTGCGAACGACCCCCCGGCTCTACCTCGACTTTGGACGAGGGGTCGGACGAGCGACCCCCCGGCTCTACCTCGACTTTGACCCCTCAACCTGTCGACGCCTCGACCTTCCAAGCGCCGTCGACGGACGAGGGCTCGATTAACCCAACCACCCCGGCATGGGTAAAAGTAAAACCGCCTGACGACATGGGCGCCTGCGTCCACTGTCAAATCCGTCAACTCCCCGTCCAGTCCCCGACTCCCGACGACTGTGCCGCCACTGCCGCCACTACGCAAGTACGGACTTCTACAGTACCCCTCGGAAAGTGAATAGTGCGACCCTCGACGACGGCTTCGGGAACGTGACAGAGTCATACGGGGCTCGACCCCCCCCCCCCTCGACCGAGGGCTCGACCCCCTCCTCTTCAACAACTCCGGTACGGAAGACGTCCCATCCGCCCCGTCCCGCTTCGGCCATGGGACTCGTGCCCGCCTGCGAATACTGTACTGCGACGACTTCTACTGATGCCACGACCGGGGACGCCTGAAGGACGGGAAGACCACGCCGCCACAGTGCTCGATGTCTCTTCGCCAACACTGTGCCGTGGATGCGCCGCCCATACTTCTACTATTAGGACCCTGTACCCTCGAGTCTCCCCCTTGGTCTATAAAAGGGGGACGCCGAGGTAGATGAAAGGGGGGCTCTCGTCAGAGACTTCTTTTTCCAGGTTTCTCTTTGAGGACTCCACTCCGACCTTGGTTCTCAAGGACCTTAGACCACACCACACACACATACGCTCGATCGACCCCTCGGGAGGCCGACTCCGTGTAACACTGCTTGTACCCCCGCCCCTGTACGAGCACGCTTTGGGTGCGAGATAATACAAGTCATCCTCCCCCGCTGGACGTAGGGCCTTCTTCGCCCGAACCAGGATAAATCTTGTGTCCATCTTGCATCACGTCTGAGAGAGGGAGCACGCGATATACAAATTTACTCGTTGGTGGTCTTGACCCCCGGGTCATAACACCGACACTAGCCTTAAGTGAGTCTAGGTTGACCCTAAGACAACATAGAACAACTTCCATATTCAATGGATTTCAATTTGGTGAAGTTTGGGGTGTTTAAGTAGCACTGGACACTGGTGCACCTGGCACGGACGCGTCCGGTGTAGTCTGGTGCCCAAGGTTTGGCATCGGACTCACCCTAGAGCGTTCATAGCTGCACCGGACGTTGGCACCAGACTCAAGGTGCCCGAGAGGGGTGGGTCCAGTGGGTGCGTCCGATGTCTATACAAAGAGGTTTTAGAGAGCTCCCAAAGCCATCAGACGTGTCCGGTGGAGGGTCACCGGACTCACTCTAGCGTTCGGTGGCAACTCAGAGAGAAACCCGAGAGTGCACGTCTTCTGTCTTCTTCTATAAGTCGTTTATCGATCACCGACTCGTCTCTGTCTTCTTCTATAATCAAATTATGGCTCTCTCGATCTTAATCTTCCTTTAGGACATTCTCAAGATCTTTTGTCTCTTGATCAAATCATTCCCTTGAGTTGATCATTCATCAACATGTTTTTAAATTCTTTCCGGTAAATTTTCTGGCTTTTCCTTTTTCCTATTTATCTATGAGCATATTTTAATTTTTATATGCTACAAAATACTTTATCATGAGCTTTCGATATTTTATTTGGGCTCATCATGTTCCAAAGTGTCTCCGAGAATTTTTTCCCCGAATTTTTTGAGCTTTTGAAATAATTTTCATGGCTTAAATAGCAATTCTAGACTTTTCTAGGATTATTTTAATCCCAAAATTAATTAATTCCAAAAATAATAAAATATCTCATTTTCTAACTTTTCCAAACCTTAGCAATATATATATATATATATATGCCGGCGTTCTTCTCGACGCAAGAGTTCCAAAAGTACAACCCGTTTTTGCAGCCGCCACCCGGATCTCCGTAGATCTGAAAGCAAATTTTTGCATCTACTAAATTCCAACGAACTTCCAGCGAGTTTTTCCGGCCAACTCCGACATCCCTGCGAATTCCAAGACCACCACGAGGTTCCTCTCGTTTTTCTCTTTACCATAGTGTCTTACTTTTATCCAATCCATCGCCGTTTGACTGATCCCCGTTTGTTTTCGTTTTTCCGGTGTACTGTTCCGGCGAGGAACTCCATGGACAGGGTCTGTGTTCTTCGTTTTTCGGCCGTCTTTCATGCCTCCGGCGACCCGGTCCCCTGCGCCATCATCGGCGGGTCCCACCTCGCGCCCCCGCCTAGACAATCCGTCCCGCGGCCCCGTGTGCCCTACTGGCAGGTGTAGCAGTGCCACCGCCGTGGGAGGGGCTGTCAGGCTGTGTCGCTCGGCCATGGCTGCTGAGTCAGCCTTGCCTTGGCCGTGTGGGCCTGCACGCGAAGCTAGGCTCTGCCGCCTAGCTCGGCCGGCCAAGCTGAGGTCCTCTCTCTTTGCCTAATGTGCAGCGAGTAGCCCAAGTGGCCATGGAGGCCACGATTTGTTCCTGCAGAGAAAGAAGAAAGCAAGGTAGAAGATGCTCTTATTTACAAGTTTGCCACCGGTCTGTAATCTCCGTAGTAGTTTAATCATCGTAGCTCCGTTTCGCTCCATTCAAGTTGTGTTAGAATCGTGTCATCGTGCTTTATGCCACAGTGTTACTGTTTTTCATGTAATCTAATTATAAATTTTCGTTAATCTAAATATTAATTTATTTAATGTTTATTCAATAGCCCATTAATTAATTCAAAACAATTTAAGTTTCAATTCCGTTTGAACCATTTAAATTGCGTTTGATTCATGTTGATATGATCTTTATATTAATGTCAATGTTTATCATGTCACATGTTATTTCATATATTCTTGAATATTGAATTAGTTAAATAAGCACGCAACTAGTTTTATAATTAAAATCAATATATGTTTTATGCTCCAACCTTTTGTATAGAAATATTAATATGAGTAATTGCTAACATTAATATGTTTTTAAAATATAATTTATTAGTTCAAAAATGTTGCCAAATTGATAAACTCATTTAAATGTTGTCACATATTTATTCTCTTATGCAAAGATAAAGTTTGACTTATTTATTAATAAATTATGTGATAATGTTTACAAAATTAAATATGATTAATGTTTAACTTAATATACTTTTAATTATACATTCTTAGTTGAAACACATTTCGCATATAAATATGATAAACTTCTTTAGATTCTTTCATATATATCTTTTCTTTTTGTAAATATATAATTTAACTTGATTAAAGTTATGTGGCATCGTTATTAATGAAATATGAGTAGTTCTAATTGAGCTTGTGAACTAATTTATGATATAACTACATTGTTTTATTTAACAAAAATAAATCAAGTGTGTCTATTTTTCTGTCATAATAAAGTAAATCTTTCGATAGTCGTTTCATTAGCGATAGTTCCGTTATCGGCGTATCTTGTGTTCTCTCGACCGTAGCAGCGAACTCTCTTTTAATAGGTTGTTTTCTCTTGTGGCGTTTTGTTCTTAGTTGTCTCTTTTGTTTTCTTGTATGTTTGTCTATGTGTGGTGCTTGATGCGTATGGACCGCGATCCTTCGGTTAAGGAAGAAGAGCAAGACTTTGAGGAGTTTGAGCAGCCTGAGCTTGATCAAGGCAAGTGCAGACACCTTTGATCATTTTGTACCTACTTCACTTTAATGCACTTTATTTTTCATGCATGTGTCTGAACTTGTGAAACCCTAGGACATAACTAGAATTGTTGTACCTTCCTTGTTCACCTGGGGTTTTTCCGTTTATCAATAGTAATGTAGCTATGCTTAGTTGCTTCAACTGCTTTAGCTTATGATGACAATTCTAAACATGATTAACTACTTCTACTAAAAGTGATTCAATGGTTAATGTAACATGGTGATGATGGGATCTCTCGACAGTTGGATTTAGTTGGTTCGAAGGGGCAAACGAGTAGCTGGTCTGGGACCGGTGTTTGTTTTCGCGTACTCGTATCTCCTCTCCCTGAGAACCGATTCATGGAGCAACCACCTGGGACATCCGTGTAGCTTCAAGCTATATGGCTCTGGCTTGACTAAATAACAGGGCAGCCACTAGTAGGGTGTGGCTTACCGGGTAGACTTAGGGGAGTCACCCATGTAATGAATATTAAGTTGCGGTCGACCGGGTTCCATGGCTATGGGGACGGCTTCCGGTGCGTGGGAAAAACCCTACGGGTTGCATCCTATTAGTTGGACCCTACGAAAGGTCTCGTAGTGAAACCCTGCCTGCTCACCTCGGCAGTGTTTTGGGGGAGTCGCGACCCCGGGCGAATGGGAATCATGACTTGAAGTGAAAGTGCACCCCTCTACAGAGTTAAACCTGATATATCAGCCGTGCTCACGGTCACGAGCGGCCCGGATCCTCACATGGATAGAGTCTTTACTCAACTTATTTTTGGCTTGAGAGAGATCATGGTTGGTTACAGATGAGAGCTCAAGGTTGCTACCTGAGTGTTGGGATTGCTATTCCTGTTACTGTTGAGAGCTCGAGATTGCTATCTCGAGTGTTGGGATTGCTATCCCTGTTACTGATGAGATGCGGGGGTTGCTACCCCGTGGTGAAGCCGAAGTTGCTACTTCCGGCATGGTGCTCAATAATAATGAATCTTACCTTTTAATCACTATGGGTTGGGTTCTCTTATCCATTTTTTTTAGTAAATAGGATGTTTTAATAAAAGATGACAACTAAAATGCTAAACGCAGTTAACCGTGTCAGCTTTACCTTGTTTAAGCCTTGCATGTCATTACTTTCCGTTTGTACTTGCTGAGTTCGACATGAGCTCACCCTTGCTATAATCACATAAAGGATGCTCAGAGTACTGGGATGAGGAGTTTCCTGAAGACATTGACGGGTGTTAGGTTCGTGTGTCGCTGTCGTCGACCTTCCTGTGGTGAGATGGCTCCAGCTTCGCGTCGTCGTAGTTCGTCGATTTACAGTTTTCGCTAGACTTTGATTCAAAGGCTTGTAATAAAGTACTCTTATACTCGTTTATGTTTATGTTTCGAACATTGTGCAATGTATCATTGATGACGTTGACTCATGTGTGTAATTCTTGATCCTGGAACACATGTGTTATGCATTCGGTCTCTTTTCTGAACCGGGTTGTGACAGTATTTATACCCCATCCCTTGCTCTCCTCTCTTGCCTGAGCAGTAAGATTTGCTAATCAGCTGAGAAACACCTTTGGAGTATGTGAGAGAGCAAGAGCCCTAGTGAGGAGTAAGATTTGCTAATCCATTGCTTAGAGCCCTCATTAGTGAGATTTGAGAGAACAAGTGTGCATCCACTCACCTCATGAGACTTGTGTGATTCAAGTGAGAGTTCTAGCTTGTTACTTTTGGTGATCGACAACACCTAGACGGTTTGGTGGCGATCGGAGGCTTGGTGATCATCCGGAGCATGTGGATGACTCATCTCGAACTCTTGTGATCAGTTGTGGGCGATTCACCAAGCCGGAGAGACGAAGAATCAACCCATAGAGAGCATTTGGTCCTTGCGCGGATCAAGGGGGAGCGATACCATTGAGAGGGTGCTCCAACAAGTACTAGGAGGGAGTGTCGACTCCTTGATACCTCGGCAAAATATGGCCGTGTCAACATCCTTCTTCCTCCTTCCTCTTTACTACTTGCATTACTTACAAGCTTTACTTTCATTGTCCTTGTTGATCATAATCATGCTTGCTAATATTGCTTAGGGTGTTGTTTACTTGTCTTACTTGCTTAGTTTCATTTCCATAGCTTGTTTACACACACGTAGGCACTATGGGGTAATTGTCATTGCTTAGGATTTAATTTTCGTTTTAGAAATTTAAATAAGCCCATCCACCCCCTCTTGAGAATCTTGATCCTTTCAAGAACTCACTGTACAAACTCTTCATGTTGTAGGTAGCTCGAGTTAAATTTAATGAATCACACCACTAGTGTCCACCACCAAAGGATTGTGGTCAGATCCAATTCTTGATCCACTGTGCATAAAAATCAAATTAATCTATCCTCCCAAAAATTACTAACTATTATCGTGTCCTGGACACACATAATTGGAGCAGACTAATTATTGGACAATGTAAATTTACTGCCTGCTCTCTTTAGCTCACTTAGTTATGCTTCCTCTATAAAATCTCTGAAGGCTTCCATAATCAACTAATTGGCATTGCCATTTAACTTTTCACTCAATCTTCTAACCATATTGAAATCCCCTCCTGACACAATTGAAAAGTCTGCATTAAGCAATTTTGTCTGTAGCTCATGAATATAGTCCATTTGAGTCATCTATTCAAAATGATTCATGTATAGGAGAGGAGTAATATGAATAAAAAGTCCAAAACAATTAGAATGAATATGAGAATTGGAAAAAATAAATGGTGTACCTGCTCGTAGGCATATAAGAAGCATCTTATTATGTGTTAGAGAAATATACGTCCAGAGTCCAAACTCAATTCAGGCTTATACATAGTTATGATGCGGCGATCAAGCATAAATAAACATTAGGATACGAGCAGATAATCTTATTTTTGGTATTATTACACAATACAACTTGTTCCAATATTTGCATATTGTTGGTAAATAAAAGGTATTCTTCTCGTTCAAAATTCACATCCTGAAATTAGCTAGAGCAGTCTTCTGCTTGCCATCCAAGCCAACAGAGTAGTAACGTGCATAATACTCTCTGACCAGGGTTTCCTTGTACAAAGGAGGGTTCTTCTCGGACAGCAGCTCCTTGATTGGACCATACATTCTTGTTGAAGCTGGATGGAAACGAGTGTTGAAAAAGAACGCAATAGAAACCCTTGGTTCAGCATCCTTTACTACCACTCTATGCTCGACGCTGCTAAACTTGTCGTTAGAGATCAACTGCACGCAAATGCCAACCAATGGAAAAAATCAGTCAGAAACACTCAAAATGTATTCAAGTGTGTGCTGAATTGACAATGGATTGATGATCTCATCATCTTACCTGTAGTAGATCTCCTATGTTGACGATGAATGCTCCAGGTGTCCGTGTAACATCGATCCACTGGTCATCATGCAGGATCTGGAGGCCGCCAACTCCATCCTGCAGTAGTATAGTCAGGAAGCCGGAGTCGGAATGACGGCTTGTCCCAATGGCGACTTCAGGCTGGGGGCATGGAGGGTAGTAGTGCCCAAGTATAATCTGCCCCTGGTGGCACTCTATATCTGTCAAGTAGCTCGGTTTGAGCCCAAGGGACTCGGAGAGCAGCTCGAACAACCTGTCCCCCAAATCCTTCACTTGTTTGGCGTATTCAAAAATTTCATTTCTGCAAATCATGATACATTTGAAAGACCACTTGTAAAGGGTACTAAACTAAGAACACTTTTCTTCAACCTCAAACACCCACATGCTTCAATCAATGGCGGAAAAATCAATGAGGCATGTGGAGGGGATCCACCGCCTCGTAGCAAATATATAGGGGGGCTCGAGCACCCCCATCTCTTATCTTATATATAATACTCGATAAATATGTTGTAACTTATAGGTTTATAGTTTATTTTGGCTTTGTCCTATCTTTCTAATTTGGACTAAGTTTTAGAAATAAAATATTACTATTTACAAGTTCAAAAAATGCACTTTTTAAATATATTAAATAAATACTTTCAACGCAACATAATTTAATGTTGTATATGTTGATATGTCTTTCATAAACTTGGTCAAAATTGATGAAGTTTGATTGACAAAACAAAATGAAGTAAACTATGATTTAAAATGGAATAACAGATCAAATGTAGAAATATACATTACCTAAAAGGTTATTAGTTGCTCCCTCGGTTTTATATTATAAGATGTTTAATATTTTCTAGACATATTGTTTTTACTATGTATAGGTATAGTCTATATCAAAGTGCATAGTAAAAAAGTATGTATTTAGAAAATTCAAAACGTCTTATAATTTGAAATGGAGGAGTACTACTTGATTGATTATTTAATAGTTGATCAAAACGAAAGAAAGTGAGGCAAACATGCAAAGCAATTTTAAGGAGGGCTGACAAGGATATACCACATACACTCATCTCTATTTTGTAAGAATAACTGGTATCATCAAGAGAAAAATTAGGGCATGTTTAGAAAAGCTCCAACATCTAGAGTACTAGACCCACGGTAGAGTATATCTATTGTAGATATCATATGCTACTAGTGCACAGAAATCTATTTAGGAGAGCTCCATAGTGGATCTACTAGGCCGGACTAATAGCCAGCAAATTGCAGCTCATGAATGTGAGCTCATCCTCCCCTTAATAGCGTTTGGTAGGACCCATGTGCGTGGTGGCTTGCCCGTAGCGATGGTCGAGGACCGGAGCCGCTAGCATTAGTGGGAAAGGTCAAGCGACATCAAGGGTGATGGCAGCTTGAGGTTGCGAAGGGGAAACCCACGTGGAGGGGAGGAGCGAGGGGCCAATGGGGAAGGCTAAGCAGCGTAGGGGCCATGAAGAGGAGGGCCATGCGGTAGTGTCAGGTTGCAAAGGAGATGTCAAAGAAAAAAAAAGAGAAGAACAAACCATTATTGTTGTGTAATTAGTGCAATGATGAGTACTTTGGCTAACTCCATGTATCTGAGTTTCCAAAACAACCTTGAGGTGCTCCACAAAATCCATAGGATTTGGTGTGAGATCCATGTTTTTATATCGAATTGATGGAGCTAAAAGTGTGTGGCTCTTGAAAAGGTGAATCTGAAGATGTTTTTCATGGATATGGAGCTGTTGGATCTCTCCTAAACGGTCTCTTATATAGAGTTCTTTTTAACATAATGTAGAGAGGTTTTTTAATATATAGGGGTATAATTTTTGAGGTGTCAACCCATAACCTCTATATGCATGGCGGGTTTTGCACATGACCATCTATTATTACAACGAACTAACGAAGGCATACATTTTATACGAATCGTATGAATGTTTCACATAAAAATTTAGATGCCGAAAAGTTCATGTGTTGCAAGCAGTCCAATTATTACATAAAAGTTACTACAAAATAGTCTCTATTTGTTCAACAATTATATAACGAGTGTGTATATATACTTGCATCCGTGTTGATGTGTGTTTGATACTATCCGCATATCAAAGCTATAAAAATAAAATTATTATATTATTATATATATATATATATGAGAGAGAGAGAAGTATTTGTGGTCTTCTTGATGACGAAAAGTAGTGCTAAAGATTCTATCTACTTTCTTAATTCCGATCCTGTTTAATTTGCTTGCAAATCAAAACGAATATTTTCAGTGTAGTTTAGTAACGATTTCTTTACTATTGCTCATTTTATTATTATACTATATATAAGCACATGTTACAGATCGCAGCATCATCACGAACGATCCAATCATGCTCATTTTCTCAATCCTTGCTCCTACCTAACAATATTTAAAGCCACATGCTACTAGACACCGCCGGCGCCGGCAGATCTCCGGCAGGGTATATGGAGAGGGCCGGGAAGTAGTAGAGAGGATGCTCACTCACCGGGAGATGTCCAGCAGCTCGTCGTCGGCGGGAGGGTCGGGTGCCATGCGCAGGTAGAGCGTGTCGCGCCAGTTGGCCACGGGCGACTGGTACAGGTCGAAGTTGCAGTGATACTTGACCGCCTTGCCGGGCTCCGCGAGTAGAGCCGCGCCTTGGCGCTGCCCTCCCCGGCATCGGCTTCATGGAACGCCCGCATTGCCGCCAGCGCTGCTGACATCACCTGCTCGGGCACCCCGTGGCCCGTGACCTGGAAGAACCCCCACTCGGCCGCCGCCTCGCGAACGGCGTCCACCACGGCTGCGCGGTCGCCGCTGAGGTCGATCACCGGCACAGTCGCCGCCGCTGGCGGATGTTGGGCCTGGTGGAGTGGCTCCTCAAGGTAGGGAACGCGGAAAATGCGAGGCACCTGCTTCACGCCAGAAGCAACAAGGCCGCGGACGCCGGCGAGGGTTGCATCCAGCGCGCGGAGCTCGTCCGTGCGGTCGTAGGCTGGGAAGATGGACATGATGACGTCGCCGTAGCTCGTGGGGGGCGTCTGCTAGCTGCAGCCAGGGCCTGGAGGAAGGAAAGATCGTGTGCGAGCCATACCACGAGGGCTGGCGTCTTCTTTTGAACACAGAGAGCTAGCCTTTTTTTTAATATAAAAAATATGGCTTTAATTAATTCCAATAATCAATGCACGGAGTTGATAACATATAAAAATCGTGAAGCCATTTCCAACGGGCTCCACTAATTAGGGAACGCTCACTCTAAATTTATCCAACCATCAATTCTCCAACAACCGACAACTTTCTCTTTTTGGTAAACAAAAAATTCTGCAACTTTCCTTTTTTGGAAAGATTTCCATTTTTAGCAATAAAATTCTTTTGAAATTTTTCATTTTTTAGGAAGTTATATAACTTCAGCGCATAACTTCAAAAACAAATTTCAATGTTAAACTTATACATATAAGTTATATGTTAAACTTATATGTATAACTTATGTAAGTAACTTCAACGAATACCTTCATTGTGACAAAGTTACACACATAACTTATTGAAAGGATTAACAGGGGGTGAATTGGGTTTATTTCAAAATTCTAAAGCAATTATGAAATCCTAGCTAGTGCCAATTCTCCCCTGCCTACTGGATGTGTGACTTAGACTATGAAAGCGGTAGCAAGCCAAGGAAAAGAAGATCACCCTACACAATTCTAGTATGAAAGTAAGAACAAGTGCGGAATGTAAATAGCGGAAAGTAAAGAGCTAGGGATAGAAATTCTTGACACGACGACGTTTTGCCGAGGTATCGAGGAGTCGACACTCTCCCTAGTTCTCGTTGGAGCACCTCGCAAGGTATTGCTCCCATCAATCCCGCGCAAGGGATGAGTGCTCTCTACGGGCTGGTTCTTCGCCACTCCGGCTCGGTGAACCGCCCACAACCGATCACAAGTCGATGGAGAAGAGCTGTCGACAATCCTTCCGGCGATCACCTTCCTCCGAGCACCACCGGACAGTCTAGGTGATGTCGATCACCAAGAGTAACAAGCTTCGATCTTCACTTGACTCACTCGAGCTTCACAACTAGACTAGATTGAAAGGACCTTGATGTCGCCCAGCAGGACTAGAGTGGGGGTGAATAGGCCTGTTTAAAATAAACTTCCAAACTTTCTGTCAGCACAGGTCCGGCACTGCTGGCCTTGGGTCGGGCACTGCCGGGGTGCCCGGCAAGTGCCCGGCACTGCTGCTCTAAAGCCCGGCAGTGCCGGCCTCCAGGACAGAACTGAGCACAATTCAAAATGTATAACTGGAATGGAAATTGTGCTTGAATAAAAACCTTCCTAGAGGTGTAGGAAACCTCTAGCACCACTTGAAAGTGGTAGCAACACACCCCCAAGTAGATTGGGACCAAACCCTAGAAATCACCTTGAGGACACATGTAAGTAAGGCAAACAACACAAACACAAGTGACACAAGATTTATCCCGTGGTTCAGCGTCGCCACCAAGGCTGGCCTAAGTCTACGTTGTTGAGGTTCGCCACACAAGGCTTGCCTTTCCCTCGTTCTCAAATCAAGAGTGAACTCTTGAAGTGAGGGGTGATTTACTAGCTGCAATGAATGGTTACAAACTTCCCGGGGCTGCCACACAAGTTGACAAGCTCCACGGACGACGCTCTAGCCGGCTAGGAGCAAGCTCCAAGAGTAACGAATGCAATCCACCGGCTTGAACGCGAACCAAGTGATCTAGGCGATGAAGAACAGTTTGGGCTGCTCTCTAAAGGAGTTTGGAGGCTCAATCTCTCAAAGGATTGGAGAGGAATCAAAGAGAGAAGCTTGAGGGGCTCCAATGGAGTTAGAGAGAAGGAGAGAGCTTTCTGTTTGAGCACTGAGAAGAGAATGGTCGAGATGACCGTTGGGGGCAGCAGGAAGGGGAAATAAATACCCTCTGCTGTCCAACGGACACTTCAAGTCCCGGCACTGCTGGGCTACAGCCCAGCACTGCCGGACAGGTCCGGCACTGCTGCCCTACAGCCCGGCACTGCTGGACTCCCAGCACTGCTGCTCAGGGGAACAGCACCGTTGCGCTACCCAAAAATGCTCCAAATAAAAAACTGTTTTGCAGGGAGACTGGGCATGGTATGAGAGGATGTTTGGTGGAATTTGAGCACTTGGTTGCACATTTAAGCATGCATATTGCATCCCCTTTGTAGTACGGCATTTCCTAAACTCAAATTCAAAACATCAAATGATTTAAACGCTTTTGAGTTGGTCACCGCATCCTTTGATAATTTGGGGCTGCACCATTGAATGTATTGTCCTCATTCTTGTAATACCTTGAGCATGTGTTTGCAATCATCCTTATCTCATCTCTTTGAGAAAACACACCTTAGAGCTTGTGACTTGAATCTTCCAACACATATGAGTTCAGCCCATGGCTTCAAGTCACTTCCACTAATAAATTGATCCTCAACATAATATGACTCCTCATAGCTCGATTAGTACTTCGACTCAATGCAAGTACTCTCTTCTTCACCTTAGCCATAGTACCTCGGTCTCCTTGACCTTCACCTTTGCTTAGTACCTCGAAGTCCTTTCCTTGCTATCTTCACCCTATCAAGCCACACTCAAGTCACATCATATTAAGCATCGATTGAAAACCCTTTCTACAATATTATGATCCTTGCTTGATATATTGTAGATATGAATGTTGAGATCAATCAAGCTTTGATATATGAGACTACATATCAATATGGTCAAGCCAATTCACAATTCCTTAGATCTTCCTGATTTTGGCTTGACACTCCTATCACTCACTTCAATCTCTGTCTTCACACTTCTAGCTTGATCATATAAATGCAATGTGATTTTCCAAATCTTTGTCCATACAAGCAAACTAAAATAGAGACCATATTATATCCAATATACATTGTTTCCTTTGTCATTTGACCTTTGCTTGGTGTTTTCTCACTAATGCACTATTGATTCATTATTCAATCCTTGATCAACACTAGTCCACTATCCAACTCTTCTTGTTCATGTAAAGCAAGCCAATATAGAGACCAATCCATAGCTATCAACTCATGTCTCATTTGCCATTTACCAAACATGTTTGCTTTCACATGATACTATGATATCCCACAACATAGAGGTCATTTCATTGATTCCATTTGCATTGTTGTCTTTTGCTTGACTTAGATTATTCCCATGATCTTCCAATACAACTATACACAATTTTACCTTCATCTCAACACTTTGTGGAATACCATCAAGTTTGCTTTTCTTGTTTAACCTTTGATACACTTAGCAAACTTGTTAGACATTTAATTGTGTCGTCACTCAATTTACCAAAACCCACTAAAGGGCTAGATGCACTTTCATGGATGCACACTTGAACTCTTGGATGAACTAGAGAGAGGATTGATGGATGGATTCGCAAATATCTCTCACTAGGGCTCTTGCTCTCTTCTCCAACCTCACAAGGTGTTTCTCAGCTATCCAAATGAGCAAAGGCAGGTTGGGAAGGCAAGGGATGGGGTATAAATACTCTGACACATAACTTTAGCCCACTGGCTGAGAAAAACAGACAGTTTAAGTTGGCGTCGGACACTCCGATGCCTAGGCAACGGACGCTCCGATGCCCTGCCCAACGGCTAGTTCCTGTTTAAACTCCCGGCCAACGGATGCTCCGTTGCAAGGCAATGGACGCTAGTCCTCAGCGTCCGATGCAAACTCTTCGCTCTCGGGAAACCGGGAAAAACTTTTAATTAAACCGACAGACGCTCTGTCGCTTGGCCGCGACGGATGCTGCACCCCAGCGTCCGACGCGAACTCGATGCTCTCGGGTTTCTGGAATTAATCCAATGGACGCTCCCTAGCGTCCGATGGGGTGTGCCGACAGACGCGTCCGGTGCGCACAGAGCCTCTCTGGAACCTCTCTGTACCGTCAACGGACGCTCTGAGGGTCAAACCCTAGCGTCCGGCGCCAGCGTCCATTGCAACGGACAGCGTCCGATGCCTAGAAAACGGCTCTCTCAACTTCGGTTTTTATCGCGATGAATATGAAAGTTGTTCTAGGCTATCTTAGGGTCACCATAGGCTTGTTTAGAGTTAAGGTTGTCAAGTGTGCACCACACCTAAGTCATGAAGCTCTCCTAAGTCAAGCTACTAGTCCAAACCCCTCTTGATAGTACGGTCAAAGATCAAATAAAGTCTTGTCTATACTAAGTGTCATTCGTCTTCTTATGATACTTAGACCTATCACTCTAGGGTCTTTATCATCTTCTTTTTGAAATCCGAAACGATATCCATCTTGGGGCAATAGATAACCATAAGGTGCCCATTCACATTAGTTACCATGGCTAAGCTATACATAGCCTCTACAAAATACACATTAGCCATAATAACATTCACTTGTCGTTATTCATCGAAACCAATAGGACCATGATTCTTCACTTATACATACAACTTACTACATGAAAAAGTTATACTCATAACTTTTATGTATAATATTTTGCAGAACAAACTTATTAACAATTTCAAAGAAAACTAAAGAATTATATAAAAACATTTATTTATAACTTGTTTGTATAGCATAGATGTAAAGTTGAACGTATAAGTTATATTCAGGAATTTAAATGTACAAATTAATATCATAACATATTAGCAGAATATAAAAACTAGTATAACTTATAAATATACAAAAAATAAGAGAAAAAACAGTTGAAAAAAGGGTAGTCGATGTAGGTGTAGCTATGCCACCAAATGAATCCGACTAGTAAAAATATTTAATATAACTTGTGTGTATAGGTTGTAGGTTATAATGTAATACATATAAATTGTTACTAAAAAAATCTATGAAACATATGCAAGTGGAATCTAGTTTTATTTGCCTCGTCGTGTAGAACACACCGGTGTAGACGAAATTGAAAAGGATACATGGTTCAAAACTTATAGCATTTTAAAATAAAAAAGTTTTCCTTTTTTCTCGCCTATGTCAGCACTGATGTCAGCAAGTGGAGGAGGAGATATAGAGAGCCACAGTCTGTCGTCGTTCTCTCAAATGGAATTGGGTGAACGACCGCTCAATTGGATTTGCAACTTCGAACCTCTGGGTAAAAGCACAGATCATAAACAAAGATGAAGGAGAGTCTAGCACTCTAATGACTATTAATACTAAGATTGGATCGCCACCTATATGCATAGAAGAAAAACACCTTGATCACTTGCGCTAATTGTTGCGATGTCGTTATAGCCAAAGCCCACGAAGTAAGCTTTTGAAGGATAAGCCAAGTATGGAGCCGATAGATAACCGAATGTACCACCTGAAAAAGAGAATAAACATGTTTCTTTTCAAATACCAAGTCATTTATGCGTAAACAAAACGATCAGCATGTAGCTGCCGCCCCTAGCAGAACTAAAAGGTTTTACGTCCCTTTCAACCTTTGAAGCCAACGCCCAAAAATATGATAAATACTACAAGGTTCATAACGGCTTAAAGCAACATGTATGCAGCTTCAAACCGTACGGATAAAATGACATTAAAAGAACAAGTGATTAATTATCTCATTGTTTGCGATAAAAGCAACATTTTTTCAATATCTTGCCAATTGTGTTTGACTAATAAGTTATTTTTTTGTTAGAATCACTCCTCTAAGAAGATACCAAAGAAAAATTTTGATGTTCAATAATGGAGCCTTTAACCTTCAAACCATTTTGTTTAAATTCAGAACATCCATTTGAAACAAAGCTGAATAATGAGATTTCACCGAGAGAGCTGCCCTTTTAGGTTCAAGTTTCAATGAAACACATTATTCTCTTGTGTAAGTCTAAGATTAGCAATGTGAGAAATAAGTTCATTCCAAGACACTAATTTAGGTTACCTCCATGCTAATTTAGGCACTAATTTAGCAATGAGAGGGTTGCATCCAGCGCACGGAGCTTCATAGTGGGGGCGCCTTGAGAACAAAGTCCAGCTCTTCAATAGAAAAGGGTCTAGTTAATTCTGCAGTTTTCAGAAGTGAATATTTGCCACCTCTCCTCTTTACCAAACAACATCTTATAGAACTTCGTGAAATTTTGTTTTAGTTGCTCCTCCCTCAACTGATCTTTGCTCTTATTCTCTAATGAAATAATTATCCTCTTCCTTTTTCTACCATTAGCCTGTTTTATGAAAGAAATTGGTGTTCGAGTCCCCTTGAAGAATCCATTTCTCTCCCCCTCTGTGTTGCCAAGTATCTCTTCTTGTAGTATCTGTTGGAGTTGCTTGTCCAGTAGATACCCACTATGACATTCCTCCGTTGTTAGACCTCTCTGTTCACTTCACTCATCCAACTTATTCACTTCAGAAAAAATTTCAGCTTTCTGCAGTCTCCAATGACTTTCATAGTTTAAGCCCAACCCATTATAGCCCTTCTCAACTTACTAGATATCACATGCCAAAGATCAATGAGACAATGACATACATCGTTACTCCTTGTGGCCATTTTTGAAGAACCCACTCTACAAACTCTTCATGTTGTAGGTAGCTTGAGTTAATCTAAAATAATATTGCTTCATCAGAATCACAAGACTAGTGTCCACCACCAAAGGATTGCGGTCAGATCCAATTCTTGATCCACACAACTCAAACTAAATTTGTCCACATGAGAATTACTAACTGGTATCCACTATCCTATATACAGAAAACACATAATTGGAGGAGACTAATCATTGGACCATGTAAATTTACTGCATGTTCTCTTCAGCTCTCTCCGCTATGCTTCCTCTATAAAATCCTTGAAGGCTTCCATAATCAACTGATAGACATTGCCATTTGACTTTTCACTCAATCCTCTAACTATATTCAAATCCCCTCCTAACATAATTGAAAAGTGTGCATCAAGCAATTTTGTCTATAGCTCATGAATAAAGTCCATTTGAGTTGTCTATTGAAAATGATTCTTGTATAAGAGTTGACTAATATAATATGAATGACAAGTCCAAAACAAATGGAATGGATTTGGGAATTGGAAAAAAGAAATTTTGTACATGGGCATAGCACAAACATCTTATTATGTGTTACAAAAATGTACGTCCAGAGCCCAAACTCAATTCAGGTTTATACAAACATGATGTAGTTATATGTAGTTATGTTGCGATCAAGCATAAATATACATTAGGAATGTCACGGGCAGTTAATCTTCTCTTTAGTATTACTAGCAAATATGTCCGTGCGTTACTACGGGTGTATCTTATTATTATTTTTTATTTTAAATTTTTTTTGTTTTTTTTAAATTATTTTGTTGTTTTAAAGAATCTACAATTTATTGGATGGTTTGTAAATTGTAGTTTTAAGATATAATTTGACCGCGATGGTACCTGTTTTTTTGTCATTTTTTTATGCTATGGGTGAATTTTTTTCATCACAAAAACGTGCAAAACAACAGCAAAACTCAAATCCCATTTATCCCCACTTCACGGAAGTTTGTCCTATTATTTTTATTTTTAATTTGTTTTGTTTTTTTTAATTATTTTGGTTGTTTTAAAGAATGTACAATTTATTGGATGTTCTAAAAATTGTAGTTTTAATACGTGAAAGTGAGGGGAATTGGAATGGGCTGTTCGAGTGGACCGAAAGCAAATGTGCTGAATTGGGCCGAAATAAAGTGGTTGGGACATTTGGCTAATAGGCCCAGATGAAAAAAGCTGAAATTTCCATATAAAAATAGACATAGACCAACGTTTATATGGAGTTAATTAGGGAAAGACGAACAAAAAAGGCTAAAATTTTGGCTCTTTATTAATATATATAATATAATATAGGTATAGATTACACAATACAGATTGCTCTAACATTTGTATGTTGCTGGTAAATAAAAGGTAATCTTCCCATTCAGAACTCACAACCTAAAATCAGCTAAAGCAGTCTTCTGCTTGCCATCCAAGCCGACAGAGTAGTAACGTGCAACATACTCTCTGACAAGGGTTTCCTTATACAGAGGAGGGTTCTCCTCGGACAGCAGCTCCTTGATTGGACCATACATTCTTGTTGAAGCGGGGTGGAAATGGGTGCTGAAAAAGCACGCGATCGAAACTCTTGGTTCAGCATTCTTCACTACCACTCTATGCTCGACGCTGCTAAACTTGTCGTTAGAGATCAACTGAAGACATCCATCAATGGAGAAAAATCAGTCCAAAAACACTCAAATGTATTTGGGTGTGTGTGTGCTCATGCGCATGGTCAGTTGATGCTTTGATGATTTCTTCTCATTACCTGCAGGAGGTCAGCTACGTTGATGATGAATGCCCCAGGCGTCGGTGTAACATCGACCCACTGGTTGTCATGCAGAATCTGGAGGCCGCCCACTCCATCCTGCAGTAGTATAGTCAGGAAGCCGGAGTCTGAATGCCGACTTGTCCCAATGGCAACTTCAGGCTGGGGACATGGAGGGAAGTAGTGCCCAAGTATAATCTGTCCCTGGTTGCACTCTATATCTGTCAAGTAGCTCGGTTTGAGCCCAAGGGACTCAGAGAGCAGCTCAAACAACCTATCTCCCAAATCCTTCACTTGTGTAGCATACTCAAATAGTGCATCTCTGCAAATCATAATATATAAATATATATATTAATGACATGTAACCTAGGTACTCTTATATTATAATACTTCCTAAACATTCAAAATTATGGTTTACTGTGAATTTGTCCAAACTCAAATCTCTCAGGTTTTAAATTGAGTTTTTTAGAAAAATACTACCATCGACAAGTTCAAATAAATACAATTTCCAAATGATTGAATGAATAATTCAATGAAATAAATTTGATGTTGCAAATATTAATGTTATTGAAAAGTTTGATTGTACACAAAGTGAACTATAATCTGGAATGGATGAAGTAAATCATAAAATATATAGGATGAAAATAAAAATTTCCTAAAAGGTTATTAGTTACTACGTACCTGATTGATTAAAGCGGAACAAAGTAAAACAAAATGGCAAAAGCAATCTTAAGGAGTGTAGTAGGCTGTTACATGGTCCTACAAAGACGTGCGGCGTACTATTATATTTTATTATTTAAAGTTACGAAAAAACAATTAAGAAGTGTTAACAAAATATTGCAGCTATTTCATTTTTTTTTATAATACTGCAGCTATTTCATTATTTAGAAGTTAGAAATAGTCTATATCTATTCCACAAGTATATAACTAGTTCATCAGTATACTAAAAGTACTCCCGGCCGCCTCCATTAAAATAAAATGCAAGTTTATTTAATATAATCAGCAACTCATGTATAAAAAGTATCTAAAAGACAAAAAATACAATTCTAATATAGTACTAAGTTAAAGTGTCTTGAGTTTGCTTAACCATATATAAAAGTATTAATATTTATAATATCAAATAACTAGTATCCATTTTATCCTAAGATATAATTTTATAGTACATGCATTTATATTGCGCCATAAATAGACCAGCATGAGCGATAGATGCATGTGCTTGGAACTATCCACGTATCAAAGCTATCAACCACAATAAGAGGTATATATATAGTATTCCTGGAACCAAAATTACAGCTAAAGTTTCTACATTAATTAAAACCTATTTAGGCCTTGTTTATTTCTGATCAAAAACCTTAGAGTGGAAAGGATTAGAGGGGATTGAGGAAGATTTTTACTTATAGATTAATCTCCTCAATTCCTCTCGGTTTCCTTGGTTTCAGGATCAAACGAACAGGCTCTTAATTTGCTTGCAAGTAAAAGCGAATATATATGTTCCCAGCGTGCTAGTTTATTAACTATTCCATTCCACCTGTTATAATAATTCATCACGCACATGCTACTTGCAGGATCGACCCATCACAAACGATCTAATCATGCTCATTTTATTAATGGTTGGCTCCTATCAATATTTTAATGCCAGGTGATTGACAAATTGCAACCCTGCCTTGACTAGACACCGCCGGCAGATCTCCGCCAGGGTATGGAGAGGGCAGTACAGTACATGTATACAGATACAGAGGAGATGCTCACCGGCAGATCTCCGGCAGCTCGTCGGCGGCGGGAGGGTCAGGTGCCATGCGCAGGTAGAGCGTGTCGCGCCAGTTGGCCACGGGCGACTGGTACAGATCGAAGTTGCAGTGGTACTTGACCGCCTTCCCAGGCTCCCGCGAGTAGAGCCGCGCCTTGTCGCTGCCCTCCCCGCCGTCGGCTTCGTGGAACGCCCGAATCGCCGCCACCGCTGCTGACAACACCTGCTCGGGCACCCCGTGGCCCGTGACCTGGAAGAACCCCCACTCCGCCGCCGCCCCGCGGACGGCGTCCACCACGGCTGCGCGGTCGCCGCTGAGGTCGATGACCGGAACAGTCGCCGCCGCTGGCAGTTGTTCGGCCCGGTGGAGTAGCTCCTCCGGGTAGGGGACGCGGAAGATGCGAGGAACCTGCTTCACGCCCGACGCGACAAGACCGCGGACGCCGGCGAGGGTGGCGTCCAGCGCGCGGAGGTCATCGGTGCGGTCCAAGGAGGCGGCAGCGACGGACATGATGACGTCGTCGTGGGATGTCTGCTGCAGCTAGCGATCCTGCAGGAAGAAGCCGTGTGCGTAGTCTTTATTTTTGAAGACGACGAAGGGGGAAAGCGTCTTTTCGCTTTGTGCTAATCTGATCTCTTGGACTGATTTATGAGTCAGCAGCAGACTCAAACAACGGCCAGTTGCCGGATGCAACATTCGTGTCTTCACTAGAAAATATAGAACCCTCTAGCTCTATAGCTTCTCCTTTGTTCCCAAGTGCTGAAATGCATAGCAATAATCTGCAGAAATAACTGCTTTCGATCGGCAGCTGAGCATCGTCTGTTTGGGTGAGCTCGCTCAGTGGTGAAAGTTTTTCTGCGATTGACACGCATATATTATATCATTTAAAGAATCATATAAGAGGAAAACTTTAGGACATCAGTGCGCAGTTAAATAATATAATGGTAAATCACAACAATCAATCCACTTTACCACAAGATTCAACTGCAGAGCATCTACAAGAGTTTGGAAAAAATGACTTGATAAATATTGTATTTTAGCAACTCCTAAAAACATATGACAAATAAAAAACAAGGCAATCTCCAATGGTTTGGTAAATTAGACTTGACATATTAAAAAAAATAGAAGGGCCCACCACAAATGTTGTTGGCCGATGCGTTGGTCCGATAGAGATGACGCACAATCCATTGCGCGCACGCCGCACGCCGCTGCTGTCACACCCAATTTTAAGGATAAAATTGAATATGAATAACTCATGTGTGCCCAGAGATCAATCACACACATAAGCCGACAAATCTTTAAATTGTACCATCACTGAGTGTTTATTACATAATGAATAATATTTAAATAACATAACAGCGGAATATAAAGATAACTCTCGCGACGAAGCTCCACTTCACAGGGAACGCCGACTGGTTGACCACTAGCCTAGTACTCCTCACGGTAGCCTTCATAGCCATCTGAAGGGGTTGAGAAAGCAAGAGTGAGCACTTACGTACTCAGCAAGAGTAACATAGGGTTATGAAGCTCAAAAGGTTGACACTGTTTGTACTACGGTTGCTTTTAACTCGGTTAAGTTTTACCAACACTTAGCTTTAGTTATGCATAGCCAAATTAATAACCACATGATAGGATTAATATCCAACATTAACAACTAAACAACATGATCATCTACACTGTGAGTTTTCCAGGCCGCTCGTAACCGTGAGCACGGCTATCATGATAGATTTACACTCTGCAGAGGTTATACACTTTACCCACAAGCCATGTTACCCATATGCCCGGGATCATGACTCCCAAAACACTTCCAAGGTGAGCGGGCAGGGAACACTATGAAGTCCTTCAAAAGTCTTCCTAACATGTTGATAGACCCTACGAACCCAATGCAAAGGGGTATATGGGACACCCCGATGGTACCACCCGCAGCGGTCCCCACACAAGCTATACCCCATAACCAGCTCGGCAAAGGTGCCTTTCACGAACTGCCAACATGCTAGTACGAATCTTTATACTTGACTAAAGCCAGAGCCATTATAGCACTTGTGGTTGTATTAGAAATCCCAGCTTTTGCCCTACAGTGGGGTCCTATTCCATGTTGCTACAAAAGCAAATTTTATCTCATTGTTGCGTATATCATTAGTCAAGATTCATCTCAAGATCCATTATTGTAAATCATAGCAAAGCTACCCATATGCATGTAAACCCATGGTGACAAGGTAAAGGATAACAAAGCTATGGTATAGATCTAATAGGAATCAAGTTAGACACATGCAATATGACTAGATTGAATTATGGTGAATAGGTAACAAGGATGATCCCATGTTAAACTTGCCTTGATTCCAAGGCTCTTGGTGATCCTGATCTGCTGCAAAGAACTCCTGGTCAACGAAGATCTCACCGGCTGTACTCGATCAACATCACCACGTAATCATCCGAACAATCATACACGAAGCAAACAAGACATGATCAGAACATTACACCATAAACAATAAAGAGACTTTGAAAAGATTATAAAACAGATCTATACTTTACTACGATCACTCAGATACGAGAATCACGCTAATCGGATCTAAAACGAAGAAGTTAGAGATAAAACGGGATTTTGAAGAGAGATAGGTTTAGAAAAACAAAGAAATTTTCTCTGATTTTCAAAAGTAATTAACATAGGTGAGACCTATACTACTGGATAGAGCATGAAAATACGGATCTAACGCAACTCGAACGGATCGATTTGGACTTAAAACGAAGAAAATATAAGCATTTGAAGTTTAGGGGTAAAAAGGAAATTAGGAATTAGGGTTTTTATTTTATTTTCGGAATTAAACCAACTTCAGAAAAGGAAATACGCTTTCCTGAGGGGAAAACGCACTGCTGGATGGCGCCTTCGGGACTGCGGGTTAAGGGGATGAAAACAGAGGGGCTCTTTAGCAAAACCGCAGGCGAAGGGGTACGGGGAAAACTGAGCCGTCGGATTAGAAACGGATGGATCAGATTAGATCGGGGAAAAGAGAGAGAGCGGGCGGGCGGCGCTCCTGACGGAGTGGGGCGGCGCTCGGCGGCGCCATGGCCGGCCGAGGTGATTCCTCGTCGGCGTAAGCCGATCGGGCGATGTGATGCACGGTTTTCGAATCCGATTGCACTGGGAGATCGAGGACGACGCCGCGAACTCGTCTAGGGCATAGGCGAGGCACGGGGACGGCCGGGACACGCACGACGATAGAGCACGGCGGCGGCGAGTGCTCGGTGTGCGGCGGTTACGGCTCGGGGAGGCCTAAAGAGACCGGGAAAAGGTGCGGGGAGCGAGCAGGGAGCATGGCGAAGCTAGCTAGGGCTTCTGCAGGGCTCGATGGAGACGGAGGAGGGCCGTTGGTGGTGAACCGCGGCGGCGGGATCTCGGCGTAAGGCGACGGGGTGACTCAGAGCACAAGAGAGGGGGAGAAAAGGGAGATGACGCGTTCGGCACTCACGCGAACGTGTTGCGGTGCTTAGCGAAGCGTTTGGTGCAGACGGCAGAGCGGAACGGCGGCGGATCGCGGCGGCGTCGATGGCGGCTCTGCTCTGCTGCGTTTGCGGCGAAATCCAGGCGAGAAGATGAGGGGATTGGCGCAGGGTCTCGCCGCTATTTAAAGGAGGACGCGAGTGGAGTCCGGTGCGGGTACGGACGCGGGGAAACCGCGTCGGCGGTTGCGGCCGTCGCGTCGCGGCGCGGCGCGGGCAGTGTCCGGGTCGGACACGAACGGAGGAGGGAGGGAGAACTGACGTGCGGGCCAGGGCCGTCAGCGACAGAGAAGAGAGAAGAGAGAAGGGAGTGGCGCCGACATGCGGGCCCGGAGTGTCAGGCAGAGAGAGAGGGAAGGAGGCCGCGGCGTGGGCTGTGGCGAGCTGGGCCGGCCCACTGCGGGTGAAGGCGAGGGAGGGGGGAGGCAGGCCGGGTTTCGGGCTAGCAGGCCGAAAGAGTGAAAGAGAGAGAAAAGGAGATTTCTATTTTCTGATTTTTGCAATTTGATTTTAAAAAGGAATTTTGAAATCCTTTTCAAGGTTTTGAAAACCAAGTCACCCAAAAACAATGCAAGAGCATGCAATGCACAACCACGTGAAACCCTAACATGGAATTTAATTTAAGTTTTATATATTTAATTCTATGCTTCACAAAAATACTTTAAATTAAATCAAATTCAAATCTAATTTGCTACTCAATTTTTAGGGTGTTACAGCTGCCGCTTGACTCGCGATTTCCTACTCCCTCCGCCGACCATCGTAGCTTCTGCCCCTCCGCCGAAGCTTCTTGTGCAGCCAATCTCATCCACAGTCCGGCTATCCTCTTCTCCAATCCCTGTGCTTCCAATTACAGAATCGTAGAATAGCATGAACAAAACGCTAGCTTTCTAGCGAGAACAGCATATGAACGTGACCAGGCCTCGCCATCCGCGTGCTCGCCCCGTGGCCATGCCCCACGCACGGCCTCCCACCTCGACCTCCGCCCGCGCCCTCCCGACGCGCGTCGCGCGCGACCTCGCCCAGCACACTCCAAACGCAGAACCGCGGCCTCGTCCGGCGCGCCCTCCCATCGCGGCCTCGCCCGGCGCGTGGCATCGCCGGACGCGGCCTCGCCCCGTGGCCTCCCGTCGTGGCCTCGTCCCACGGCCTCGCCCCGCGCCCTCCCGTCACGGCCTCGCCCCGCGGCCTTGCACCAGCGTCCAACCGTGGCCTCCCACCTCGCCTCCAATGGATTTCGAGACGGGCGGCGCATGGAAGGGAAGGGAAAGAAACTTTTTGGCGCTAGGAGAGGAAGAGACCGAGCGCCCGCGTTCTACGGCGACGGATGCCAATGCGAGTCCGCGCGCGGAAAGATACGCGCGCCGATGGGATGGATGCCAAGTTGCCACATTTGCCAAGTTAATTTGCCAAACCATTGGAACCCATTTTTTCTGGTTTTGCTAAAAAATGAAGGATGCCAAGTTCATTTAGGGAACTCTTGGAGATGCTCTAAGGAAATTACAATTGATGGGTTTGTAGCTTCAATTTCTAATTTGTACCAAGCTCTCTAATCCTACAACTACCTGAACCAATTCCTGAGGAAAAACCCAATGATCATGAAATAGAAAACACGTCTGAACCACCTCAAACCCCACCACCACCAAGACCCCTCTATCTTTACCCCACAACGTTAAGAGCATTAGGTTAGCAAAGAAATCCAAAACCACACAAGGAAAAGCAGCAATCCAAGTTGCAGAAGAGTTGCTTATCAAAAAGCTAGGAGACTTATCGCCACCAACAACATAAGAGGAAACTGACCAATTTTAATTTTTTGCGCAACATTTGGAGCGTCCACTCACCAAGGCAAATATGGATGCCCTCCAGGTACTAATTTAAGTGGGGAAACAAAAAAACAAGAAAAGAGGAAAGCTAACAAAGCGGGATATGGAAATGTTCGAGGGCAGTAAGTGGCTTGATGGAAGCACTCATCAGCAGCTAGTGGTTTTTCGATGGTCTGTTGTGCTCGGTGCTGTTGGTAAGTGTATTGTTTGCTAGTTGGTTCTAGGGCTGACTGGCTGAGATGTTCTTAGCTGCTTTAGTCGCTAGATAGTTGACAGTGCAGTTGTGTCGTCTTCAACCAGGTTGGCTCAGGGTTGAGCAAGTAGTGGAACAAAGTCGTTAGGTGTTCGGGCAGTGTTCCAAAGTTGGTCGAGATGAGTGGTGCATCATCTCAGTTGATGATTTTTTTTGGTCCGGTTCCACTAAAAAAAAACTAGGCTAAACACTTGTATTTTTATTTTCTCCGCCTGCAAAGCTTTTATCGTCCCTTCAAAAAAATTATGTGCCTCGATCTCACAAATTATTAATGCATTGGTATAAAAGCCTAGGCCATGTATATATACGCGGAATATTAAAATATCTTCTATTATCTTTTTTTGATGGAGAAGCAGTTTATTTCAAGGGTGATGCGTTAAAGTTCTTATCATATAGAATCTTTAGTTTCTCCCGTCATTGCTGTTCACCTACTGTTCCACCAACAGTTCCGATCCTCTACTGTTATTTACTGTTTCATCTACAGTTCATCCTTCGTAGCCGTTCTTTCCCGTGGATCAATCGCAACCGTTCTTTCCTATCCTTATCCTCTCCCCCCTCCCCCCCGCGTCTGCCTCGCTGCCTCCGTCTTCTCCCCGGACGCCGCCACACTTCCTGCACCTGCACCGCCGGCTTCGTCGCGTCGCCTCCTGCTTCATCACCTCCTCTCTCCGGCCATCTGTCTCTCGACGTCGTGCCTGCCCCGCCCCGCTCTCGCCGCCGCCGCCGCCGTCCTTGCCCCTGTAGATGCTGTGGCGGCGCCACTGCTGCTCGCCACGAGCTGCGCCTCCGTCTTTCCCTGCCGATGCGGGAAGCCCCGGCGTGAAGGACCCAGCACTGGTGAGGCCTGCCGGGTTGGCTTGCGCCACCGGCACCTGCGGCGCGTCAGCACAACACCAGCGCCAAACCCTGGCCGCCGTTTTCGCCCAGGTCAGGCTTCACGCAGTCAGCACCTCCTTTGCATCCCCTTCCTATTGAACGCCTCCTGTGTGATGATGTTTTTTTAGGTTCATGCTACCGGATCTGCCGTAGGAGGAAGAAGCTCTTCATCCTCCTTCCCCACAAGTGATCTGCTTGAGTCTGCTTGTGCACTACTACTACTACGCTACCGGATCTTTTCCTGCCATGTTGGTTCTAACGCTTTCCCTTCAGTACGATACATTTATTTGCTTATGGGATGCTCACGTGCTTTTTCCCCCTCCTCCTATGGTCTGATGAGGAAGACGCCTTGGAAACAGAAAACAATCAGCTGATCTTGCGTGCGTTTGGCATGCCAGCCATCACGAATGGAGCCAACAACATGGGTCTATGAAATAGAAGAGGTACAGGTTCTCTGTTCTTTCACTTTTTCCATAGGCCTCTCAAATCTAATTGTGATCTACTGCAAAATTGTTTGGTCCTCTATTATGGTACATACAATTTTATATGGATCAGATTAATTCCGTCACTATAGAATGATATGGAACATACTGTACAACCAAAAAAGATATACCTAGGTTACCAGGAACATGCACATATTTATCTGCTGCGCTTTACTGAATCCGTTGCAATTTTGTAGTTGTAACTGTGCACCTGCTAATTGTAATCTGTACAAATTATATGCTTTACCTCAAAAGGTGGTTTTCTAGGCGCTTAGCCAGTCTATCAGTCATTCTTTTCATATTTAATTTAATTCCAGCTTGATATATGGCTGTTACTTCAAACGGGTTCAATTGACTGAATTTTTCCTTCAGAGTGCACCATGGTCCTCTTTGCTTGATATTTGAGGGGGTTACCATTTTTGTCTACCATCTTTGTTTTTTTTAATACACTTGCCGATCCATCTGGGTCCCCATGTGCTGTACAGCTATCCACCTATTGTTGTTAGGGATGGAACAACAGAGTGCTAAGTGCTCATCAATCAGTGGCCAGCATAAGTGCTTGGTCAGGCTAAGGTACGTGCTTCTAGGCCTTTGATGGCCCTGCTGGTTCTTCCCTTCCTAGCCTTTTGTATACCTTTTCGGCTCTCATGCGGTTCATGTTTCCTTTTTTCCCAATAAAAAACATCTTAAGGCTCAATACATTATGCCTTATCTGATGGGTCTCAAGATTAACCTTGGTTTCTTTGTTTTTAAAATGTTAGGGAGTAGTGCATGGACCTGTTTCTGTCAATTTTTGCTTTCAGAATGTGTCAGATAATAGTAATACAAGGCACACATACTTGCTTTGCCAATATTTCTTTTCTACCAGTTCTCTCCTTTTACTCAAATGGCATTCATGTGGCAGCTTGATATGTGTCATCCTACATATAGCCACTGAAGGATTGGATGACATTTGCTCCTGTACTATCGGAACCAACATATACCTACAGCAGGATTGGATGACATTTGGTCTCCATACTATCTTTACCACAAAATTATGGAGTTACAATAGAGATTGCTGCCATAGATTGACACGTATTTTGTAAACCTTCCCTTGCTATATTGTGATTGAGTGCCTATCTTAGAGCAGTATATTCAGATATATGATTCTACCATAAACACTCCATGTCAGATCAGTATTTATAACTTATAAAGTCAACACTTAGTTCAGCTTAACCATACTTTCTAATTTTACTTTAGGATTTTGGTTTCAAGGCATGTTAAATTTTTGGTTTATTATTTTTAGTGAATCTATATCTTCTTTTATTTGTTTGTCCAGAAATAAAAATACCTTTTCCATTTAGGTTTATGAAGATGGCATCACAAGCACCTTCCTCAGGTTTCCTCACACCATTTTTCTTATCAAATGAACAAGTTCGTTGTTACTAGGTCATTAACACATGCACATATTTATTACTTCTTCCTTTAGCTCTATCTCAGATGAATGCCTTTGGATGTTTGTGTTCTGTTCCCCATTAATTAGTACACGAGTCAGGTCCATCCACATGAATCCATATAGCAAGCTCTATTACTTACGACCTAATTACGATGACATGCAAAAAAACTGAATTATATCACTTCGGTAAACAACACTGCAAGAGGGTTGCAGGTTATACCAAGGTTTGTGCTATGCACAAGAGTCTGATAATTGGCCTTAGTAATTGATCCAGGATAAACTACACTGCAAGAGGGTTCATTATAGGAACCTATTTTTTTTAAAATGTACTCCTTCGAATCCAAAGTTTGAGTATTATGAAGCCAAAAATTCTTAATTTGTTATGCAGAGAGTGCTTAGTATTTATTTATAACCTTGAAAATGCTGGGATTAGAGAAACATTAAAATCTGTTTTCGCAAATTATTGCTCAAAATCATTCAGAGATGTTTTCAACATTTTTAGACTGACTCATTTACCCTCTTTCTATGTCGTCCACTCTGTATGCAGCCATATAGGAGCTACAGATATGTACCTGATCGCATATCGTTGCTCTTCTAGCCATGCTAATTTATTGACATATGCTTGCCTGTCAAGCTCTACGTTTCTTGGAATTGTAGAGATCTGTTTCACTTAAATTTTGCCTTTTGAAGACATTGAATTGCATTTATTTCTATACAACTATTGGCCTGATCCTCATACTTTGTTGAGTACGTATATGCTTATTTATACTCCTGCCATTATATTTTTCCGTTTCTCTTTCTTTAATCAACATGTCATTTCTGCTATGAATATGCTGTCACTTCATTTGTTGTTCTTCTGCTTCTGCCCCAGCTAACCGTTGTGACATCTGCAAGATCACAAGTGCCTACGTGAACCATACCTGTAAAATTGTTGTCTGGGACCTTGCTGCCAAAAGATGCATACACTTCTGCGTTCAAAGGAACTCTAATCATGCACAAGTTTGCCTGCGAACTCAACTCGACTATTTCTGCCTGAAACTGTTACCTTTTGCCCGACGTTTTCACGGAGTTGGACCCTTTGTTGCACCTACAACATATCAACTCAAGCAGCAACCCAAGCTAGCTTAGGAGGTTCACTGTTATGTTCATGTTTCATATGATTAGCACCAGTTACAGAACATGTGTATATCTACTATAAATGTGGATTTGATATCGTCGTTGTTATTTCGACCAAATTATTGTCACCCTCATTGCCTTTTCCCTGGTCTGCTCTGCTCTGCCCGCGGCAACGCGCGGGGTTCCGGCTAGTTGCCTATGTGATGACCGGCATCACCTATTCCAGACGCCGGCCATCAGGTGGCTAAGGGGTCTGGCGCACAAAGGATAGAGGTCGGCTTGGTTAGATGGGCTAATAGCCCAATTATCTTTATTTGCTATTTTCCTAAAGACACATAAATATATATATATATATATATATTATATATATATATATATATATATTTAGATAATGGATAAAAATATCTGACCTCTACATCCAGGGATGTACACAACCAATTATTACAAAGTCATTTGACACACGCAAGATAAAGAGTAAGCCTGAGTTTGAAATATAAAACACATGTCTCTAGAGCAAATAATAAACATGCTTCCACTCTCGATTTAAAATCTCCAAAGCAATCACTTCTATCTTCTTACTTATCCACACGAGGGTGTCCTTGGCTTGCTCTTCACGCTGCAGTCGGGCCCAGAAGCGTATCCAATACGCTCCCCTAAAAATAACCTGCAAAATAAAGTTGATTTTCATTTAATTAAAAATATCATCGTTCCGGCATCTGCCAGATAGCCCAGCACATGGCAGCAACCCTGACCCAAATTAAATCTTTGATCTGTTTAGGCTGATAGATCTCGGTTGGGTTAGATTAGTAGCGTAAAATATAATCCTCCAAATCATTTTAGTACAGGAGCAGTCTAGGAACAGATGATGGATAGTCTCATTCCTATTACAACAGATACATTGTTGGCTCCCTGTCCAGTTTTTTCTAGCAAGGTTGTACTTGGTTAGGACAACACCTTGCTGCAGAAACCACAGAAAGATTTTTATTTTTAGAGACACTTTTATCTTCCAGATCTTCCTGTGGAGGAAAGGTGGTTGAGTATCTATAAGATAAAGATACATAGAGCGTACTGAAAATAACCTAGATTTGGTTAATTTCCATTTAAAAAAATCTGAACCTTCCCCCAACTGAACATTGGAGATCCACGCTACCAAATTAAGCCATTCTATAAGTTTATTATCCACCAGAGCTCTTCTAAAAGAGACATTAAGAGGACTGGTGACCATCACTTTTGATACAGTCGCATGTGGATCACGTACTATATTATATAAGGACGGATACCTAACTTTTAGAGGCTTTTCACCTACCAGGTGTCACCCCAGAACCTCGTATTGGTCCCATCTTTGATATCAAAAGAACCTATAGCCAAAACCTCATCTTTGATACGCATGAGGCCCCTCCAAAAATGAGAGTCAGTAGGTTTGGCTGTCACTTGGGTAAGGGTCTTTGAACATAAGTATTTATTCTTAAGCATCGACCGCCACATGCCATCTGAGTTTAGTAAATTAACCACCCATTTGGCCAAAAGGCATTTATTCTGTAATTGTAAATCCAGGATGCCTAGACCCCCTTGTTCTTTAGGACGACACAAGATGTCTCATCTGGCAAGTCTATATCTATGTTTGTTAGAGGATCCTCGCCAGAAAAACCTTGACCTGAAATGATCAAGTTTTTTGAGTACTCCTTTAGGAATCTCAAAGAAAGACACCATGAATATGGGTAGGCTGTTTAGAACAGAATTAAGCAGGATTATTCTTCCCCCATAAGACAAATATTTTGCTTTCTAGCAAGAGAGTTTTTGTTGAAAACGCTCCTCGATCTTGCTCCAATCAGAATTGAGGAGTTGCCTATGGTGCATAGGGATCCCTAAATATCTGAAGGGATACTCTCCTGCACAGCACCCAAAGAGAGTAGTATAATGGGATTGCATCTCTTTAGCTACCCCATAGCAAAAAAATTCACTCTTGTGGAAATTGATCTTAAGCCCAGATAACAACTCAAAAGCGCATAGCAAAAGCTTTAGATTCTTTGCCTGCTCTGGGTCGTGATCGATAAAGATAATATTATCATTAGCGTACTGAAGAATAAACAGACCATCATCAATGAGGTTCGGGATAATACCTCTTATTTTTCCATCGGCTTTTGCTCTATTGATAAGAAGAGCTAGCATATCAGCGATGATGTTAAATAAGATTGGCGACATAGGATCACCCTGTCTCAGCCCTCGCTTTGTTTGAAAGTAGGGACCTACATCATCATTGACTTTAGTCCCTACACTTCCCCCTGAAACCATACTTTGTACTCACCTACACCATTTGGGAGAAAAACCTTTCATACGTAAGGTTTGCTGTAGGAAGGACCATTTAACCTTATCATACGCCTTTTCAAAGTTAATTTTAAAAATGACGCCATCTCTTTTCTTTGTGTGCAGCTCATGGATAGTTTCGTGTAGGATCACTACTCTTTCCATGATATTCCTACCCGACATAAAAGCGATTTGCGTAGGACTTCGCAACCTTATTCAGTTTATTTGTACCGACCTTTGTGAAGATTTTAAAGCTAACATTAAGCACACAAATAGGTCTATATAGCTGAATTTTGTTGGCATTTTGAATTTTAGGGATTAGAGTAATAATCCCAAAATTCAGACTGAAAAGATCCAGAGCCTCTCTATGTAGATCGGAAAAAGAGGCAAAAGATCATTCTTAATGATCCCCCAAAAAACCTGATAGAATTTCGTAGGAAAACCATAAGGCCCTGGAGCTTTATTATGCTCAATTTGGAAGACTGTTTCCTTCACCTCAGATTCAGTGATGGGGCTAGTGAGGACGTCATTTTCCTCCTGAGAAATTTGTGGAATATCTATAATTTGATCTTCCATCAAAGAGATCTTAGAGTTTTCCGGTTGTCCAAAAAGATTTTTATAATAGTTAGTAATGTAGCTCTTGAGACAATCATCGCCAACAACCACTCCTTGATCATATTCAAGTTTAAAGATATGTTGCTTGCGGTGTTTGCCATTTGTCACTAGGTGAAAGAACCTTGTATTCGCATCGCCCTCTAAAAGGGTCTTGACTTTGGCTCTCTCGTACCACTTGAGCTCTTCTTCTCTCAAGAGGCACACTAGACGCTCTTTTAGATAATGCTTAAGATTAATCTCCTGGTCAGACAAGGAAATGCTCTCAGCTTTCTTATCTAGATTCTCTAAAAGAGATAACAGAGTCTTCTTCTCCTTTTTATAAGACCCTGCTGTGTGTCTTGCCCTTCCTCTTAGATGTTGTCTAAGCCTTCGAATCTTAACACATAAATATATATGGCTTGTAAACATTATTGAGAAATTAAGCAGAAGCAACACATTAGTTGTTCGGCTTCAATAAAGCCATAGCCACCTCTCTCCCTCTCCCACGAGCGCGTCGTGGAACACCACGGCGCCTCCTCTTCGCCCTCGTTTGACTCGACCTAGACCTCTCCTCTCCACCTCTACAATCTCCACAACAACTTCGATAGTAATCATAGCCATATCAATCTGGAAATTGCTTCACCTTCAATAGAACCCTAGCGGTCTCCCCCCCTCTTCCACATGTGCATCGTGGAACACCATGGCACTTTCTCATCGCCCTCGTCTGCCTCAACCTAGACCTCCCTTCTTCCACATCTACAATGTTCGCAACAACTCGGTTAGGAATCAAGGAATGTTGGGGTATTGTCAAAAGGGACGTCATGAACACCCCCAAATGCTTTCCACCAACCAAGCACCTAAAATTTAGCCCTACTCAACACAACAAACATTGATCTTATTCCAAAAAAGGATGGGGCAGAGTCGATCACGGATTTCAGACCCATAAGCTTATCCACTCCTTTGCGAAGATCATTGCAAAGGTCTTGGCAATGCGCCTGGCGCCCCATATGAACAACTTGATCTCCAAGAGCCAGAGCGCCTTCATTAAAAAAGAGAAGCATCTATGACAACTTCATGTTGGTTCGATGTGCAGTGCATCAATTTCATATATCCAAGACCCTAGCCCTGTTTTTTAAGCTTGACATAATAAAGGCCTTTGACTTAGTACAGTGGGAGTATCTACTCAACCTGATGAGCAAGCTCGGTCCCACCCCCACGAAATGGAGAGAATGGGTGGTTGTACTGCTATCAACATTATCTTCTCGCATCCTACTAAATGGTGTCCCCACTACACCTATCAAACACGACAGGGGAGTGTGACAAGGCCATACTCTATTAGCATTACTATTGACCCACGACAAAACATCCTTGACCTTGCGACGGAAGGACATTTAGCAAAATTCAGGGGAAATCAAGCTGTCATGCGGACATCCATATAAACAGAGGACAATATTCATTAAGCCATATAAGAAGGATGCCACTGTGCTCGCTAATATTCTCGCCAAGTTTAGCAAATCCTCACGACTCAAAAAAATGTCCAAAACTCATTTGTCATCCCTATAAGATGCCAAGGTATCGACCTACATGAGGTCCTTTCCTGCAAAACAAGCGCAATTCCCAACTACATATTCGGGGCTACCTCTAACAAACACCAGATTGCGGAGGATTGATTTCAGCCACTTGTTGACAAAGCTGTGAGCAAGCTCACTATTTGGAATGGCAAGAATATAACCATGCTAGAAGGTCCACTTTAGTTAAAGCGGTTCTCACCTGACAAGTTGTCTATTCCCTCACATCACTAAGAGCTCCTAAAGCCACACTAAAGGAAATTGATAACCTCTCAGAAAGAGCTTTCTATGGGATAGATCCGACAAGCTAACTAGGGAAAATGCAAAGTAAATTGGCCACGTTCCACAAAATCAACTGAATCCGGGGGGTATAGACATTCTCCATCTTGGAAAAATTGCAAGAGCATTATGTCTCCGATGGCTATGGCAAGAATAGGAGGAAGAAGGAAGGACATTGAACAACACTGACATGTCATGCCACATGACTGATATGCTATTCACTGCAGCAACTACAAGCAACGTCTGGCTACAAGGTCAAAGGTCCCAAGATCTAGCACCAAATATCTTCTGAATTTCAAGAAACAAAAACAAGGCACTTAATGAAGGTATGCGCAACAGAGCATGGATTAGGGACATAGACATGCAACATGCAGGCTTTAGCTCTCAGCACTTTGTGGAGTATGTTCAGCTTTAGAGTGCTCTTAGTCACAGCCAACTACATCTTGACAGGGAAAACAACATCAACTAGAATTTTAAGCCGGATGGAAAATTCAAAACAATATTGGCCTAACATGCACAATTTGTTGGAGCAACAATGAAAAATTTCAAACAATTCATCTGGAAAGTCTGGGTGCTGCCAAATTACAAATTCTTCGCGTGGCTCGCCATCAAAAATAGAATCTAGACCGCTAATAGGTTGCAAGTGCGGGGATGGTTGAATAATGGAGTGTGCCAGACGTAGTCAAGAATCTGGTGTCCATCAAATCCAAGACTGTCGCCTACACTAGGCGTATCTAGGAGGGTTGCAATTTGGTTGGGTATTGAGCAGCTGCGGCCTTCCGCTTGGGTGCTAGGAGACTCGATACATGCTTGGTGGGACAACATAGATCACACACCATCGATGACGAGATGGGGTATTCGCTCCATCATCATCCTTATCTATTGGGAGGTGTGGAATGAAAGAAACGCAAGAATCTTCGAGCACAAGGAGTCCGCGCCAACCCAACTTCTCCAGAAAATCAAGGATGAAGCAAGTCTATGGGCAATGGCGGGTAAAACATGTCTCAAACTTATGCTTGATGTAAACCCTCCTAAGATGAGCACTTTAAGGCTCTGTTTGGTTGGGTTGTGTGTAACAACCCGGGGTTTTCCAGTAACCAAAAACCCGAACTTTCAAAAACTTTTTCTGTAGTGTGTGATGCATGTAGTCGGTAGGTAAAACCAAAGCTAACCTAACAGAGTTTACCGATAAAATGTTGCATGCATATAGATTGGTTGTAGGTGTGTGCCTCTGTTCTTGTTCTAGCTCGGCTCTTGGTTTTGTTTGGAGTTTGAAGTGCACAAATCCATGGCAACTTTCTATCGGATATCTTCCGTCAAAATCCCTTAGTGAATCCATTTTCAAATCGGTAACAAAGCTTCTCGCCTTGAATCTTTCTCAAGTTCTTTTGGAGATCCCAAAAATTCCCATCGACTCGCGTTGTTCCTTTCTTCCCAAATCTCTCTTGAATATTCTTTGTTTTCCTCTCAAGAATTCCATGCAAATCCTTTTCAAATTCAAAGCATAATAGGTAAAGGCTAATTCCCCATTCTCCCTTTCAAATGGCAAGGCCCACTCAGCCGGATTCCTCCTCTCCCTTCCTCTCCCCTCGGCCTGGCCCAACCGGCCGCATCAGCCCCACTCGCGACCCTGCCCTCTCCCTCTCGCGCAAGGCCCAGCCGCGGTCGACCTGACCTGCCAGGCCCAGCGGCACACCCACAGGCCCAAACCCTAGCTGGGGCACTCGCCCCCCCACCCAGGGGAAGCCGCCGCCGCTACCACGGGAGGGCACGCGCGCGTGGAGACCCTGACCCGTGCTCTCGGTCCCACGCGCTGCACGCGTCGCTCGCGGCTCCGCCCCCGTGCACGCCGCGACCTGCGCCCCGCTCCTCAGCGCCTCTCGGCGTCCATGCCGCATGATGGCCGCCACGCGTCCCAGGGGTACGGACGCTGAGGCATCCCGCCGTCAGCGCCTCGCAACCCTAGCCGGTCACCCCTATAAGAGTTGCAGCCGCTGCCTACCTCTCCTCCCTTCCCAGCCACCGCCGCTCCCCTTCTCTTCTTCCACCTCCAGTCGCTGCCGCCTCTGCCTCCTCTCCCTCCAGCTCGCCATGTCGTCGTGCTGCTTCGCCGAAGCCCAGTCCAGGCTGGCCGTGGGCGCACCAAGCTGGACCGCGGGTATGGCCACCACGCGCCCTACTAGGCCGCGGACGTGCCACCATCGGAACCGCGACGTTACCGTGTCTCCGCCTCACTGTGCCCGACGCCACCATCGAGCCGGACGACGACCACGCGCCCGACGACCACGCGCACGCCACGACGGTCCACGACGTCGTCTCGGCCTCGCCCTCGCCTTGCCTCGCCATCCAGCCTCGCAACACCGGCGTCCGCAGCACCGACCCCTCGCCGCGCCGGAGACCCGCGCCGTGCTCCCTGCGGTCGCTGCCTCGACGCCGAACCGCGACCTCACCCCTGCTGCGCCATGACGAGGAGTCGCGTTGTCCGCTGCCGAAGATACCGCGCCGCGACACCCCCTCCCTGCTCGCCACGATGTCGAGCCCCGTCGACCTTGGCACGACTGAGCTATAGCCGCGACGTCGCCGCCAACAGCCGGCCGCTCTCCCGACGCACGACAGTCGCCACCGTCCCGTCGAGCCGGTCGCGGCCTCGCCACCTCCACCGACCAGCAGCGACCGTGACCGGTGCATCACAGCAGGCCGCCCCCGCCACCATACCTCGCAACGCCAACGTCTACGGCCCTGACCACCACGACGTTGCCGCACACAGCCCTGCTGCACCGCAGTCCACCACCGGTGAGTCTTCCAGCACCGAATGCCCTGTCCTCTTCCTCCAGTCATCGTTCGCGTCTGACTTCGGCCCTTGTGCCTTGAATCTTCACATCGCATGCAAGCCATGGACCTGCTGCTCCACCAGCAGCCCCTCATCGTCCAAACCCTCCACTACCGGTGAGCCAATAGCACCTTGGACTATGTCATCTTCCTAATACCGCTACCCTTGCCTGAGATTGGCCTTCGTGCTGTGTTGTTCACTGCCGTAGGGTAGCCTTGGTCCTGCAGTGTTGCTCGCTGAGGCCCTGACGTCCTCTGCCCACCTGTTTTGTCCGGCCTTCGTGCCGTGATCTTTTCTGTTGTAGGAAAGGCGTGCCCATGCTGCCCTTTGTTGCACCATCTGTCAGAGCTCCGGCACCCCTAGGCTAGCCACTGCACTGCCCGGCCAGCCACAGCTAGCTGTGGCCACCTGCAGCCAGCCATGGTCGGCCAGAGGTGGCTGCTGCAGGCCACAACCGGTCAGCTGCTGGCCACTGCTGGCTCATGCTTGCCCGGACTCTCCGCGACAAGACTCGGTTCTTCATCGTCAAGGTCTAGTCTTTGGAACCCGCTGACGCTTCCCACAACGTCGGCAAAACTCCTATTTCATAGTACTTGTCAATATATGTCCGCACTCGTCATCTACATATGATATCCATGTTGTTATCTATATGTGCATGTGCCATGCCTTCGTGCTGGTCTTTATCTCTCTATCTATCTGTGCTATGTGGTTGTGCTACTCCTCTGTCGATTATGCGTTGTTGTGTTCTGTTTGACTCTGTGGACCGAGCCTTCAAGCCGGCCGAGGGCGCGTCTTGTTCGAACGTTACGATCGCGGGGTCATCTCACCATGATCGTAACACCGAGCATGATCTCGTCCCTCCTGTTTTGGTTGGCTTCATAGTACTATGATAGTTAACGACCTTAGTCGTCCCCTGGGACGTGGCCACTATGGACTCAATACGGTGTGGATATCACCCGCGCACGGTGAGTCTTTTGGGACCTAGTCTAGTGGGAGACGATCTAGGGGAGTACAATTGTGTGGCAATGGAAACCAACTCCTGTAGGTGAAGTTCATGGTCGCGAGTGCCTCACCATGGCCATTGGACTCCATCTCTTTTGCTTATCTTCTTCTTACCCACCTCTTTTGCTTGTGCCACCTAGACCATAGCATTTCCTTGGTTCTTGCGGTGACAATCGCACTGCTAGAGCTTGAGGGATTGTCTTGTGCTGTGTTAGTGCACACAGGTCGTGGTGCCCTACGAGTTGGTGTGGTCCGGGGAACCATGAGCTAGTGTCCCTGTTCCTTCGGCCTTCGTCTATTTTTCTATGGCGTGTTGGTCGAGAGAATGCGGAGGCTGTTCATCTCTTATCAATCCTCGTCGATCGAGTAAGACGTGGATTGAGCCCTCTTATTCTAACTTCTTCGGTTCATGTCCTTTACTATGACGTGATGATCGAAGTGTCAAGGAACCAATCTCTTTTCGCTTGCTTGTTTCCTTTTGGTGTTTATTTGTCGATCTCTTTGTTCCTTCCTTCGATTGCTGTAAAATATAATGGCGAGTGGATCAAAGGAAGGTGCATCCTTTTCTCTCCCCTTCTCTCTTTTGGCTCTTTCGTGCACAAGCCCTTGTATGATTGTACCCATTTTAGACCGTGGTGCTTCTTAGGTCCTTGCGGTGACAACCGCACCGCTAAGGCCCTAGGGGTGTCTAGGTGCATTTGGTGCACGTAGGTCGTGGTACCCTACAAGTGGATTTGAGTGTTGCGTGTTCTCTTGTGTCTCCGTTCCAATGCCTCGCCTTTCTCCATGGCGTGTGAATTGGGAGAAGTAGACCACTTCCCCTTTTGTTTTTCCCCGTCCCAACCTCTCTTCTGGTTAGCGAAGCTTTGGTCTATGTCATGTCCTTGGAACCATGCGAGTCGACTCGATCGACCGTCAAAAAACCATCTTTGCCGAGGACGTGATATGGATGGCCTAGCCAACCCTTCCCCTATTTCTTCTATCCCATTCTCTTTTGTTGCGCCAATTTTCGTGGCGTATAAGCTGAAGTACCATGGGACCAAGTCACAACTCTTGCATCTTGCGTTGTTATTTGTTCTTTCTTTAGTTGTGACTTGTGGGGTATAAGGCTACAAAGGCCAAACCCTATTGTGTTTGCTTTCCCTTCCCGCTTGCAATCTTTTCGGTTCCTGTCGGTTTCCATGACACCCGGATCGAAGGACCGCAAGTCATGGTGTGTGTCTAAGTTAAGCTAGGGTCCATGCCCCTTTCTCTCGAAGCCATACATGTTGACGCCATCAACCCGGGAAGTGTGGCTATTTTGAGGCTGTGACTCGAGCTTATACTTAGTAGACAACCACTCGTGTTTTATTATGAGCCCGAGGAAAGCGGACAATCGCCGTGAGGGCTAAGTCTTTTGGAGTTCTTTTGTCATTAGCCGCTCTTTCTTCGTCTCACTGTCTTTTGGGAGTTCGGATCTTGGTTAGGGATTGATTGCTTTCTTCTTTGTTCGTCGCTTTATCAAGGTAGTAGCATCGAGGGTGATGTTGAGCGGACCGGTGATCTGTTGGAGGCAGGAGACATGAGCAGCAACCAGATATGGATGACTATGGATCTATAATGAACAGGTGCCACGTCCCACCCAACCTCGTAGAATTCTATTAGACATGCATATACATAGATGCTAGTGCTTTACTTTCTGCAATTAAACTGATAGGTTGCATGGTAGATTGCTTGGAAAGCCTATACCTTGTCGCAACCTTACCCCTGCACACCCGCTGTTAGGATAGACACCCGCTTTACTTACTTGCTACTTCTACTTCGCATTATGTCATTGATGTGATGCTGAGTGGAGGATTGTTTTTGAGTGGCTAGGCACTGTGTGCCGGTATAATGATAATAACTGGGGAGATCTTGGCGTGTGTCTTGGGTGTGTGGTGAGGGTTGAGTCAATCGGACAGGTCCTACGACGAGTCTTGCCGGGGATGTGACCTGGGCATCCCCACGAGAGGTACCTGTGGCAGGTACATGTGATTTGAGGAGATCCCGGGGTGAGCCTCGGGATAGAGGTGCTGTGATGGCACGGAGAGGACCCCAAATTGAGGAGATGACCTGTCTGATCCCACCTAGGATCTGGAATAGCAAGGGAATCAGAACCATGAGCTTTATTCGTGCACACCACTCGTCCCTGAATGAGCGGGGTGCGGATGTCGATCGGTTTGGGCGATGCCATTACTGTCAGGTTGATAGGTGATAGAGTGGGTGGTACCGGCGGTTGAGGCCCGTACCATCCTAGATGCGCAGTAGTACCACAGTGGCCAGGTGATGCGTCTCCCAGTCTCAGTTTGCCGGTTCGCCGGGGAGCCCCAGGGCTGAGTGGAAGGATGGTATCGTTCCGGATCGGGAGATAGCCCATTGTCGGCCTAGGCGTTGTACAACATCGATGATGGCGATCTTGTGGGTACAGGTGTACATATTCTGCAGAGTTGATCGATCTATACGTATAGCCGTGTCCCCGGTTATGGACTCCTCATGACCTACGCCTCGCTTGCTTTAGAGAGATGAGTCCCTTCTTTTCTCCCCTTGGGTTTTGCAGGATCCGGCTGTGAGCCGCTGAGACAAGGACAAGAGGGAGTTGTCCTTGTCGCCTAGAGAGTGTGAGAGTGTGTGGTGAGATGTGTGTGGATGGGATGGATGTGTGGGAAATGTGTTAAAATTTGATATACAACTTACTACTATATTATTATTACTTAATAATGAACCTGCATAGGAAACCCATAGCCAAATATAGATTCTCTTGTCTACCCCTTGCATACCACTTTCCACAAAGCAAACGCAATGCATAGGGTGGGAGCCAGTGGCCAGTACAAATCGTACTGAAAGTTATTTAGCAGGTATGGATGCCATCTTCGACAACAACAACAAGGATCCGGAGGATTAGGTGGTCTTGTCCTACGCTCAAGGTTGGCTGTGAAGGAGGAGCCTTCACCCGCTGACGCGTTGCTTCTACTCTGATATCGTTTCGCGTGCGTCTTCCGCTAGTAGAGTGTTGTAGTAGGGTGTGAATCTCTAAGTTGTAATACTTGTAAACTTGTAATCTGCGATGTATGACTGTGGTACCAACTGTATGATAATAATGTGATAGCTTGGTATTTCTGGGACTATCACATTATGTTGTAATCTGTGGATTTCTCTTCGAGGAAATCGTGGATCGTTACACCGTGGCTTTTAGAAAAGCAGTTGTGAGTTGTGGCTTTTTAAAAAGGAGCTTCGAGAAAGTAGCTGTCATAAAGTTAAAAGCCCCTTTTGTTTGCTAGTTGTGGCTTCTGAAATGCTGCTCCCACCGACATGCGGGTCCTGCCCATCGCTTCTTCTCTCATCTTCTTTGTCCGGTGCGTGCATGGGGAGAAGGGGCTCGATGGGCTAAGCTACGCAGGTGAGGGGCTCGCCGGCCTCTGCCGCGCCGCGGTGGGGGCTTGTCGGCCCTTGTCGCCGCGCATAGGATGTGGCTCGCCGGCCACCACCTTGCAGGGGACGCGGCTCGTCAGGGAGGGGCAGTGCCGGGGGAGGGCACCCGCAAGGGAAGGGAGGGGCTCGCGCCGATAAGTGGCAGGGGCAGAGGTGCGTCGGGGAGTGGGCGGAGGGGTAGGACCAGAGTCAGGCGGGGCCATGCCCACTCGGGTGGGCGGGGGCGAGGCCGGTCTCAGGTGGGGGTGCGCCCGACTCAGGGTGCTGGTGGGCTGGCAGCGGGCTAGCTGGAGGTTGGCGGCGGGGGCTCGGCGGGGCGTGTGGCAGTATGGTGTCGGGAAGGAAAAGAAGAAGCAAAAAGTTTTTTGTTCCCCATAACGCATGGAAGGTGGGTAATCTTTGGGCTTAAAATCCAGTGAAAGCAGAGTCAAAGGTGCTTTTGGATTTGTACTAGAGTGAAAGTTGCTTTTGGGCAAAAGTATATGTGGCTTTTTAGCCGTTTGGTTGGCTTTTGACTTTTGCAAAAGCAAAAGCAGGTTGGAAAGCCAAACCAAAGGGAGCCTAAAGCTTTGGCTCTGTGGTACAGTTTTGTTCATGTTTGTGCAGTGTCTTTCTAGTATACTTTCTTTTAACACAATAGACAACTCTCCTGCCCTGTTTCAAAAAAAACATCTCTCTTAAAATTACCAACAATTGAATCAATAGACAGATGTGTAAATATTGTTATGAGATGGCATGATATTTTGATAATTAGTTTCTTATGCAAATGCCTCAATTACAAATCTTTTGGATTGTTCCTTCTTCAATGACTATCTTCTACACAGGCACACAACTTTTTTGGAGGTTTGCTTGGAGGAAGTCAATCTAATATGTTGGATTGATATATAGTAGTTGGAAAGATTGTCAACTGTATTTAAGATGATATAAGTGTATTGGTGACCGATTGAACTTGGCTAAAGTACATATGTTGATTAGGATAAAGCATCCATTACAAACTAGCCATAAAAAGGAAATTGGGGGCCATGTCTTGGATATTTGAGCTAGCTGTGTATTATAGCACTACACAGCTACTTGATTTTGTATCATACAAAATCTAGAAGACCAGAAGAAATGGATACTTGATCTAGTCACACACAAAAAAGGTTATTTGATCTCAATTTGGGGTACTTGTCCAAAAAAATCTATTCAAATATACTATACTTCCAAGCTACAGAAAGTTGTTGTATGTAAAATCCTATCGAAATGTTTGCCGAGCATTTCATTCTAGAAACCAACTATTGGCTCAAAATGGCACTCAAGATGTTGTGCTAATCAAACTTAACAAGGTCATATCTGCTTTTGAATCCAAAAGCATGTACAGAAAACATCAATAGGATATGCGCAGACACGAGACGATTAGATATTCCTAACGTTTGCTCAAGATTTACTATCACCATCGTAATGGTCAGAGAGTTCTGCAGTGGAGACTACTTTGAAGAGCGTCAGCTGCTAACAGCTTCCATAGAGCATGCCAATCGCTAGTGAGTACGAACACTGAGAAAGAAAGGAAAAAGTCTACTTACCCCCTAAACTATTAGGCTATGTCTAACCTTGACCCCCAATTACAAAACCGGGTATTCTACACTCTAAAGTTTCGCAAATCAGACAACGAACCCCCTAGGGCGGTTTGAGAGGATGGTTTCGCTGACGTGACGTCCAACGTGTGAGCGGTATTAGCATCCATGTCCACTGACGGGTGGGTCCCACCTGGATACTCCATCCCTTTGCATGCTTCACGGGAGGACCAAATTATGCATGCAGAGGTGGTTGCGTGGTCGTCGCCGTTGCCGCCGCGTACTAGCGCTCGTATGTGCCAACAACTCAACAAGACGAAGGCGAGAGCGAGGCAGGCAAGCTGTTTGATGGTCCAGGACGAAGGCTCGTCCCAGCTCCACAACTTCTCTGCCATGTCGGTCCATGCATCCCCCGGCGGAGCGTCCCCAGTGACGCCGTCGTGGCTGGCGCTGGAGCTTCGCTCCGACGAGCGTGGCCTCTGCCTCATCCACCTCCTCAACTGCGTAGCCGCTGCGGCAGCAGGGCGGCTGGACGCCACCAACGCCACGCTTGAGCACATCGCGTCGCTGGCATCCTATGACGGCGACGCCATGCAGCGTGTGGCTGCCGTCTTCGCGGAGGCGCTAGCGCGGCGCGTTCTGAGCTCGTCTTCGTGACCTCGCGGGCGGCTACGGCCATGCCAGGCGGGCACAACTCCGGCGAACACGAGCGACGTGACGATGGGGCTCCTTGTGCGTGACCAAGTCGTGTGGGTTCGGCTCCGGTGGGCACGACCTTGCGGGTGGGGCGGCCATGCCGGACAAACGCGGGCGGGGCTCCGGCGGTCACGACGGCGGGGTGCGGCTCCGGGCTGCGGGTGTACACGCACACCCATGGCCGTCGCAGCGCCAACATGAGCAGGCTGCATACCATCCAATCCCATCCGACATGAGCACGCGGAGACACACGTTGTTCCGGCGGCCGCGGCGCACACCGTGATGATGCACAGCGGCCGCACCGTGGTGTTGCTCACGAACTTAGGGTTCTGCACGGAAGACTGCAGCACGAAAGTGAAGCTGCTCGAGTTCGGCTGGTACACCAGCTCGCTCGGCATCATCGCCAAGAGGCAATGCATGAAGGAAGCATAGGAAGCTGACGAAGGTAGCAGCAAGGTATTGCAACACAGCAAGCACACGCTGAGAGCTGCAACAACTTTCCTTGTGGACGCGGCTCTGCTCAATGTTGGACGGCTCGGGCTCACCGGCCGGAGAATGCTCCGGCGCACGATGGCCTAGGACGAGGTGTCGGAGAGGTCAACAGGGCAGAGGATGTGCTGGTGGCCTAAGGAATCGGCCCGGGACTGCTCAGAGGCGGTGGATTTGGGGCAGCGGTGCGGTCAGCCGGGTAGAGGAGACGCCACCGCGGTCGGCGTTCATGCGCTGAGCGAGCACATCGTAGGTGAGCGAGGCAAAGGGTCGTCGACCTCGGCGGCGCCGACGCCACGCAGTGGCTCGAGCTGCTCCACCTCCTGACCGTGTGGCTCGAGGGCCCGCCGCACATCCACCTCACTGACGTGCATGAGAACACAGACGTGCTCATGCAGACAACCATGGTGCTCACCAAGGAGGCGGAGCAGCTGGACATGCCGTTCCAGTTCAACCTCGTCGTGTCCTGGCTCGAGGCGCTGGACCTGGAGTCGCTCCGCGTGAAGACCGGCGAGGCGCTGGCCGTCACCTCCAGCCTGCAGCTGCACTGCCTTCTGGCCTCCGACACAGCCACCAGAGCAGCAACGACAGTGAAAGGGAGAAAACAGAGGAGGGATGGGGGGCATCCTGACAGGTGGGGCCCACCCGTCAGTGACCATGGACGCCATCTCCTTCGCCAGCATGTAACACCGCTCACACGCTGGACGCCACGTCAGCGAAACCACCCTCCCAAACTATCCTAGGGGGTTCGTTGTCTGGTTTGCGAAACTTTAGAGTGTAGAATACCCGGTTTTGTAGTTGGGGGCCAAGGTTAAGCACAGTCGAATAGTTCAGGGGGGTAAGTAGACTTTTTCCGAGAAAGAAAACAAAACATACTTTATGAAGTAACAAAAGGAGGATGTTGGGCTTTTTATTATGGTCTTTATGGACCACCTGCATGTTCATAAAATAAGCAAGGTGAAAGAGAATATAATTGGTGGAATATTGGATATATTGCATTGGACCTCATGGGCTAATTATATAGGGTACATACGACTAACACCTCTTGTGGCTAGACAATATGGTACTATTCCTATTACTCTAACATCCCCCCGCAGTCACAGCGGGAGCGCTACAGACGATGAGACTGGAGAAGAAGCTAACAAGCTAACATCCCCCCGTAGTCAAAACAGTCAATGCATCGCGTATGCTGTGGCTGGAGAAGAAGTCGATGAGTCCTTATGCAAGGCGGTAGCCCTTTGTGCCGATGTCAAGGTAGCCGAGCAAGAGAGCGCAATAGTCGTGGTCGGAGAAGTCGTGCTGAAGATTGCCGAGGTCGACGTAGTTGTGGTCAGGTTGCCGTGTCGATGGAGCTGCAGGTACAGGTGCACAAGGGGCACCATGGTGATGACGGAGACACGTCGAGGCAGCCGTCGTGGAAGGGGGCGATGCCGAAGTCGACGCAGTCAGGGCCGTTGAAGATGTAGACGAAAGGTGACGATGCAATCGAGGCAGATGGGACGGGAACGGGAGGGTCGATGCCGAAGTCGATGCAGTCAAGCCACCTGTCCGCCGATGCGGTGGCTGGATTAGCCAGACCCAGCAGCGCGTCGGGGACGAAAGCACGCGTCGGTGTTGCCAATACCGAGCGTACAAGGGAGAGGGCCCCAACCACGGTAACGTGCCGTGGTTGTGCTGGATGAAGAAGAAGCAATGCGGTAGAGAACACGTTGACGAGCATGGCTCAGCGACGACGCGACGGGTGGTCGGCGAGCAGGGCTCAGCGACAGCGCGGGTAGTGGCAGCTCGATGACGAAGACCCGATCAGCAAGACGAAGACCTTGTGCAGACGGACAACGCAACAAAGATTGCGCAGCACAGACGTCGATGCACAGGGGACGACGATGTAGATGCAACGACGAAGTGGACACACGGGCGGCGATGCTTCGGCCCGATGAGGCGATGCAGCAAGCATGCAACACTGTTGCTCGGAGAAGATGCGTGTACGACTCGGCGCGATGCCGAAGTAGTACGCGCGAGGTCGATGGGCGATGGGCGACTCAATCCCGATCAGTGATTGGGCAAACCAAAAAGATACAGTAGCAGGGGATCAGGTGTTCCTAGCCTCGATCGGACCGTGCGGGATGCACGACGTGTCGTGGACGCGCAGGGTCGAAGACGTCGACGCAAATGGGTAGATCCGCCCGATAACAGCGACATGCTAGATCCGACTGCCTCCATGGCAGCCCATGATCGAGGCGTGTTGTTGTACCTGGTCGTCACCACGGCGGCACGACACGGGACGAGATCCATCTGCCTCCATGCAACGAAGATCAAGAAAGTGTTGACGACGACAGCTCGACGACGAGTCCGGGGACGTGGCGGCGGCAGCCCGACGATGAGTCCAGGGACGAGGCGACGACAGCCCGACGACGAGTCCGGGGACGTGGCGGCGGCGACGAGTCCGGGGACGAGGTGGCGGTAGCCCGACGACGATCGAGTCCGGGGACGTGGCGACGGCGGCCCGACGATGAGTCCGGGGATGTGGCGGCGACCCGACAACGAGGGGAGATCCCGATCTGCTGCGGGACGACGATGATGGCAGCCGGATCAATAGGATCGGGCGCGTAAACAAGGGCGCTGCCCTCGGCGGAGATCGATCCCTCCCCGGGGGCGCGCGACGGAAGCGGCGGCGGCTAGGGTTAGGATCTAAACCTAGGCGAAAGATACCATGAAAGAGAATATAATTGGTGGAATATTAAATATATTGCATTGGGCCTCATGTGCTAATTATATAGGGTACATAGGACTAGCACCTCTTGTGACTAGACAATATGATACTATTCCTATTACTCTAACACAAGGAGAATAGAGAAGGAGAAAAATCAACTTGCCTCATTCACAGGCAATTTTTATATCAAGACTGCTCAGACAAATAGCAAAAGCTTGAAATGCTGATATTGGATAACGGTAGTCCATGGTGAATAAGTCTTTTCCAATCTTTCAAAGTCGGTTGTCATTATTCTCTTGGTTCCCTGGTCCATTGTCATCAGAAGCCACCAACTGAAAGTTTTGAACCGAGGCAACAATGACCTGCCCACGGAAATTCAGGCACCAACACGCCCTGTTCACTTGGCTTATCAGCTACCGAAATAGTATTTTTGTCTCACAGAAAAACAGCTAAAAACGACATCAGCCACCTTATCAGCCATCGAAACGATCAAACGAACAGGACCAGCCACCTTATCAGCCACTGCAGTTGTTCAGCCAGACTTGTTTTTCAGGACCAGCCTATCTTCCTTCTGAGTGGTTGATTGCGATGTTGAACTTTCTATCCGATCTAGAGAATGGAATTGATGGGCTAGATTCAATGCTGGTAAGAAGAAATTCAGTCTGCATAGGAGCTTTTGGCCATTCCAGTTTGATGAAATGAAGTAAGCCATTACACATCTTCGAACTTCTACCAGTAACAGTAATATGAATTTGAAATTTGTCATATATGTAAATGTATAGTTAGTATACATGGACACAACTATTTCAGTAAATATTGGCACTTATCCATGCATTCTGTTTATTATCTCGATCAACGCAATCCTACATGATAGAAAGACAACAAAATATTCATGTTTAATAGTTTAAGCCCATGGATTGATGATCAAATATTATCATAAAACACCAGAGTGACTACAACTCCCGGAAGCGGGAATTATTCAATGGATCAATGCACACCTACCTTGGAGAAATTTTCCTCGAGCAGCAGCTGGGCATCATCCATGGACACTACTCTGGCATCATCCATAGGGGCTTGGCAGCGGCGACTTAAAGAAGCAGCAGCACTACATCAATGCACAGTTGGATTTTCCTGCCGCCGCCGCTGCAGCCTCCCATGAGCATGGCCAGGGACCGGGAATCTTCCCGCCGACCAGTCAGATGGAAGTCGTCTGCCGACCACCTGACTGGCTCACGATGACTCCCGCACGGAAATGAAGACAGCCCACAGAAGTACGTCATGGCCCAGGTCGAGGCCCACGTATCTCGACGTGTTGTTGCCGTTGGCGCGAGCAATAAGCGTCACGTGGCGTACGTAGCCGCCTGCTATCGCCGTTGGTTTGTTTCTTTCCTTTTCTTTCGTTTCTTTTTCCTTTCGTTCTTCGGTGTTGTGTTTTTCTTCTTTTTATTTTTACTAGCAAATGTGCCCGTACGTTACAACAAAACTCAATACGTGTCGAAATTGAACTTTGTATATTATCCGGTAAACATGTCCGTATATTGTAACGAATCATAGTACGTGTACGAATCAGATTAGGGGAGCCGGACCAAAAAAGTGGAGGAGAGAAATTTTACTTCTTTATTATTAGGTATAGATTTATTTCCCTTGTATGTTTTTTCATTTCCTTTATTCTTTGAGTCATCCATTTCATTTCATTTCATTTTTTTATTTTTTGTTATATGTCGGCTTTTATTCTTCTTTTCACCTTTTTATAATTTTCTTTATTCTTATTTATTTTTCATTTGTCGTAACTATTTTTTTCTATTTCTATTTTTGTGTTTTTTCTTCTATTTACCTTTTATTCTCTTTTTTATGTTTCATTTACATTTTTTATTGTTATTTTGATTTTTCTCTAATTACTTTTTTGCTTGATTTTGTACATATATATTATATGAGATATATTTCATGTTTCTATAATATATGTGATTATTTTTTATATATACTTGCATTTCTTATTTCTGTGTTTATTTCTTTTTTTGTTAGTTTACTATATTTACTTAGTTTAATAAATTTTTTTTCATCCTTTTTATTTTTATATATATGCAATATTTACGTATTATAAATAAGACATTCCATGATATACTTTGTGATATTCTGTGATATTTTTTCTATTTCATTTATTTTACTTTTGATATGATATATGCATTTATTTAATCCATTCATATTGCATGATTGTTCTATGTTATATTTGATGTTTATGTAGTATACATTTGATGTTATATAATGTATTTTTTGTGATATTCACATAGTCTACACATAATGTTCTTTGATATATGATGTGATGTTCATGAAATATACAGGTAATGCTCATGTAATATACATATGATGTCACGAAATATATTATTGTTCACAAAATATATATGTTGCCATATAGTATACACGAGGTGCTCTATTATGTATTTTTAGATGTTCACGTAAAATGAATGTGATGTTTTATGATGTATTTTGTGATATTCACATAGTATACATGTAATATTCTAAAATATATTATTTGATGTCATGAAATATGTATATGATGTTCTATAATATATTTATTTATTCAATTAGTATCCATGTGATGTTTTTAAATTTTTGGTCTTTTATTTTTTATGTTTTGTTGTAAGTTTTTTCTATTTCTATATATGTTACTACTCTGTTATTTATGTTTGTGTATTATATATGTTTTTCGATTGTTGGCATGTGCCATGTTTGTTTTTGAGTATTCATATACTTCTCGTGAGATGTTATCGTATAGTATGTATGTGATGTTCTTTGATACATTTAAGTATGTTCATATTGTATAAATAGAATGTCCGTGTAGTATATCTGTGATGTTTTAGGATGTATTTAAGCATGTTCATATTGTATAAATGAGGTATTCATGTAGTATTATGTGATGTTTGTGTAGTATATACATGTGATTTTTAGTTTTTCTTATTTTATTTCCCCTCATATTTCATTAATTTATTTTCTATTTATGTTATTTATTGATTTATTCACATATATATTCATAGCATTTGTTATCTATTTTTATTTCCCTTTTCTCTTCTTTATTTTAGTCTAGTTATAATAGTTATTCTCCTGTTTCCAACATTTAATGAGATATGTGTGATGTTTATGTAGTATATATGTGATGTATTTATTATATATTTTACGATGTTCACGTACTATACTTTTGATGTTCTTTGGTATATTTCGTTATGTTTACGTAGTATATATGTGATGTTCTATAATATATTTCATGATATTTGAATTTTCCTATATTCTAGCATATATTTTTATTTTTTATTTCCTATATTTTTGTTATTTAATTTTTTATTTCCTATTTTCATGATATATATAATGTTCTAGGATATATTTTGTATTTACACATAGTATATATTTATGATATTTTATTCTTTAATTTTTTAGTTTTTTTTTATTTATTCCTTTCCTTTTTATTTATTATTTATTTTTCTCTACTATGTAGCTTTTTATATTACACTAGCAAATATGCCTGTACGTTGCAACGAAAATTGATTTTTTCTCTCTCGATTTTGATATTGTCATTGTTCCATACACAATCATGATAAAAATTCACATATGAAAATATCTTATTTGTTTATTTATTATATATGTTTAGTCATGGATGGCAACGTGGTGTCCTTTTAATTTTGATTTAGAGTTATTTTGTTTTTTATTAGTACCGCAACACATGATTGCTTAATTTCTACTCTTATTATCCTATTTCTACTTTGATTAGAATTCCTTTTCATTGCTTAATTAATATTTTTATTATCCTATTTCTACTTAGATTAGAATTCCTTTTCATGTTATTGGGAAGTCTTACGTGCTTGATATAGGGTTTAGAGCTCTATTTGGATTACAATTATAACTCCTATATTTTAAGGTTATATTAAGAAACCCTATTTGTAATTGAACTATATTTCATGCTAGATAAGAGCTATTCTAACTCGTATATCGTATATGAGCACATGTTATTGAAGAATCATGGCCCCATTGGTTTTGGTGATTAACGACAAATGGAGATTATTATGGCTAATGTGTGTTTTGCAAAGGCTATGCGTAGCTTAGCCATAGTGATTAATGTGAATGGACATTAATGGTTATCACTTAGCCCCCAAGATGGACATCGTTTCGGATTTCAAAGAGACATGATGAAGTTATGATTTTTCATTTGAAGTCGTTAAGATGCTAAAAATAATTAATAGCATATTTAAACGTAACAGTATTTTTTACTGCAAGCCACAAGCACGATGAGAGCCTCCTGCCGACCGCCCGCTCCTCCCCCCTCCGCACCTTCACCGTCGATGAAGTCCTTCTCCAGTGATCTAGTGGTGCTCTCCCTCTGGCTATGGGATCCTCCTCGGATCTGATTGATAGATTGGACTTTGATCGTGGTCTGGAGTTCCAAGACAAAGTCCGACACATCTTTAGGTCGCCGGTACACCACCCCCTCTCGTCCCCTGATGGATCCTTCTTTCTCCTGGTCACCTTCCGCCGTTTTCTCTTCCGGCTTACGGAAGAATCTGTCGCGCTTGCCTTGCAATCTTGTTTGAGGGGTAAATCCGAGAAGTTTCATGTAACTTTTCTAAGTCACAATCACTTTCACATTTCGGTGTTCTCGAAGTCAGTCGACTTTTACATTTATAAACTTCTCCGCATCATCACGGCCTCTTTTGATTGTTATTTCCATCTGTGGAACAATGGTACTCCTCACTGGGAACGTGAGAAACGTTTCTGGGAACTGGAGCAAGAAAAGGAGTGGAATTTGGTTCTCTCCAAGAGTAAGAAAAGGGATGCTGCCAAATCACTTAGAAAAGTTTCATTTGCAAAAAATCTAGTCCAGCACTGTTCCCCCCTTGTGATCGGATCTCTTTTGGAGTTTTTTCTGCCCCTATTAAGATTTCCACTGGAAAGCTCACTTTCGGAAATCTTAATCCAAATTCTACTAGAGATGTCCATGTTCTTCGTCCCTGCATGGATCATGCAACCGACATGCATGGTCACGTATTTTCCGGCGCTTTGGGTGCACCTCAGATTTCAAATTTTGAACCTCTTCCTAAAGGGACACCTTGCTCTATCTGTCTTGGCTTTGGCCATCTGGTCTTGTTGGTCTTGCCTCTATTTTGGTCACACCAACAAATCTTATCGGTCTAAATCTATTTGCGCCTTCTCATGGCAGCCGAAATCCATTTGTCTGAAGGCCAAAAGCTTCAAGACCCGTTCCTAGCCCACTCTATCTTGGACCCCGAAGACCTTTTTGACTAAGGGAACTGCCATCCTTGATTCCCATGCCCAAAACTCGGACGCTTCGCCTTCCCATATCATCCAACAGCGCGAATCTGCTGAACAGTGCAAAATCCGACCGCTCTCCCAATCTCCGCCGCCTCCACTAGAAAACCCCACCTCAATCCCCGAGTTGTCCTCTGCTACACCGTCTCCTCCTTCCACCGACGATCCGTGCTTTGGCCATCTAGATATGGCCAACTTCCCGATGAATCCTCGCCCCTTCTTGGTGGGTGATTTGCAGATCGATCATGGCTGGAATCGCCCGGCCAGGGGGCGAGTTGCTCTTGGTGGCGAACCTACAAGAGAGCATGAGGACTTTGCTATCGTCACAGTTGATCCGATGCCCGACGACGACAAACTTCTGTGGCCAGTTCTTACTGATGTCTGTCAGTTTCTGGAGCACCACGAGCAGGTTCATATCGTCTCTGCTCATCTGTCCCCTTTAGGTTTGGGTTTGATCAAATTGCAATCAGTTGTGCAACGGGATAGACTTGTCCGCAACTCTCCATATCATCCTGACCAAAACCTAGTGGTACGTGTGGTGAAACACGATGAGGGTATCAATGCTAGATCATGTACTTACATCAGGGACTGATGGATAATGATGCTGGCCTTCCCTCTAGATTTTCAGAAAGAAGTGTTTGTCAGAGCCGCTGTAGCTCCTTTTGGACGAGTGCATGAATGGTACCGTGACACTAACAGGTCTAGAATCCTAGTCAAGGCCCTGATTATAAGCCAGGATAGAGTTCCCATGAGCTTGGTCATCTTAAGGGGTACTATGATTGGTGGTATGGGCAGATCCTGGATTGTGCTAGTTTACATTCTGAATGGTAACTTTCCAGATGCGTTCCCTGCTAATGAAGATCCTGTTCCCTTCGATGGGGAACCTCACCCTGAGCACGGTCCTGTTGTGTTTGGTCCACATGCTCTGGAGCCATACTGGCAGAATGAACTTCAAGGCGCGGCTGAAAACCTGGGTTTTTTGGTGCTGATCATCATCAGCACATCAACCATTAGCATGGCAACTAGCAGCAGGGTGCTCAGGGTCAGCAAGTTGATAACATGGCAGACAATATGGAAGTGGATGATGATGATGATGATGATGAATGGCCTGCTTGGAATCCTTAGAACTTCGTGGCTGACAATGTGCAACAGATACCCCAACACCCTTTTTTCCCCAAGATCATCTCGACCTGAACTTGTCTAGGTCTTCCATGAGGTTCCTACGTGGGCAAGGTCCTGACTTGCCTCTAGATTAGGTCTTTGGAGCTGTTGATGAGGACAGTTCTTCCTCCAGTGATGCTTCCTCGACTCTCTCAGAGCAGTAGGCTCGTTTTAATGATGCTCAAGCTTGATGTGCTCACATGTTGATCTTTGTCTCAAAGGATAAACCGTCAGATATTTTCCTTCAAGGAAACCATCTTAATAGGCCCATCATGATCGACAGAAGCAGCTTCCTCTCACCTGCTCCTCAATCCTCTCAAGGCTGGGAGATTGTGCCTTGGGTTCCTGCATCAAAAATTGTTGGTATGATCCTGAAAAAAGAAAGAGCCAAGGCAACTCTCATGCCACTAGGTCTAGTCCTGCTTCTTGGTCCCCCGCCAAAATTTGAATTCACTCATGATCAAGAAAGGCCCAGTCCAGCTAGGCCCATGGCCCATCTGAATAAGAGGACAGGGGGTAAGAAGAATTCCCTTGCTCTACCCTCTCTTATCTCCTTAAATATTATTTCTTCTCCTTTAGCTCAAAGCAAAGTGAGACGTAGTCCTAGAATTTCTTCTAATCTCAACGGCTATTGTCCTACAGTTAGGCTGAGTGACAACCCCTCCAAAAAGAGAAGATTGCGGCTGTCCAGATAGATGAAGCTACAAGCCAGACAGGGCCCATCCCACTCTCAGTGCTCCAAGGGTGGGGGAATCAACTGCGGTGTGGCTCCTGAGGACCTCATTGATGATGCGCTGCTCCAAGCGCCCTCAACTAACAATCCAAGCAATGATCAAGATGAGTAATCAGTTGGAAAATGGCGGGCGGCATAGGGTCCTGTACACCAGTGTCCTTTTGCAAAGTACCGTTGTGTTTCTTTTGGCTTGTTCAGAACTTTAGCCCAGCTTTGTCTGTGGTCGTGGTTGTACCCCTCATTCTCTGCTACTCAGTTTGTGTTCTGGTTACTTTATTGTTGCCCTTTTGGCCTTAATATTCTAGACATGTTAAGCATCAGCTTGCACACCCAGTTTTCCAATGAATACGAGAAACTGGCATATTCTATGTTGGAATATTCGGGGTATTAACGCTAGTGAAAAATGGGATGTGGTCAGAAATAAAATAGAAGAAAGCGCCTGCACTGTTATCTGTCTACAGGAAACAAAACGTGATTCGTTTGACACATCCTACAACAGAAAGTTTGCCCCACGTCATTTTGATCGCTTTGATTTTATTCCGTTAGTTGGTGCCTCGGGTGGTATTCTAGTGATCTGGAACAACAACATTTTCTCAGGCGTCGTCCTTGATAAGCAAAGTTTTGGAATTTCTATTGCCTTTAGCTCGGTTCATAATCTTGACACCTGGAAGCTCACAATAGTGTATGGTCCCTGTGATGAACATGCCCGTTCGTTATTTATTGATTGGTTCCGTGGTCACGACATCTCAGAATTCGATAACTGGATTTTTCTTGGGGATTTCAACTTCTACAGGTCAGCCGAGAACCGAAATAAGCCAGGGGGAAATATTTCTGACACTCTCATCTTCAACAGTGCCATTGGCCACCTGCGTCTAGTGGAATTGCCCCTGAAAGGCCGGGCCTTTACTTGGAGCAATATGCAATCTAAACCTCTACTGGAACAGTTGGATTGGTTCTTTACGTCTGCGAACTGGACCTTAGATTTCCCCAATACAACTGTACTTCCCTTGGCCAAGATTACCTCGGACCATATCCCTTGCAACGTGGTGATCAGCACAAACATACCCAAGGCAGACATCTTTCGCTTTGAAAATTATTGGGCAAAGCAAGCTGATTTCCAAGACACAGTAATGAGCTGTTGGCTCTCTCCCCCCTGGCTTACTGATAAAGCACAAAACATCTCTTCAAAGTTTAAGGCCCTAAGAGCTTGTCTCAAATCCTGGAGCAGTTATATCTCTAACCTGAAGTTACTCATTGTTAACTGTAACAGGACTATCTACTTCCTGGATACTTTGGAAGACAACAGAGGTCTTTTTAACCCAGAGAACAATCTCCGTAAGGCAGTGAAGAAAAGTCTGGAAACCTGGCTGCACTATAAAAATCTGTACTAGAAGAAAAGACATACGGTAAATAGAATAAAGCTGGGGGACGAGTGTACCAAATTCTTCCATGGTATGGCTACCATCTCATACAGGAGAAATTCAATTGCTCAGATCAAGAACGAGAACGACGTCTGGATACTGGATCATGCAGGTAAAGCTGGGCTCCTCTGGAATGTTTTCAGAAGCAGGATGGGTACATCCTTGGATCCAATTATGCTCTTTGATCTCCAAAACATAGTACCCCACATTGAAGATTTAGAAGAGCTTGTCCTCCCCTTTTCTCATGAGGAGATTGATCTAGTAGTAAAGAGAATGCCAAGTGACAAAGCCCCAGGTCCAGACGGTTTCAATGGCCTTTTCCTGAAAAAGTGTTGGCACTTCATTAAGATGGACTTCTATGCCCTTTGTGAGGACTTTTATGAAGAAAAAACCAACCTAGCGCCAATCAACACCTCTTTTATCACGCTAGTCCCAAAGAAGGATAGTCCTGAATCAGCCAATGACTATAGGCCCATTGCTCTTCTGAACATCACACTCAAGGTAATAACGAAGATCCTTGTTGATAGATTATAGGCAGTGATACTTAAAATAGTCCACCAAAATCAATATGGTTTTATCAAAAGCCGTACCATTCAGGACTACCTAGCATGGAGCTATGAATACATTCATCAATGTCATCAGTCTAAGAGGGAGGTAATACTACTGAAATTGGACTTCGAGAAGGCATTCGACACTGTCGAACACTCTGCAATTCTTCAGATAATGTCTTGTTTAGGCTTCCCCGGTAAGTGGCTTAATTGGATACATTCAATCCTATCCTCTGGATCCTCAGCAGTCCTACTCAATGGGGTACCGGGAAAATACTTCAAGTGTAAAAGAGGTGTTCGACAGGGAGATCCCCTATCCCCTCTTCTTTCCGTGATAGCAGCAGAGCTACTCCAGATCCTAATCCATAAGGCAATGCAGGATGGACTGCTCAAGCTCCCTATCCCCCAACCTATGAATGACTTCCCAATAGTCCAATACGCAGATGACACACTCCTAGTGATGCAAGCAGATGCAAGACAATTGTTCTTTCTCAAATCCCTGTTACACATATTCTTTAACTCCACTGGCCTCCAAGTAAATTACAGAAAATCTCACATGTATCCAATCAATGTATCAGGCTAGAAGCTTTCTATCCTGGCAAATACGTTTGGATGTGACATAGGGTCAATGCCCTTCACATACTTGGGTCTACCAATGGGAACCACAAAGCCAAGAATGGACGACCTCATGCCAATGATGAATAGAGTTGAAAGGAGTCTGTCTACATGTTCTACATGGCTGTCTTACTCAGGGCGTCTAGAAATGATCAACTCGGTCATAACTACCATCACAACCTTTTCCATGTGTTAACACTGGATTTTTGTATGCTTAGGAGAATGACAGGTAGGCCAGCAAGCAGTGGTGTTCGGAGCATTCGGCAAGTATCCATGCGGTCGGCTAGTTTCGGAGCAATTCGGCAAGTGTTTGTGTGGTCGGTTAATCTCCAAAGATTCGGCAAATGATCGTGCGGTCGGCTATTCTGAGAAGGGGTGGTTTTCTGTTGAAGGAGAGACAAAAACGGCAAGTGAGAGCCGAATCAGGCAACAGACATCGCGACGATTAAGGAAATGAAGACTTTGAAGGAAAGACTAGGGTTAGAAGTGTCGTGTTTTTCCTTTAATATTTGTAGTCGTATCATTTTAGGACTCATGTCATGTCCAGGGTATAAATATGAACCCTTGGCCATTGTAAAAAGGGTTCACAACCAATACAATACAACCGGCCCCGTGCCAACTTTGTGTCCTTTGTCGTGTCGTCGAGTTCTTCGAGAGGAATCATCGATCCGTCGACCTCCGTAAGTCTCGGCAACCTTGCTATCATGTCTAGTATCATGCGGTGGATTTAGATGTTGATGCAAGTAGTCTTGTTTGTTTTTAATGATCGTACGGCGGATCTTTGCTTGACAATCAAGAAGTCTTTGCTGATGTTTTGTTTATGAGTACACACCGTGCGGCAGGTGCTTGCTCGATATGCTTAGCAAAAGCAAGATAGTTATCGGCTCTATTAGATTTGGCAAGATCTAGTAGATTCATCCAAATTCTATGTGTTTCATGTTTTATATTTGTTATATATTTGTAACACTCTTTTGCCCAATCTAGAATGATACGGTTCGGCTTTATCTTTTCTTGTAGATCTATTCTTGTTTTAATAGTTAATCATATTGTTCATACGAATAGATCTCATGGTCATAGTAGCCGAATTAGTTTAGATCTAGATTGTTACGTGTTGCGGGTTCATACATGTTAACTACGTTGAAGCTTTGATAATGTTGGGTGTCGTGCGGCAGATGCAGGCTTTAGATTAGTTTAATCGTGTTTTCTTATATGTTCCTTCATCATGGACCCCAACTCGGTTGGATTTGCCGAGCTTGGTTATGCTTTAACTCATAGTTAATCATGATTCGTCCATACGTACTTTTTCATGCAAAGCACATTCGGCTATCAACTTTTTCACATGCTTATTGTTTGTTTTAGCCGAATGATCTATAAAACTTGTTGGCAGATAGCTTCTATAGCTATATGTCGTCATAAGTGGCTTCAGGGCCGTATATATGGAACTGTCTGGTCTCATCCGGCATGTTCCAGTTTTATATCTAATAATTTTCATCCCTTGTTAGTTTCAGGTCAAACTGACTGGCACGTTTCCGGACTTCGAAACACCCGGGCACCCGATTGAAGCTACGCTTTCCGGCTTGCTGTGTGTTGGGCACAGTGCGTCACATTTTGTGTCAACACCATGTGCACTATCAAGCTTCCAAAGGGAAAATTGATAACATTGATAGAGCAAGGAAGCAATGTCTTTGGAGAGGCAATGATCTGGAAAAGAAAGGAGCCAATTTAGTGGCCTGGTCTGTGGTGCAACAACCCAAAGGCAAAGGATGCCTTAGCATTCTCAACCTCAGACTACAAAATGATGCTTTACTCCTAAAGCAACTCAGTAAGTTCTATAACCAGGCAGATATACTTTGGGTGCAAATCATCTGGCACAAATACTATCCTAGTAAGGTGCCCCATGAAAGTAGGGAAGTAGGTTCTTTCTGGTGGAAGGATATACTCAAACTCAATCATTTATTTCGAAGCTTTTCCAGATGTGAACTGGGTAGGGGTACAAAAGTCTATTTTTGGGATGATCCCTGGAATGATTCAGTTCTCTCGGATGACTATCCACGGTTGGCTTCCTTTGCAAAGAATGGGAAAGTTTCTGTTTTTGAAGTAATGCAGGCTGAAGAATTAGATCACATATTCAACCTGCCACTGTCACAACAAGCCTTTCAGGAATTAGAAACACTCCAAGCACAGTTGCAGATCCTACCCTATGAGGCCGATGCCAAGGATCGTTGGGCGCCCATACGTGGTAACAAGTATTCATCTAGGAAATTCTATGCATATATCTTCAGCACTGTGGAATCTCACCCGGTATGCGAGTTCCTATGGAAGTCTCGCTGTACGCCTAGAGTGAAGTTCTTCGCCTGGCTCATTCTGGTGGACAGATTAAACACCAAGTCCATGCTTCACCGTCAGCATCTATTCATACAGGCAGATGCTGTTTGTGTTATGTTTGACAATGGTGAAGAAGAGACAGTTCATCATCTTTTCTTTGACTGCCCTTTTGCAAAAGAGTGTTGGTCGAAGCTAGATTTCATCTGGGATGAAACCCTACAGCTACACGATAAATTGTTGCAGGCAACAGTTGCAAATGCTACTCCTTTCTTCACTGAGGTAGTGCTAATAGCCACCTGGGAACTGTGGAAGCTCTGCAATGATAAGATCTTTCAAAGAAGAAGCCCAAGCATCTCCCTTTGGCAGCAGAATTTCAAGCACCAATGTAACCTTCAGTCTGTTAGGTTTAGATAAGACTCAATTTCAGCTTTTTGTGTTTGGCTAGACGCCTTTAGTTAAGACATTTTGTAAGTTTTCCCTGCCGTCCCCTTTTTTAATACAAATATTGAAACTATGGGGATCTCCCCCATAGTCTTTTCCGGTAAAAAAAAGAGAAATGATGAAGATCCTAGAGTGATAGGAATAAGTGCCATAAGGAGATGAAGGACACTTAGTATTTAGATAGAGCTTTATTTGATCTTTGACCATACTATCAAGAGGGGTTGAGACTAGTAGCTTGACTTAGGAGAGCTTCATGACTTATGTGTGGTGCACACTTGACTACCTTAGCTCTAAGCAGGCCTATGGTGACCGTAAGATAGCCTAGAACAACTCTCATATTCATCGCAACAAAAATTGGAGTTGAGAGAGCAGTTTTCTCGGCGTTGGACGTTGAAGACCTAGGCGACAGACGCTGTCCGTCGCATCAGTCAGTGGCGCCGGACGCTGGGGTATTTGCCGCCAAGCGTCCGTTGGCCTTACAGTGAGTGCCAGAAAAGCTCGAGAGCGATAGACGATGTCCGTCGGCGTTGCGTCGGACGTTGAGGAGTGTCCATCGGCCTTACTGAGAGAGTTGTTTTCAGCCAGTTGCGACGGACGCTAAGGTGCAGCGTCCGTCACCAAAGCGACGGAGCGTCCGTCGCCTGTTTGAATGAACAGCAACTAGCCGTTGGGGCTTGTGATGGCGCATCCGTCGCCTAGGCGTCGGAGCGTCCGTCGCCAACTTAAAGGCTGTTCTTCAGCAGCCCGTGGACTGGCTGTGTGTGGGGGTATTTATACCCCATCCCTTGCCTTCCCCACCTGCCTTTGCTCATTTGGATTGCTGAGAAACCTTGTGAGGTGTGGGAAGAGAGCAAGAGCCCTAGAGAGAGAGAGAGTGATTTGCGAATCCATCCATCCATCCTCTCCCTAGTTCATCCAAGAGATCAAGTTGTGCATCCACTCTAGTTGTGAGGTGTTGGCACAAATTATGATGCTCTTTTATATAACTAAAATGTTGCCAATAACCTCAGGATCAAGGATAAAACAATCATCGCATAAGCATATTTTATCAAATAACAAGTTCCACATATCCATGAGTATTTTATTGCAGGAGTGAAGAAATGAAGCAAAGGAGACCCAGTGGGACCCACATAGGGGGTCGGTCGACCACCCTGTGGGCCCACCAAGTCTCCCCCCTCGTCCATGATCCATGAGAAGCATCTCAGAGTGATTTCCAACCCTTGGATCAGTCTATTCTTTCTCCCAACAACTCACATGCAACGTACATGGATTCAAGGGCCCATACCAAAGAGATCAACACGACAACTACCTCAGAACAACCACCCAACATCTATGTCAAGTGGGACCAGCACTGGGGAGGAAGAAGTGTGCTAGTGACCCCCAGGGGGGGTCGGCCGACGGCCCCCACTCAGTCCCTGACCAGTGGGGCCTCACCCAGAAGGCGAAGGGGTGGCCCACTGGCCATAAGGGGGGGGGTCGGCCGACCACCCCCCTAGGTCGGTTGGACCCCTGTCAACCGCCATATCAACCAACACATGATGGAAATCCACACCATTCATCCTAGGTGGTTACAAGTCGGTTTGATCCAAGGGAGGAGGATTGAAGCTCCCTGGATCGATGACGTGGTGCTGGAGTAGCCCCTACTCTACCCCCCACTATAAATAGAGGCCAAGACCTCCCTCTCTAATCATGATGTAATCCATACAAATCACTATTGTTCTCAAGTGGAGATTAGTCTAGTGGTGTTCTCTAGTGTGGGAGTTAGAGTTGAGTTGAGCTTTGCTCAGGCTTTCCGGAGTTGGTATAAGCTCTTGTATCTTTTCCCTTTTGTAAGACTTTACTTATTTAATGCAATATTCCTTCTTTACTTTACTTAGTCCTTACTTTGTGCAATATTATACTCGTTATAGTATTGTTGTGGTTTATCTTGTCAATTAGTTGTTATAAACTAGATTGAGATCCTTGTGGCCTTTCCTGTATGCGATCATCGCCCGTCATAAGGTGCTCTAGTTGTCGTATACATGATTAGAGTAGTGAGAATAGGTGTAAGCGTGGTTCTTATACTTAATCTTGCCTTTGGTTATCTCTTGTTGCACGGATTGTTTGTGGTAGCTAGCAAGAGGTGACAGCCTTGTCTAGTCTTTGTATTCCACCACGTGTTCTTAGGCAAGTTCTTAAAAGATAAGGCCCCCGTAAGAAGAGGGTGTGGTCCGGTAGGAGTTTTGTCCTCCTACTGATCTATCCCCTTGCCTAGCATACTTGTATTGAGGAATCAATCAATGTTTGTCTCAGTTGAGTGCCATAGTTAAACCCACAAAGGTAGAGTTGGAATCACAGGAGCCCTTTTACTCTCTCGTTGTCCTCCCACATAGTTATACTCACTAGTCATGTCTTACTTATCTTTACCGGTTTGTTACATCATCACCTTCCTATCATTATATCGATTACCCCCTTAAACTAATTGTGTTGGTGTCTAAAATGGTGGGGTCTAGACAGCCAATGAGTAAATTTCTAAGTGTGTCGGAGATCGGATGGTTACGCTCGGAAAACACACGGTTTATATTGGTTCAGGCACGAACGCCCTACGTCCAGTGTTCTGCGGAGTCGCGTTACTGAGCGTGGAGAGCTCGTAGAGGGGAGCTACAAGCTATGGTGAGAGAGGGAAGCAGGTTCCCAGGTCTCGTGCGTATAGGTTCTTAGTTCTGGTGAGAGCTCGCGCGAATGCATGCGTAAGTGTGTGTCTGAGTGAGTCGAGAGGACTCTGAGAGTGTCGAGAGAGAGAGAGACTGGAGGTCCATTCTCCCCCTTTATACGTAGGGAGAGATGGAGGATTACAGTAGAGAGGGAGAGAGAGAAACGTGGGCCCGGTCGGGGCTGTCAATTTGAGAGCGCTTTAGCCTCTGTTCGCCTTCCTTGCCAGGGAAGATTATGCCTATAGGCACGCCGCCCGGGTCCTATTCGTCCTTGATGGAGCTGTAGCCATACGCCTCATGACCGGGAACGCCGCTGTTCCCTGACTCGGGTATGGGCGAGGGTTGGCAGCACAGGGCCAGGCACCCTCGCGTTCCGTCATACAGGGCTAAGAGCGCCCTAATCCCTATTCTAGTGTCCGTCGGAGGTATGGCTCGGGCATGGTGAGCGTCAGTCGTCGGTTAGGCCGCATAAGACCTTGTACCGTAGGGTGGATACAGGGGCAGGCATAGCGGTTCATGCCTTGGAACCCCATCCCTAAGGACGAGAGGTACTGTGGACCTTTTGACTATAGGCCAGGATGCCTCGGGCCGGTTGTGGCGGTGACTCCTCCGAGGGTTGATAGCATCACGGATGACGCCTTGCTAGCTTGGACGAGGCGGAGGAGCCCCCGAAGGTGGAGGCGGCACGGGCGACAGTGCCCTGGCTCAGACGGGACGGGAGTGTCTCCGAGGGTAGAAGGCGTCACGGCTGACGTCACCCTGGCTCGGACAAGGTGGAAGAGCCCCCGAGGGTGGATGACGTCACCCAAGCTCGGGCGAGGTGGAAGGTCCTCCGAGGGAGCGGCGCCTGTCTTGGTTGGTTGGAGGCGGAGAGCCCCTGTGGGTGGGTGACGTCACCCCCGCTCGGACGGGGCGGAGAGCCCCTGAGGGTGATTGTGTTTTTCGCGAAGTGCTGTGTTTAGGGTACCCTATTCTCAGGTATCCGACAGTAGCCCCCGAGCCTGCGATGTAGTGATGGACTACATCGGAGGCTTTCCGAGAGCACTTATAATATTTGGCTGAGTTTTTGGATTCCGGTGGGTGCGTGCGAGCGCGCCCGCCGGGTGTAGCCCACGAGGCCTTAGGAGGATGGTTTTTTCTCCTAAGGGCTTATTCGGTAGACTTGTACAGTGCTTGGCCCCTTGCCCTCTTCATGAGGCAGCGGGAAAGGGAGAGGACTGCTCCGTACATCGGAGCCAACTCTTTGCTTGTACGCCAGGTCTACCATGGGGCGTGTTGTTAGACTTGGGCTGACGTGCTTTGAAATGACGAATCGGCACTGTGCTGTGCTGCCACTCGATTGTGAAGTCGAGTGGACGGGTCGATGCCGTGTCGTCGCCCAAAGAACTTGACGATGCCCGTTGTCAGTCCAATACGGGTGCGCCGTGTTTTTCCGTTAGGGTACGACACGGGGCAGCGCTCCCTATTGGCCAAACTCCGTAAGGCGGGCCCTAAACCTCGGGACTATTTGGCCATTTATGGCCCCACCGCGCCCCCTCAGAAACTGGCGCTGACGCGCAGTGCGGATTGATTGGGGGAGGCGAGTGGTGCGGCCTTTGCGGGCCAGTCGCCGCGCGGTTGCCCCGGCGGCTATAAATAGGGACGACCACCTACGGGGTAAGACACACAATCCCGCATCATGGCACACCCCATATTCTTCCCCCGAGACCTCGTCGGAGACACTCTCGAGCCACCCTGGCGAGCAGCCCCTCCGAGAGCGCACCGGGACCAGAGGAAGTTCTGCGTAGGAAGTGCCATCATCTCGTGTTGTTGGGCGGGAGAGATTGGGGGGAGCCCTGCGGTGTGCGTAGTTCTTCCCCGTCATCTCGTCCCATGAGACGGTGGTGCTTCCTCATCGCCTCCCTTCGCAGGGGGCCAAGGTTGCATCTAGTGGAAAGACTGTGCAGTCCGCTCGCACAGTCTTTTGAGCCAGACATTCCTTGGGCCCGCTGGTGGCGGCGCCACTATTGGGAGACGGTGGACCTTCGGGCCGGCGTGTCCGGCTGCGTCCGGGTGGGGGCGTGACGGTACTAAACTTGGAGGCTCTAGAAACCAGGCAGGGATCACCAGTGCATGCGCAAGGGGTTGCCCTAATCATGTAGCACCTGTGTAAGCCCTGGTGCTGCATGTCTGGTTGAGCTTCGTGGTGGCGGTCCTGAACGCCCTTTGGTGCTGGTGAAGGTCCTCCCTGAGCCGGCGTGACGTTACCGAACCGGGGGGCGTACTCCTCGGCGTGGCACTCGAAGCGCGACCCGGACAAATGCTTGACCAACTCGTCATGCCCCCATCCGGCGACGTAGTCGACCACGCGGGTCTGGGAGGTGGTGGAGCTATCATTGTTTTGTCTTAGGAGACGAAACAACGACAGTCGGCTCGTTGGGGGGTTTTTGTCTGGTAGGCAGCCCTCGGAGCGGCGCTACTGGTGCGTGTAGGGCATTGGATGCTTGCCCTGTTCTTCTTTCCTTTGGCCCTCGGCCGGGATCTCCCTTCAGTCCACCTTGTAATCGATTTGGTGTCTGATGATTGGTTTTAGCCCTTATGGCACCTGAAAAGCATGAAACCCTTGCAAGGATTAGCGTATAAAATGTAATGTGTGTTTGTCGTTTTACCTGTGTGGACCTCTGACGCGTGAGGTTTATACGCCCGCCTTTTTCTCACCTAGTTGCGAGAACCGTGGTGAAGTGCAATGCTGGCCCCCGAGTCTCTACCTAGAGTAAAGAAATTGTCTCGGGGCCGTATCATCTTTTATACGTTCCCCGCGCATCCCTCCGCGAGAAGGGGCAATGTGAGCTGAACCATGCTATCCTCGAGGCGGACGAACCATGGGTGCTCATCGAGTTCATAATGGGCAAATCTGAGTAGGGTGCTGGTTCCCGTTCGATAGGGTTCTGGCTAGTGGCCCATGCCGTGGCTCACCCCAAATCGGTTTCATCTAGTAGCTGGGTCCGTTCGATAGGTCCCAGGGGCCTGTTGCCTTCCTTCGGAGGAATACCATGAACCAATCATCCGTTAAGACGGACTCAGATACGAAATTCTGGGATGACCTTAGCATGTGGTTGCCAGGCTGATGACCGCTAGCGTGTCCATCCCCTATTCGCCCCTCGCTCTGTTGTCCTAAGTCGGCCGTTTTGAACCCCGCTGGGTCGGCCTTTGTATCTCTAGACCGTAGTGGGCCATCAGGGCGTCTATTGCCCTTATCCCCTTGTCTTACCTGGCCCATAGGACGTCCCCGTTGGTGGTGGTGCGTAGGCGTCCATCCGATCTCTGCATGCGTCAGCTGAGCTAGGTTGGAGGTCGGTCCGAGCCTTTGCTTGCGCTTGAGGGTAGATGTGGCCCTGGCCCTAGGTGATTTTTGCCAGCTGTGCGCTTTCTAGTGCCCCTGCGAACATCAGAGAAAACATTTCTGCGGACGGAGAGAGAGAGAAAGTCCGAGCGAGAACGAAGTCGGAGCGAGAGGCGACGGCCCCGCGGGGGAGGTCGGAATGAGGCCCGATTTTCTTTCGAAAAAACCCGAGGGAAAGCAGCCCCCTCTCCAGCCCTCGAGCGAGACGTGAACCTGTGAGTTGGGGGCGTGTCTCGGTTCGACGTTCGGGTTGTGCGCTACTTGCGTTGCGTATGTCAGATCTCTTTAAAGGAAAGATACATGCGTATACATATGATTAAAGGGGAAGTATTTAGGGATAGAAGCGACGTAGATTTTTGATGTTCCAGGCGTTGGAGAAGACCTGGCTCTCAGGTCCTATGGTGGCGATCTTGTAGCTCCCGGGTCGGAGGACCTCCACCATGACGTATGGCCCCTCCCATGGTGGCGTGAGCTTGTGCTTGTCTTTGTTGTTCTGCCTGAGTCGCAGTACCAGGTCGCCAACGTTGAACTCGCGCTTTCGAACGCGACGGTCGTGGTATTTCCTCAGGGCCTACTGGTACTTTGCCGAGTGTAGGAGGGCGATGTCCCTTGCCTCGTCCAGCTGATCCACGACGTCTTCCATGTTCGTTTGGTTTCCTTCTTAATCATAGGCTTTCACCCGGGCAGAGCCGTACTCCAGGTCGGTCGGGAGCACGGCTTCCGCTCCGTAGAGCATGAAGAAGGGGGAACAGCCGGTGGCTCTGCTTTGAGTCGTCCTAAGGCTCCAGAGGACGGCTGGGAGCTCCGCAACCCAACGTCCTCTGAACTTTTTGAGTTGGTCAAGATTCTTGGTTTTAGCCCGTGCAAAATAATCCTGTTAGCACGCTCGACCTACCCGTTCGTTTGGGGGTGCGCGACAGCCGCCCAGTCCACACGGATTTGACTTCTGTCACAGAAATCCAGGAAATTTTTCCCAGTGAACGGGGTGCCGTTGTTGGTGATGATCGTGTTGGGCACTCTGAATCGATGTATTATGTCCGTGAAGAATAGGACTGCCTGCTCCGACTTGATCTGAGCCAGGGGGCGCGCCTCGATCCACTTTGAGAATTTGTCGATGGTGACGAGTAAGTGGTCGAAGCCCCAAGGTGCCCTAAACAGGGGCCCCACTAAATCCAGACCCTAGACCGCGAAAGGCCACGTGACTGGGATGGTCTGTAGTGCTTGTGCGGGCAGGTGAGTCTTCTTGGCATAGAATTGGCACCCTTCGCAGGCGCATACTACCTCCATGGCGTTTGCTACAGCCGTCGGCCAGTAGAAACCTTGGCGAAAAGCCTTGCCGATGATCATGCGGGGGCCGCGTGGTGCCCGCAGTCCCCTGCGTGTATGTCCTCTAGCAAGCTTATGCCCTGCTCCGTGGGGATGCAACACTGCAGGATCCCAGTAGGGCTGCGCCTGTAGAGCTCTTGGTCGATAACGACGAAGGACTTAGTACGTCGCGTGATGCGGCGCGCCTTGTTTCTGTCGGCTGGGAGATGCTCCCGAATTAGCCAGTCCAGGATGGGGATCCTCCAGTCGGGAAGGGGATCGTTGTTGCCGGTTGGTGCATCGTCCGCGCTGCTTTGCACTCCTTTGGCATCCATGACCTCCGTCGCGGGTATCTCCGGGGCCTCGGCCTCGGGATCTGTGCACCAGGCGACGGACGACTTTTGGAGGTTGCTGGCAAAAACTCTGGGCGGGACAGCTCCTTGTCCGGAAGCCAACTTGGTTAGCTCATCTGCCGCCTCATTGTACTTTCTGGTGACGTGGTTGAGTTGCCGACCGTCGAACTTTTCTTCCAAACGGCGGACCGCCTGGCAGTACGCCGCCATCTTAGGGTCATTGCAGTGTGACTCCTTCATGACCTATTCGACTATGAGCTGAGAGTCGCCCCGCGCGTTGAGTCTTTTGATGCCTAGCTCCGTTGCTATGTGTAGCCCGTTGACTAGGGCCTCGTATTCCGCGACGTTGTGGGATGCCGGGAAGAAAATACGGATCATGTACTTGAGCTGGACCCGAAGCGGGGAGACAAAAACCAGGCCGGCGCCGGCGCCGGTCTTCATCAGTGACCCATCGAAGTACATGATCCAGCACTCCTGGCTCTCCAACGCAGGCGGCAGCTGGATTTCGGTCCATTTGGCGATGAAGTCTGTGAGAACCTGAGATTTGATGGTCGACCGTGGCGCGTAGGAGATGAACTCTCCCATGAGCTCGAGCCCCCACTTCGCCACTCGCCCCATGGCCTCGCGGTTCTGTATCACCTCCCCAAGAGGGTAGGACGATACGACGGTGACATGATGGTCATCGAAGTAGTGGGCTAGCTTTCTTTGCGTGATGAGGACCGCGTAAAGAAGCTTCTAGATCTGAGGGTACCTAGTCTTAGTCTCGGATAATACTTCACTGATGAAGTATACTGGGCGTTGGACTTTTAGCGTGTGGCCCTCCTCTTCTCTTTCGACGACGATGACGGCGCTCACCACCTGGGTGGTGGCGACAATGTACAGCAGGAGGGGTTCGCGTTCATTCGGCAGGACAAGATGGGTGTGCTTGTGAGGATCGCCTTGAGCTTGTCCAGGGCCTCCTACACCTCGGGAGTCCAGGCAAAGTGTCCCGTCTTCTTGAGGAGCTGGTAAAGAGGGAGACCTCGTTCGCCGAGGCGTGAGATGAAGCGACTCAGTGACGCGAGACACCCCATTACTCGCTACACCCCTTTTATGTTGCGAATTAGCCCCATATTGGCGATGGCAGAGATCTTATCGGGGTTGACCTCGATGCCACGCTCGGAGACAATAAACCCAAGGAGCAAGCCGCGCGGCACCCCGAACACGCACTTCTCAGGATTGAGTTTGACGCGCTTGAGCTTCAGGTCTTCGAATGCCATCTCAAGATCGGTGATCATGGTTTCTGCCCGTTTGGATTTTACCACGATGTCGTCCACATACGCCTGGACGGTCCTCCCGATGAGGTCCCCAAAAGCTGAGCGCATGCACCGCTGGTACGTGGCTCCTGCGTTTCTGAGGCCGAATGGCATAGTGACATAGCAAAAAGAGCCAAACGGCGTGATGAACGATGTCGCGAGCTGGTCGGACTCCTCCATCTGGATTTGGTGGTAACTAGAATATGCATCAAGGAAAGAAAGCGTTAGGCGGGCCGGGCATAGGCGCTGCTTCACCGTCCGGGCGCCGGGCTCGATCCTCAGGGCGTGCTCGGCCACATCCCTCGGTATGCCTGGAACGTCCGCGGGGCTCCATGCAAACATGTCGTCGTTTGCGCGGAGGAAACCGACGAGCGCCGACTCCTGGTCCGGGTCCAGGGAGGCGCTGATGAGGAGCACTCGACCGTCTGTCGTGGATGGGTTCAGGGGGATTTGCTTTACCCCCTCCAGGGGTAAAGTTTCCCACACCCTTGGAGTCAACCCTCTCGTCGCCCGCGGCTTCGGCCGCTGCCGCCAGCTCTAAGCACCGTACCTTGGCCATGGCACTTTCGCAGCTGTCCACGTCGCATTGGTATGCTTCCGTGAGCTCGGAGGTGACTGTGATGACGCCGTAAGGCCCCGACATCTTGAGCTTGAGGTAGGTGTAGTTGGGGATGGACATGAACTTCGCGTAACATGGTCTCCCTAGTACCGCGTGGTACATTCCGTGATAGTGGACGACCTCGAAAGTGAGGACCTCGCTCCGAAAGTTGTTCGACTCCCCGAATGTTACGAGAAGGTCGATTTGCCCCATAGGCAGGACTGGTTTTCTGGGAACGATTCCCAGGAAGGGAACCCCCTCCACCCGGAGCTTCTTCCTACGTATCTTCAGGGCCTCGAAGGCATTGTAGTACATGATATTAAGGTTGCTGCCCCCGCCCATCAGTACCTTGGTGAAGCGCACGTTCCCTATGATCGGGTCCACAACTAGTGGGTAGCAACCCGGCTGAGGGATGTGGCTTGGGTGGTCATCTCGACCGAACGTGATGTCGGGCTCCGACCAGTCGAGGAAAGCCGGAGTTGCCGGGGCGGCGGTGAAAACCTCGCGCCACTCCTGCTCCCGCCGACGCTGGCAGTTGTTGACCTCCGAGCTACCGAGGATCATGAGGCAATTGGTTGTATGGGGGTAAAGGCCTTTGCCACCGCAACGACCATCACGGCGGACGTGATAGCCTCTGCTCGCGCCGCCTCGCTTGGCGTGCTTGCGCGCGTCGAGCGTGTCGCGCACGTCGCGTTTGTCGCCTACGCGAGCGTGAGCCGTCGGACGTCGGCGTTCGTCCGGTGCAGGATCTTGGTGAACTGAGCCCTCACGGTCGTTGGGCGCTGGGTCAACCTGACGGTTGTGGTTAAGCCCACGTCTCCACGACGCGGAGCTCTCGTCCTACTGAGCCGCGGCGCACCCCAGGGGGGACGTTAGCTCTTCGTGAGCGAGCTTCCCCTCGGGAGTGTCTGGGACCCGGAGGTTGCGGAGCAGCATCACCGCTGCTGCAATATTCTGACTTGCCCGCACGAACTGCGGCAGGTCATGCTCGTCGTTGATGATGCGCTGGTGCACAGCTCGGGCCTCCCTGCGAGCGCGGGGCTCTCCGGAGGCCCTGGTAGCTTCGCGCTCGAGCTGCTCGCGCTCGAACGTTACTCGTCGCCGCCCTTCCACGAGCTTCTGCTCCATGTCGCGGAGCTCTTCCAGGTAGCGCCATTGAGCATCCGAGGATCGGGGGTTGCCCCGTGGGGCGGGTGCCGGCGATCTTGCCCTGTCAACGGGAGTGTGGACGCCGTCGCCGTCGTCATCCCCGACCTCAATGAGAGTGGGGTCGACAGCGGCTCCGGGTGGCGGTGTGTCACACATGAAGCACTCGCGGCCACAACCCGCGCTGTGGTCGCTCGAGCCGGAGTTGAGCAAGTAGTCACTAGCGTGCAGGAAACCATATAAGGCCTCCTTATCCTCCAGACCCTCGAAGTCCAGGGGCTCCCAGGGGTCGACGCTGCCGTGGCTGGAGCCGACGTAGGAGGTGGCCTCCGAACTTGTTAGGAGGTCGGGGACAGACCGGGGATGGTGAGACGCAAGCCCGATGCACGTCCCCTCCGCGGGGTTGGCACGGAAACCCGTGGCCATCGCCTCCGAGTAAGACGCGGTGGCATTCCGCATGCCGTGCGGAAACGCCCTTGCAACGAGCACATTGATGAGCCTAGGGGAGAGCGGTTGTCCTCCCGCGAGCTACGCCGTCACGTTGACGAACGCAAAGTAGAGGTTGTGCAGGGACCCCTGGGGTCAGTTGGGGACCCATTAGAGTGTCGAGCTGGCGCTCGAACTCGGGGTAGTCGGCTTGTGGGACGGCTGTCCCTAGAGCAGTTTGCCCCCCGGAGGGAGGCAGGTCAAGGTGGGCCATGGATGCCGAGATGGCATCCACGGCTACCTCGGAGGATGCCGTGGGGCGACGGAGGACCAGGTCGGCCCCCTACCCGTAGCACTGGAAGTCCAGACTACCAAAACAAACAATGGAGCCTGGAGCGAAATTGATGTGGCGAGAAGCCATCTGATACTCGAAAATACAGGTGACACACAAAGTTCGCCTACCTGGAGCGCCAACTGTCAGTGTCTAAAATGGCGGGGTCTAGACAGCCAACGAGTAAATTTCTAAGCGTGCCGGAGATCGGATGGTTACGCTCGGCGAACACACGGTTTATACTGGTTCAGGCACGAATGCCCTATGTCCAGTGTTCTGCGGAGTCGCGTTACCGAGCGTGGAGAGATCGTAGAGGGGAGCTACAAGCTATGGTGAGAGAGGGAAGCAAGTTCCCAGGTCTCGTGCGTATAGGTTCTTGGTTCTGGTGGGAGCTCGCGCGAATGCAAGCGTAAGTGTGTGTGTGTGTGTGAGTGAGTTGAGAGGACTCTGAGTGTCGAGAGAGAGAGAGACACTAGAATTCCATTCTCCCCCTTTATACGTAGGGAGAGATGGAGGATTACAGTAGAGAGGGAGATAGAAAAACGTGGGCCCGGTCGGGGCTGTCGATTTGAGAGAGCTTTAGCCATTGTTCGCCTTCCTTGCTGGGGAAGATTACACCTGTAGGCACACCGCCCGGGTCCTATTTGTCCTTGATGGAGCTGTAGCCATGCACCTCATGACCGGGAATGCCGCTGTTCCCTAACTCGGGTATGGGCGGGGGTTGGCAGCACAGAGCCAGGCACCCCTGCGTTCCGTCGTACAGGGCTAAGAGCGCCCTAATCCCTGTTCCAGTGTCTGTCAGAGGTATGGCTCAGGCATGGTGAGCGTCAGTCGTCGGTTAGGCCACACAGGACCTTGTACCATAGGGTGGATACAGGGGCAGGCATGGCGGTTCATGCCTTGGAGTCCCATCCCTAAGGATGAGAGGTACTGTGGACCTATTGACTATAGGCCAGGACGCCTCGGAACGGTTCTAGAGGTGACTCCTCCGAGGGCTGATAGCATCACAGATGACGCCTCGCTAGCTCGGACGAGGCGGAGGAGCCCCCGAAGGTGGAGGCAGGATGGGCGATAGTGCCCTGGCTCGGACGGGATGGGAGTGTCTCCGAGGGTAGAAGGCGTCACGGCTGACGTCACCCTGGCTCGGACGAGGCGGAAGAGCCCCTGAGGGTGGATGACGTCTCAGTGACGTCACCCATGCTCGGGCGAGGCGGAAGGTCCTCCGAGGGAGCGGTCCCTGTCTTGGTTTGTTGGAGGCGGAGAGCCCCTATGGATGGGTGTCACCCCCGCTCGGACGGGGCGGAGAGCCCCTGAGGGTGATTGTGTTTTTCGTGAAGTGTTGTGTTTAGGGTACCCTATTCTCAGGTATCCGACAAATTGGTACTAAATTGAGGTGATTTCTAGGATCTCTCTTCTATTATTATTTCTAGCTCCGCTTTCCCTTGGGAGAATATAAATTACGATACCCCGGAATACTCCTGGGTGAAGTGCTACAACGGTATAATCTATGCGCTTGCGGATTTATCCAATAGTCATAAGAAATAGCAACATGAGGCTTGATTGAGTCAAGTGAAGGTTGAAGCTTGTTACTCTTGGTGATCGACATCACCTAGACGGTCTGGTGGTGCTCGGAGGAAGGTGATCGCTGGAAGGATTGTCGGCGGCCCTTCTCCATCGACGTGATCATCGGTTGTGGGAGGTTCACCAAGCCGGAGTGGCGAAGAACCAGACCGTAGAGAGCACTCATCCCTTGTGCGGGATTGAGGGGGAGCAATACCTTGCGAGGTGCTCCAACAAGGACTAGGGGGAGTGTCGATTCCTCGATACCTTGGCAAAATGTCGCCGTGTCAAGAATCTCTTTCCCTAGCTCTTTACAATCCGCACTTGTTCTTACTTGCATACTAGAATTGTATAGGTGTTCTTCCTTTTTATGCCTTGCTACCGCTTTCTAGCTAGGACACACATTTGGTAGGCACTAGGGGGTGATTGGCATTTGTTTAGGATTTCATATTTGATTTAGAAATTTGAAATAAGCCCAATTCACCCCCCCCCCTCTTGGGCATCTTGATCCTTTCAATTGGTATCAGAGCCTTGTTGCTCTAAATTAGGCTTCGTCGCCTAGAGCAAGATGTCCCATGGGGATGGACCGCCACCCATGTTTGATGGGGATGACTTTCCTTATTGGAAAGTGCGGATGGAGGCCTACCTTGAGGCCGTGGATGTCGGCGTTCACAAAGCCGCCACCGTGGGTGGATCGGTGTTTGCCGAGGATACCTTCTTTGTGAAGAACAATGCCAAGGCAAAGAATATTCTATTCCGTGGTATTTGCAAGGATGTGTTCAACCATGTGCGGAATTGCAAAACCGCATATGATGTTTGGACAAATGTTTGTGCACATCACGAGGGGATCAAATGTGAGCGTGAGGAACGCTGCCATTTGGTCATGGCTAAGTTGAACTCCTTTGCTATACTTGCTAATGAGAATGCTAATGAGATGTACTCACGTCTTAATATTCTTGTAGAGGAGTTGAATGGACTTGGGCTCACCCAAATGCCAGCCGCCGATGTGGTGCGTAAGTGTCGGGTACGAAGGTAAGGGGTACCCTAAACTCTTCGATAAATTAACGCTAAACATAGCAACTATTTTTAAGGTAGGGACCAGCCCACTGCTCAGTAAGGCACGGCCCATCGCTCGAGGGCCCCCTCTACACCAGCTGTGGCGACAAGTCACGGGCCGGCCCACCTCGACGCCGAATGACGGACGAGGGGTCGTTCGAACGACCCCCCGGCTCCTACCTCGACGATAAATGACGGACCGAGGGGGCGAGCGAACGACCCCCCGGCTCCTACCTCGACGATAAATGACGGACCGAGGGGGCGAGCGAACGACCGCCCGGCCCCCACCTCGACGAACGAAGGACGGACGAGGGGTCGAACGAACGACCCCCCGACCTCTACCTCAACCTCTCCGACCCCGTCTCTGCTCCGACCCTACCTCGACGATGAGCGACGGACCAGGGGTCGAACGGACGACCCCCGGACGAGAGGCTTGATTAACCCAACAGCTCCCGGCATGGGTTAAAGTGAAACCACCTAACGACATGGGCGCCCGCGTCCGCTGTCAAATCCGCCAACTCCCCGTCAAGTCCCCGATTCCTGTCAACTGTGCCGCCACTGTCGCCACTACACGAGTACGGACTCCAGTAGTACCCCTCAGAAATTGAACAGTGCGGCCCTCGACGACGACTTTGGGAATGCGACAGAGCCACGCGGGGCTCGACCCCCCCCCCTCGACCGAGGGGCTCGACCCCTTTCTCCAACAACTCCAGTATGGGGGCCGTCCCATCCTCCCCGTCCCGCTTCAGCCGTGGGATTCGTGCCCGTCTGCGGACGCTGTGCTGTGGCGACTTCAACTGCCACCATGACCGGGGACGCCAGAAGGACGGGAAGGCCATGCCGCCACAGTGCTCAATGTCTCTCTGCCAACACTGTGCCTCGGACATGCTACCCATACTGCCACAGTTAGGACCCTGTACCCTCGGACCTCCCCTTGGTCTATGAAAGGGGACGCCGAGGTAGAATAAAGGAGGGGATTTTCAGGATCCGGCAACCTCCGACATCAGACTTCAGCTCTGATCTCCACGCATACACACCCCGCCACTCGATCGACCCCTCGGGTGGCAAACCTGCAGCCTAGGGCAGCACTGCTAGCCTTAGGCCGCAGCTCACTCTGAGCAACCCCGTGTAACACAGCTTGTACCCCCCCTGTACGAGCACGCTTTGGGTGCGAGATAATAGAGGGCATCCCCCCGCTGGACGTAGGGCCTTCTTTGCCCGAACCAGGATAAACCTTGTGTCCATCTTGCATCATGTCTGAGAGAGGAAGCACGCGATATACAAATTTACTCGTTGGTTGAGTTGACCCCCGAGTCATAACACCGACAGTTGGCGCGCCAGGTAGGGGGAATTGCGTGTCGATCAACTCCGAACTACTCTCTCATATGGACTCCACCATCCCACCGTTTCCATTCACCGCCGTCGTCTGGTTCGGTAGTCTAGGGTTCGTATCCATGGGCCAGGGTCACTTCATAGTTTTTCCCTTCGCTCGTGGCCTGGACGCTAGCAGCACCGGTACGACGGGGCCAGCAAGGGTCAGGCGACGACCCCTCCGCTCACGCCTCTGGCCTGCGATCAGGAGGAGGCGTGAGCGGCTCCGACGCGCTCGTCGTCGTGCAGATTCCGAGGTGCCAGATGCCGTCTCCCCGGCCCCAGCTAGCGATACAGTCCCTCCTCCTGGGAATCCGTCTGACCCATGCTTGTGGGCCGAGGGCGGGCGCCCCTCCGTATGGGACTTTGGCTCTGCCACACCGTCGTCCCCAGAGGTCCCCGTGCCTCTCCGACACACTCGACCCCATCACCACCGCGTGACCCATTCCCGCGCGGGCACCACGACAGCGCAGGGCTCTCTTCCGCCCTCGCAGGATTGCAGATACAGACACGTGGCGGGTCTCCAGGGACTCCGCCGCGTGCGACGGCCGTTCCCGTCACCACCTCTTCACCGGGCGAGCCAGGACTACCCTGCACATGGGGCACATTGCGGCGGCGCCTGGTGGAGGAGCGCAGGGGGTCCTTCCCCAACTTCTACCACGCCGACCCCGACTCGGACTCTCCCAACGAGAGTTACGACTCCACCCGGGAGTGCTTCCACCTCGATGAACAAGCCGACCCACAGGATGACGTCGACGACACCGCGGCCACCGAAGAAGGAGGAGGGGCCAATGCTACACCAGCTCGAGATGCCAACCCCCCAAGTCCTGATAGAGCCGATCCACCCCCAGACGTCCAGATTGCGCAGGTCCGAGAGCTTCTCAGCAAGCTCGAGGAGGAGCGCCTGCGTCTTCAGCAGCTCGAGCACGCCCTCGAGCGGGATCGAGGGCGTCCTCAGGGTGGAGAAGCTCGCGAGCGGGCCCGGGAAGTCCACCGACAGATCGTCGAGGAGGGGGCCGTCGAACCCCGAGTCTTCAACCGCGCCAGCCAGAATGTCGTAGCGGCCGCGATGCTGCTCCACGACATGCTGGCGCCATCGACCCCCCAAGCACGGCGTATCAGGGACGAAATCCAGGGGCTTCTCCAAACTGCGGCCGTCCAGCCAGCGGAGAGCTCAACCTCGAGGCGTCGAGGGGCTACCTCTGAGCGACAAGCAGTGCCCCCCCGACAAAATCGAGAGGTGTCCGTCCACAAGAACAAGGCGCCCCAAGGCCAAGTCGAGCGACGACCGGTTCAGAAACGCCTCGTCGACGATCGACCCCCTCGGGTGAACAATCGACGTCGGTACGGCGACGCCGAGGCTCGAGATTACAGCGCTCACCGGGGTGGGCACTACGACAGCGACGAAGACCGATGTCGGTCTCCAGAGCCGCCGGGGCCCGAGTCTTCGGTAGAACCATCCGGCGGGCCTCCCTGCCCGTCCGTTTCCGTCCACCCACCAGCCTGGTCAAGTACAACGGCAAAACCAAGCCAGAGCTCTGGCTTGTCGACTTCAGGCTAGCATGTCAGCTGGGTGGGGCCGACAACGACCACGTCATCATTCGGCAACTCCCACTGTTCCTCTCTGACAACGCTCGCAGATGGCTCGAGGAGCTGCCCCCGGACTTGATCCAAGACTGGCCCGACCTGGTCAGGATCTTCGAGGGCACCTACGAGCGGCCGGGCAACCCCTGGGACCTTCGCAGCTGCAAGTAGAAGCCAGGGGAGACCCTCCGCGCCTTCACCCGCCGATTCTCGAGGCAGCGCACCGCACTGACCCACATCTCGGACCACGAGGTCATTATGGCGTTCATCGCCGGAACGACCTGCAAGGAGTTGGTGCGGGAGCTGGGGCGAAACACCCCCAAGACCGCCAACGAGCTCATGGACATCATCGCCAACTACGCAGCTGGCGAAGAGGCCCAGATACCCCCAGGGAAGGGGAAAGGCAAGGCGGATGAGCCCGGAGGCTCGGACGACGGGCCCAAGAAGAACAATGGGCCCAGAAGGAACAACGACGGCAACAGCGGCCGGAATAAGAAGAAGAAGAAGAACCAACCGGCCCGACGCAACGACGAGCCCAACGTCGAGCACGATGACGAGCCCGACGACCTTGTCGCTGCGGCAGACAAGAAGAAGCCTCGAGGGCCCCCTCCCGACGGGGGCGTCTTCGATAAGATGCTGAAGGAGCCTTGACCCTATCATATGGGGCCGGCCAACCACCGCCTCGAGGACTGCCGCATGCTCCGAAAGCACTTCGTCCCTCCTGGCTTCAGGAGAGATGACGGCAAAGAAGACCCGCCCTGTGACGCCCACGTCAGGGGCGATGTCAAAAAAGGAGGCTTCCCCGAAGTCCACGACTGCTACATGATCTACAGGGGACCCTCGACTCGCCTCACCACGCACCAGCGCAAGAGGGAGCATCGAGAAGTTTTTTTCCGTTCGAGCCCAGGCTCCGCGGTACCTCGACTGGTCCCATACGCCGATCACCTTCGATCAGGACGACCACCCCAAGCACATCCCCAACGCAGGGGCTTACCCGCTCGTCGTCGACCCGATCATCCTCAACACCCGCCTCACCAAGGTACTCATTGATGGGGGGAGCAACCTCAACATCATCTACGCCGAGACCCTCGACCTCCTGGGGATCGTCCCGGGGAAGAAGGCGCTCCCGATCGGCCGCATCAAGCTACCGGTCTGTTTCGGCGTCCCCTCAAACTTCCGAAAGGAAGAGCTGACCTTCGAGGTGGTTGCATTCCGAGGCACCTACCACGCCATCATCGGTAGACCAGGATACGCCAAGTTCATGGCGGTCCCGAACTACACCTACCTCAAGCTCAAGATGCCGGGGCCCTCGGGGGTCATCACCGTCGACACCTCCTACGAGCACGCATACGACTGCGACGTCGAGTGCGTGGAGAAAGCCGAGGCCCGCGAGGATTCGGCAATCCTCGCGGCCCTCGACGACTTGTCTGGAGAGATCCCCGACCCCAAGCGACATGCTGGCAACTTCAAGCCGGCGGAAGACACCAAGACCGTCCCGCTCGACCCCGGCCTCGCGGATGGGAAGGTGCTGACGATCAGCGCCACCCTCGAGCCCAAATAGGAAACAGTGCTCGTCGAATTTCTCCGTGCGAATGCCGACGTGTTCGCATGGAGTCCCTCGGATATGCCGGGCATTCCGAGGGACGTCGCCGAGCACTCCTTGGACATCCGAGCCGGGTCCAAACCGGTGAAGCAACGCCTGCGCCGCTTCGACGAGGAGAAGCGCATGATCATCGAGGAGGAGGTCGACAAGCTTTTGAAGGCCGGATTCATCAAGGAGGTGCATCATCCCGAGTGGTTAGCTAATCCCGTGCTTGTAAAGAAAAAGAATGGGAAGGATAGGATGTGTGTAGACTACACTAGTTTGAATAAAGCATGTCCTAAAGTTCCTTTTCCTTTACCACGTATCGATCAAATAGTGGATTCCACTTCGGGATGTGAAACCCTTTGCTTCCTTGATGCGTATTCTGGCTACCACCAAATAAAGATGAAGGAATCCGATCAGCTCGCGACTTCCTTCATCACTCCCTTTGGCATGTTTTGCTACCTCACCATGCCCTTCGGCTTGCGAAACGCCGGGGCCACCTACAAGCGATGCATGCTCCACGTCTTCGGGAAACACATAGGGCCGACGGTTGAGGCCTATGTTGATGACATCGTGGTCAAGTCCAGAATAGTCGGAAACCTGGTCGGAGACCTCAAGATCGCGTTTGGGTGCCTCAGGGCTAATCGCATAAAACTGAACCCTGAGATGTGTGTCTTCGGGGTCCCTCGAGGCATGCTCTTAGGGTACATAGTTTCCCAGCGCGGGATCGAGGCCAATCCCGAGAAGGTAACTGCCATCACGAGGATGGGCCCGATCAACGACCTCAAGAGCGTGCAAAGGGTCACTGGGTGCCTCGCCGCCCTCAGTCGCTTCATCTCGAGGCTCGAAGAGAAGGCCCTACCCCTTTACCGCCTCCTGAAGAAGACGGAACACTTCGCGTGGACCGCCGAAGCCGAGGAATCGCTCTCAAGACTCAAGGCCTTGCTCACCTCGCCCCCGGTCTTGGTACCCCCAAGTCCGGCCGAGCCCCTCTTGCTCTATGTAGTAGCAACTACCCAGGTAGTCAGCGCGGTCATAGTAGTCGAGAGGGAGGAGGAAGGACACACCCTGCCGGTTCAGAGGCCTGTCTACTTCGTGAGCGAGGTCCTTTCCGAGACCAAGACGAGGTACCCCCACATCCAGAAGCTATTGTACGTGATCGTCCTCACTCGGCGCAAGCTCAAACACTATTTCCTGGGTCACCCGGTCACTGTGGTTTCATCTTTCCCCCTCGGAGAGATAATCCAGAACCAGGAGGCGTCTGGAAGGATCACCAAGTGGTCGGCCGAGCTCATGGGGGAGACTCTCTCCTACGCTCCTCGGAAGGCCATCAAGTCTCAGGTACTGGCAGACTTCGTTGCAGAATGGACCCACACCCAACTACCCCCAGCGCAGGTTCACAACGAGCTATGGGCCATGTACTTCGACGGATCGTTGATGAAGACGGGGGCAGGCGCCGGATTGGTGTTCATATCACTCTCAGGGGTTCACATGCGCTACGTCATCCGGCTCCACTTCCCCGCCTCCAACAACGTCGCCGAGTACGAGGCCCTCGTCAGCGGCCTGCGCATCGCCGTCGAGCTCGGGGTTCGACGCCTCGACGTGCGAGGGGACTCTCAGTTGGTGATCGACCAAGTGATGAAAGATTCGAGCTGCCATGACCCCAAGATGGAAGCCTACTGCAAGGAGGTCCGAAAACTCGAGGACAAGTTCTACGGCCTCGAGCTCAACCATGTTGCTCGTCGGTACAACGAAGCTGCCGACGAGCTGGCCAAAATCGCGTCTACTCGAGGCACGGTCCCTCCCGACATCTTCTCGAGGGATCTTCACAAGCCGTCCGTCGACCTGGACTCGAGGGCTCCCGCCCTCGAGCGAGGGGTCGATCCACCCCCCTGGACTGATCCCCCCTCGAGCGGGGGAGAGGTCATGGAGATCGACGGGGCTGTCGCAGCGCCAACCCCTCCGATGGATTGGCGCGCACCCTACCTCGAGTACCTGACACGGGGCAAACTCCCAGAAGACCGCACGGAAGCCCGTTGTGTAGCTCGACGCGCCAAAACCTACGTCTTGTACGGGGACGGCCACGAGCTATATCGACGTAGCCCATCGGGTGTACTTCAATGCTGCCTCACCCTCGAGGAGGGGAGGGCATTGTTGAAAGATCTACTCTTGGGGGCTTCTGGCCACCACGCGGCACCGAGAACGCTGGTAGGAAGTGCCTTTCGACAGGGCTTCTACTGGCCGACGGCCGTGAACGACGCCACCAAACTCGTTCGATCCTGCAAGGGATGCCAATTCTACGCCAGGCAGACCCACCTACCCGCCCAAGCTCTTCAGATGATACCCATAACCTGGCCGTTCGCAGTATGGGGGCTCGACATGGTCGGCCCCCTGAAAAGAACCAAGGGTGGCCATACTCACCTCCTCGTGGCTATCGACAAGTTTCGAAGTGGATCGAGGCTCGACCCATCGCCAACATCCAGTCTCGACAAGCCGTGCTATTCTTCACCGACATCATCCACCGCTTCGGGGTCCCCAACGTCATCATCACCGACAACGGCACGCAGTTCACTGGCCAAAAGTTCCTGGACTTCTGTGACCATCACCACATCAGGGTGAATTGGTCTGCAGTTGCCCGCCCTCGAACTAACGGTCAGGCCGAGCGTGCCAATGGTATGGTTTTGCAGGGTCTCAAGCCAAGGATTTTCGATCGGCTGAACAGGCATGGCAGGAGATGGGTCGATGAGCTGCCCGCTGTGCTATCGAGTCTCCGAACGACACCAAGTCGAGCCACGGGGTTCTCTCCGTTCTTCTTGGTCTATGGGTCCGAGGCCGTCCTCCCCACCGACCTCGAGTACGGGTCCCCTCGACTGAAAGCCTACAGCGAGCAAGCCAACATGGTAGCCCGAGAGGACTCCCTCGACCAGCTCGAGGAAGCTCGTGACATGGCCCTCTTCAAGTCGGCACAGTACCAGCAGACGCTGCGGCGCTACCACGACAAAAACATGCGCAAAAGGAACCTCAACGTCGGCAACCTCGTCCTGCGTCGTCGACAAAGCAACAAGGGGCGTCACAAGTTGATGCCACCTTGGGAGGGACCCTTCATCGTAGCAAAGGTGCTGAAGCCCGGCACTTACAAGCTGGAGAACGAGAAGGGCGAGATCTTCACCAACGCGTGGAACATCGAATAGCTACGTCGCTTCTATCCCTGAGGCCTCAGGGCCCTGTACATTTCCGCATTTATGTACAAATCTTCGAATGAATAAAATGTTCTCGAAACACATTTCACATTCGTTCGTAAACCGAAGGTAGCCTCGACCTTGCCCCGGCAAAATCGAGCTCCGCTTGGGGGCTAACAGGGAGGGCACCCCCCTCCCAAGTCCCCGAAAAACTCGAACGTTTTTTTCGAAACTTAGCTCTCCCTCTCGACCTTTGCCTCGAGTACGCTTCATAACTAAGTAAAGGCGCCTCGAACTCCCTAAGGGTCGAGGGTGTCGTCGAGCCAGGGACTCACCTACGCCCCAGGGCTACGGTATCCCCGCTCGCCACCCCCCCTTCCAGGGAGACGAGCGTGCGTCGAACACTTAGTTCACAAGCGTCCACTCAGGCAAAGAAAAGCAGGGAGAGCTCGAGAAGTAGAAATAACGAGACGCACCCGTCTACAGCACCAAGGTAGCCTCGACTTTGCCCTAGCTGCTCGACTTTGCACCAAGGTAGCCTCGACTTTGGACCAGGGGTCGAACGGACGACCCCCGGACGAGAGGCTCGATTAACCCAACTGCTCCCGGCATGGGTTAAAGTGAAACCACCTAACAACATGGGCGCCTGCGTCCGCTGTCAAATCCGCTAACTCCCCATCAAGTCCCCGATTCCTGTCAACTATGCCGCCACTATCGCCACTACGCGAGTACGGACTCCAGCAGTACCCCTCGGAAAGTGAACAGTGCGGCCCTCGACGACGACTTCGGGAATGCGACAGAGCCACGCGGGGCTCGACCCCCCCCCCCCTCGACCGAGGGGCTCGACCCCTTTCGCCAACAACTCCAGTATGGGGCCCGTCCCATCCGCCCCGTCCCGCTTCAGTCGTGGGATTCGTGCCCGTCTGCGGACGCTGTGCCGCGGTGACTTCTACTGCCACCACGACCGGGGACGCCAGAAGGACGGGAAGGCCATGCCGCCACAGTGCTCAACGTCTCTCCGCCAACACTGTGCCTCGGACACGCTACCCATACTGCCACAGTTAGGACCCTGTACCCTCGGACCTCCCCTTGGTCTATAAAAGGGGACGCCAAGGTAGAATAAAGGAGGGGATTTTCAGGATCCGGCAACCTCCGACATCAGACTTCAGCTCTGATCTCCACGCATACACACCCCGCCACTCGATCGACCCCTCGGGTGGCAAACCTGCAGCCTAGGGCAGCACTGCTAGCCTTAGGCCGCAGCTCACTCTGAGCAACCCCGTGTAACACAGCTTGTACCCCCCCCTGTACGAGCACGCTTTGGGTGCGAGATAATACAGGTCATCCCCCCCCCCCCCGCTAGACGTAGGGCCTTCTTTGCCCGAACCAGGATAAACCTTGTGTCCATCTTGCATCACGTCTGAGAGAGGGAGCACGCGATATACAAATTTACTCGTTGGTGGACTTGACCCCCGGGTCATAACAACGACAGTAAGATTCTTTGTGTCTTGCCAATTGACAAGTATGACCACATCATCACCATTCTTCACCAAGGGGATCTCTCTACTTCTACACCAACACAAGTGTTGGGCAAGATCAATGCTCATGAGATGTACATGAAGATCGGTGATGGTGGCTCTTCATCCTCCTATAAGAAGAAAGAGAAAGAAAAACAGAAGGAGAAGGACTTGGCCCTCAAGGCTTCCACCAAGGAAAAGTGCAAGATCCAATTGGTGGTTGAGGACTCCAGTGATGAAGACGATGAAGACAACATTGCTCTCATGGTGAAGAAGACCACCAAGATGTTGAAGAGGCTAAACAAGAATGGAGTCAAGATTGACTCGAAGAAGAAGAAATTCTTCACAAGCTCTTCAAGGAAGCCCATCTCACAAATCAAGTGCTACAATTGTGGGATTCTTGGTCATCTAGCTCATCAATGCATCAAAGAGAAGAAAAACAAGTTCAAGAATAAGAAATTAAAGAACTACAAGAACAAGAAGGGTGCACAAGATGATTCAAGTGATGATGACAAGAAGCAAGATAAGCCTTACAAGAAGAAGAAGAACTTCGATTTCCACAAGAAGAAGAAGGATGGCAAGGCTTACATTGTTGGTGATTGGCTCACCGACATTGAAGACTCAAGTAATCCCTCCGATAGTAAAAGTGAAGATGAGAAGGTGGCCGCTTTGGTGATTGGTTCTTCTACTCCACCGCCACCTCCTCCATCATCACCCGTCTCATCCTCTACACACCTATGTCTCATGGCTAAAGGTGACAAGAAGGTACAAAAAGAGGATGATGATGATAGTGGTGACTCAAGTGGTAGTGATAGTGATGATGAAGCACCTTCCTATGATGAGCTAATTAAAATTTGCAACAAATACTCTAGCATCATAAGGAAGTACAAAGGTAAAAATGACAAACTACTTGAAGTCCAAGAAAACTTGCATGCTAAGCTTGATGCCTTGTCTAGTGCTAATGATGATTTGAAGCTTGAGAACAACACTCTCACATCTAGCATTAGGGAGATCAAAGCCTCACTCAAACAAGCAAATGAGAAACATGATAAGCTTGAGAGGTCAACACAAGAGCTTCACACAAGGTATAACTTGCTAAAAGATGACTACAACCAAGTGAAAAATAACATGGCACACTTGTGGTAGCTAATGAATTGCTTACACATGATCTTGCTACACATGTTTCTATTAACCCGGTTGTTAAGTGTGATATAGCTACTTCTTGTGAGGACTTGGTTGATGAAGTTGCTAGTGAGAAAAATGTTAAGTGCAAGGGCAAGAAGGTAGTTGAGGCCGACAAGTATGATGACTACATGAAGATGAGAGAAGAGAACTCAAAGCTCAAGGAAGAGCTAATCAACCTCAAGGCAAACAAGCCCTTCACTATCAAGTCGACCAAGGAAGATGACAAGGATGCTACCACCTTGATCAACACACTTAGAGAAGAAAATGCAAAGCTCAAGAATGAGAAGATCAAGCTTGCAAGTGGTTTGGAGAAATTCACCAAGGGCCACAACCTTCAAAGTGAGCTCTTGATGAACAACACCATCATGAAGAATGATAAGATGGGTGTTGGGTTCAAGGAGAACCAAGTGATGAAGGCTAAAGTCAAGATTGAAGCAAAGAACTATTACAAGAACAAGTACAATGGCAACAATCAAGACAAGTCGAAGCCCAAGCCTAGAAGATGCTTTGAGTGTGGTCAAGTTGAACACTTTGCTTATGATTGCAAGACTCCACCACCCAAGACCTTGCCCAAGCACACAAGGCCGTTTGCTCATGATGCACACTTCATCATCAACAAGGATTCCAAGGGTAGACCACTTGTTGTGTTTCTCGGTCCCAAGATGAAGAACAAGCCCAAAGTGTTGTGGGTTGCTAAGGAGTTGGTTGACAAGGCTATGGGACCTCGCCAAGTGTGGGTTCCCAAACAACAAGCTTAACTCCAAGTTGCTTGTGTGTAGGTGAACTACAAGACCGGTGGGAGCCATTGGGTAATTGATAGTGGTTGCACGCAACATATGACCGGCGACCCCCGGATGTTCACCACACTAGATGAAGATTGTGCAAATCAAGATAAGATTACCTTTGGGGATAATTCAAAAGGGAAAGTGCAAGGGCTTGGCAAAGTGGCTATCTCCAATGATCAATCAATATCCAATGTCTTGCTAGTACAATCTTTGAGCTTCAACATGCTTTTGGTTGGTCAATTGTGTGATCTTGGTTTTCATTGTCTCTTCACTCCAAGTGAGGTGGTTGTGACCAAAGTGAAAGACTCATCATTGATATTCAAGGGATTTCGGCACAACAACCTCTATCTAGTGGACTTCACTTCCAATGAGGCTAGCTTGCAAACTTGTCTAATCTCCAAGAATTATTTGGGTTGGTTATGGCATAGAAGATTAGCTCATGTGGGCATGTCAACCTTGAAGAAGCTTGTCAAGAAGGAAATGGTTAGAGGAATCAAGGATGTGGTGTTTGAGAAGGATAAATTGTGTAGTGCATGTCAAGCCGGCAAGCAAGTGGCTAACACTCATCCAACCAAAGCTTTCATGTCAACATCAAGAGTCCTAGAGCTACTCCACATGGATCTATTTGGACCTACCACCTATGCTAGCCTTGGAGGCAATCTCTTTTGCTTGGTGATATTTGATGACTACTCTAGGTTTGGGTATTCTTTCTTCAAGACAAGGGAGAGACAACCAAAGTATTCAAGAAGTTTGCAACTAGAGCACAAAATGAGTTTGATGTGAAGATCAAGAAGATTAGAAGTGACAATGGCACCGAGTTTGTGAACACAAAGATTGAAGACTATTGTGATGAAGTTGGAATCAAGCATGAAGTGTCCGCCACCTATACTCCTCAACAAAATGGTGTTGTAGAGAGAAAGAACCAGACTCTAATCACTATTGCTAGAGCTATGCTTGATGAGTACAACACCCCCAAAAAGTTTTGGGCTGAAGCAATCAACACCGCATGCTATACGGCCAACCGGCTATTTGTCCAAAGACTTCTCAAGAAGACCCCCTATGAGCTTGTGAATGAGAAGAAACCAGATATATTATTCTTCTGAGTGTTTGGATGCAAAGTATACATCTACAATAAGCATCAACACTTGGGCAAGTTCTAAAGGCGTTGTGACATTGGTTTCCTTGTTGGTTATTTGCTTAAATCCAAGGCATACCGTGTATTTAACAAAGCCACCGGCTTAGTTGAAGAAACATATGACATGGAGTTTGATGAAACTAATGGCTCCCAAGGAGCGCTTGAGAATCTTGATGATGTAGGTCATGAACCCTTGAGGGAGGCTATGAAGAATATGCCCATTAGTGCCATCAACCCACAAGAGGTGGAAGAAGTTGAAGATGATGCAAATCAAGAGCCTTTTCCACCTCGCATGCCTCAAGTTGATGAAGAACAAGTGAGGGAAGCTCAAGAAGATACCTTCATCCCTCAAGATCAAGCCGAGGCGGAAACTCACAATGTTGATGCACCACATCCCCCTCCTCAAGAGACCAATAGAAGATCTACACCGATACTTCAAGCTCATCCACAAGACCTTATCATAGGGAGTCAATCAAGGGGGAAACAACTCAATCTAGACTTGCTTCTTATGTTGAGCATCACTCTTTTTGCTTCCTTTGTTGAGCCTACTAGTGTGGAGGATGCACTTGCGGATCCAGATTGGGTAAATGCCATGCATGAAGAGCTCAACAATTTCACCCGGAATGAAGTGTGGACACTAGTAGAGAAGCCCAAAGGAGCAAGAATCATTGGCACCAAGTGGGTGTTTCGAAACAAGCAAGATGATCAAGGCGTGGTTGTGAGGAACAAGGCAAGATTGGTGGCAAAGGGGTTCTCTCAAGTTGAAGGTCTTGATTTTGGAGAGACCTTTGCCCCGGTTTCAAGACTAGAAGCCATTCGTATCCTTTTGGCATATGCTTCACATCACAAGATAAAACTCTTTCAAATGGATGTGAAGAGCGCCTTCTTAAATGGTTTCATTAATGAACTTGTTCATGTCTCACAACCTCCCGGGTTTGAAGACCCAAATTATCCTAATCATGTGTATAGGTTGTCCAAGGCACTCTATGGATTAAAGCAAGCTCCAAGAGCTTGGTATGAGAGGCTAAGGGACTTCCTACTCAAGAAAGGCTTCAAGATCGGGAAAGTTGATACCACACTATTCACCAAGAAGCTAGATGGAGAGATCTTTGTTTGCCAAGTATATGTCGATGACATTATATTTGGGTCAACAAACCAAGATCATTGCAAGGAATTTGGTGACTTGATGTCCAAGGAGTTCGAGATGTCCATGATTGGCGAGCTCACCTTCTTCCTTGGCTTCCAAGTGAAGCAATTGAGGGAGGGCACCTTCATATATCAAGAGAAGTACACTCAAGATGTGCTCAAGAAATTCAAGATGGAGGATTGCAAGCCAATCAAGACCCCCATGCTTACTAATGGACATCTCGACCTTGATGAGGGAGGTAAACCAATTGACCAAACTCTCTATCGCTCTATGATCGGTAGTTTACTTTACCTCACCTCATCTAGGTCGGATATCATGTTTAGTGTGTGTATGTGTGCTAGGTTTCAAGCTAATCCTAAGGAATCGCACTTAAGTGCCGTAAAAAGAATCCTTAGGTACATAAGGCACACCCCCCGCATTGGCCTTTGGTATCCCAAAGGAGCTCCCTTCCAACTTGTGAGCTATTCCGATTCGGATTATGCCGAGTGTAAGGTTGATAGGAAGAGTACCTCCGGAGAGTGCCATTTTCTAGGAAGATCACTTGTTTCTTGGTCCTCAAAGAAGCAAAATAGTGTGGCTGTTGACACCGTTTTTTTTGGATGGGTGAGATCCATGAAGGCGTATGTGGAGCGCATCAATCGGCATTCAAGATGAAGTGGATGATTAGGCGGAATGGATATTATTGGCCAACAATCCTTGAAGATTGCTTCAATTATTTCAAAGGGTGCCAGGACTGTCAGAAGTTTGGTAATGTGCAAAGGGCACCTGCATCGGCAATGAATCCTATAATCAAGCCTTGGCCGTTCAGAGGGTGGGCTATTGATCTCATCGGCCAGATTTATCCGCCGTCGAGCAAGGGGCATAAGTTTATACTTGTTGCTACCGATTACTTCACCAAATGGGTTGAGGCAATCCCCTTGAAGAAGGTGACATCGGCAAACATGGTGGATTTCGTTAAAGAGCACATCGTTTACCGATTTGGTATTCCTCAGACCATTACTACCGATCAAGGGACCATGTTCACATCGAGAGAGTTTGATGACTTTGCTGCTAGCATGGGTTTTAAGGTGCTAAATTCTTCTCCTTATTACGCTCAAGCTAATGGTCAAGCTGAAGCGACTAATAAAGGAGTCATCAAGCTTATAAAGCGCAAGATTGAAGAAAACCCTAGGAGGTGGCACATGGTATTAAACGAAGCTTTATGGTCATATCGGATGGCTTGTCATGGTGCGACCAAAGTCTCGCCGTATCAGTTGGTTTATGGACACGATGTTCTCCTACCTTGGGAAATTAAGACTGGTTCTAGGCGATTATCTTTTCAGGATCAGTTGACGACCGATGATTATATTACTCTGATGAAGGATGAGTTAGAAGATTTGGCAGGTCATCGGTTAAGAGCATTAATTAGTATTGAAGAGAATAAGAAGAGGGTTGCCCGATGGTATGACAAGAAAGTAAAGGTAAAGGAATTTGCCGATGGCGATTTGGTTTGGAAGTTGATTTTACCGATTGGGACTAAGAGCTCTAAATTTGGAAAGTGGTCCCCTAATTGGGAAGGTCCTTATCGGGTAAAACAGTCTGCTCCTGGTAACGCGTACATTTTGGAAACCCCCGAGGGAGTGGCATTTTCTAGGGCGATCAACGGCAAATACTTAAAGAGATATTACCCTAGCATATGGGTAGATGCATAATGCTCAGTCGAGTGCCGATGAAAAGAAAACTTATAAAAAACATCGGTAAAAACAAACTAGCGTTATATTACAAGACAAAATCAAGTATCAGGCTACATTCTTGCCGATACAACAGGCATTAGAACAAGGAGTGGATAACGTTTATCGCACGCAGGCGAATTTGATCTATCTCGTCTATCTCCTTGGCGTCAGCATCGGCAGAGCCCTCAACCGGCTTGATTTTCTTCTTCCATGAGATAGCTTGCCGAGCGTACTGATCCCTTTCTTGCTGTAAAGCCCCGATGGAGTCAGACAGTTGGGTCTTTTGTTGATTGGCAGCTATCAGACCCCCTTCGACCTTTTGCAGCTCTGCCAGCAGCTCCTCCCTCCTCGCCGACAGTCGAGAGATTTCCTGGTCAAGGTTGCCGATGGAAATTTTGGCTTGACCGATGCTTCTGTGCTTCTCATCGGCAAGGCGTTTAAATCTGAGCTTCTCTTCCTCGCTCTTGGCTTGGGCCGCTCTATCGGCAATGCGACGAGTAAGCCTCTGGTATTGGATTTGTTTGACGTCAATGGAAGCTGCTTGGAGGATGGTTTCTGCTGCATCGGCGGAAAGATGGCTTTGGATATCTTTGAATATGGTCCTTGCCGCCGATGAGTCTTGGACGAGTTGAGAGGTGTCTTGCAGCAGCAGGGTAAGCAATTCTTCCAGTCTGGACTTGACTTCTGCCGATAGAGCCGGGGTGGAGCTTTCCTCTTCATCGTCATCAGGAACGTTGACGGCAAAAGAGAACATGATGTCCGCTTGAAGGCGACCTTGGCGCTCATCTTCGTTCTGAAGATTTAAGCTGTAGGAGAAGAGGCTGTCCGGGGAATCTTGGGCCTAAAAACAAAGGTTAAAATATGCCGATTGCAAAACTATACTATGAACTTTAAGGTAATCTACTTACCGTCTTAAAACGGATCTCTTGCCTGGGACTTGGCATGCTGGACGGTCCGGCTTCATCTTGAACATCGGCGGCAGATGCCGATGACTGAGCCCTTATTGGAAGGGCAGCCGACACCGTTGGTGCTGGTATAGCTGCGGCCGGCGTCACCTCCGATGTAGTGGCGGTATCTTGTGGCGGTTCCGTTCCGACATCGGGGATTTGGGTTGACAGTGCCGACGTCGCTGCTACTGCGGGAGGTGGAGTTGTTACCTCGCCGGAGACGTGAGTCAACGGTGTCGATGCCGACGTCGCTGCTGCTACGCAAGGAGCTGTTTCTTCATTCAGCGCCGCCGGGTACCGATGCCGATGTCGCTTCGGTCGTCGCAGCAGTTGTCTCCTGGCCGGGGGCGTCATCCATCGGTTGATCGGGCACAGAAGCCGATGGAGGTTCTGCCGATGACCCGCCGGCAGGTGGTGCGACTGGGACCGGAAGCAGTCTTATTGGCGACGCATCGACAGCTGGTGGTGCAGATGGAGCCGATGGTGGAGGAGAAGCCAACCTCAAGCGCCTTTTCTTCGCCGGCGCAGCAGCAGGGGAGCCGATCCGTTTGGATGAAGACTGGGCGGCATCGGCAACAGGGCTAGAAGTCAGTTGTATTCTGGAAGCAGTTGCCGATGACCATAATGCCTGAATACAAAGCGAGTTATGCGAGATAAATGTTGCCGATGAAACAGTATGTGATCGGTACAAATAAAGAGTTTACTGCATAAGTTTGCGTGAAGGCAACAGCGGCAGCCGATGTAGCCTGAGTTGTTGTAGGCATCGGCAAAGGTACCTGTTGAGGCGTGAAGGCAGCCAGTGTCAGAGCTTTGTTCCCGATGATCGATATAGGGCCCATCATCGAAGATTGAAGGGTCTACCGCTGTTGCTCACTGTGGGGACTGGATCATCGGCCTGTCAAGTACAAGGTGTAAAGGAGTTAAGTGTTGATACCGATGACGAATAAAATAATGAAAGTACATCGGATAGCAGACTTACTGCGTCGTCGGGAATGAGGTAATCGGCGTCAATCAAGTGCCAATAGTAGTGCGAAGACTTGGCGAGTAGTTGGCACTTCCATTCTTGCCACCAAGACTTGAATTCGTTGGTGATGAAGGAGGTTGGCGACCAGGAGGACAAGTCGAGGTCTGACAGATCGGCATCGGCAGGGAGGCTGATGACTTTGTTCCAATCCAGATTGCTGGAGATTGTCTGCCTGGGTCTTACTACCCTAGAATAGCACAGCTTGATCGGCAGTTGGCCAAATGCCAGTTGTCTTGCCGCTGCCGATGGATAGTAAAACTCCTATGATGGTGGAGCGTTCTTCCCAGATCCAAAGATGTTTACTGGGAGAGCTTGGGGAGTGATGCTGGCCCTCATAATTGCTTGATTTTCGGGCAGGTTCATATCGGCCAAGTTGAACAGCACTGGGAACTGGTTGTGTTCATTAAGATACGACCACCAAGCCCGTTCCGATGAGGGGAGTCCGTTGTAGAACCTCTGGAAATAGTAACCGAAGTGCTCTACATCGGCATCGGTACCTAGCAGCATTATGACGGCTTCTCCAAAGTTGAGCGGAGCTCGAGTTGCCGATTTGTCATCATCGTATCGATAATCTTCTGATATGTCCCTCGGGAATTGTTGGGCAAATAGATCAAATCCGAGAGCCTTGTGCATGTGTGAATTCAACCAGAGGTTAATAAACCACCAGGGGCCTCCGAGATTGCCAATAGGCTCTCCTAGCAGTAACTTGTTGGATACTTGATGAAGCAATCGGTAAACCGATCCGAGGAGATACCTGCCCAAAGGGAGCCTTGTGCCGTTGGCTAGCAGTTCGGCCGCAGGGAGGTGCATGGTGGTCGGGCCGATGGTCTTACCGCAGAAAACAAACTTTTCCAACCACATGTTTAAGAAGATAGCATGCTCCCGTTGGGTTACCGATCCGGTTTTCTGATGTTCCTGAATATAACCTGTCCAACCGCCGATGCTACGGGTGTTCACCTTGTACTCAGGTTTTCTGTTGAAGAGGCTAAGCGTATCGGCAGAAGTGATATCCAAGCCGGTCAACATGTAGACATCGGCAAGGGTGGGAGTAGCTGGTCCATGCCTGAAGAGGAAGGCATTCATGCTATCGGACCAGAAGTATGAAGCTGCTATCATTAAGTTTTCGTTCCTCTCTGCATCGGCAATTAAGAGCCTAATGCATTGATCTAAGTTACGCTCCTGCCAGTACACCTGTTGTGACCTGGCTAATCTCAAGAACTAGTTCTTCCATCCTTTAGTGTGCTTGGGCCATGAACGGAATGTATCCTTCCACAATCCTAAACCGAAGCTCTCAGATCTAAGCGGAATCCGGTTGGTTTCTGCGTTGATGATGGAAGTGGGGTCTGGATTGCCCATTGGGCCTAAGCAGCTAAGATTGGAACCAGCGAGAGGGATGATGACTTTGTTGTACAGCTCCTAGGGTTCAAAAAAGGGACGAATCAGAAGGAAGAACAGGGATGAAAGCAGGTTTTTGTGGAAAAAGAACTGTGCAGAGAGGTTGGATTGGATGGGAAATGAATCTTACCTTCGGGATGTCAACTTGGATCGCCATTTGGAGCCAGAGAGATGCTCGATTCGTCCTTGGAATGCGAAGAAGTACTGTTGCTCGAGTCTGTGTTCTTCAGGGCAGCCGGAGGTTGAAGACGAAGGCAGGAAGGTGAAAGTGAAAATGGGCTCGGGTAAAAAGGCAGTGTGGATCCCGGTAACTTTTATAATCCTGTTCAGGGGCATTTTGAGGTTCTGTTCCACACTGTGCAGGAATGTAGGGAAAACCCGCGGTAGATATGCGCGGTGATCGAGGTGGTTTGCAACTGTTTGTGCTACAATCGAGGGATTTTATTATTAAATTGCAATTCCACACGCCTGTCTTGGGGGTAACGGCTACAGCAACGGCTACAGTGGAGAGAATTTCGGCACGTAAAGTTATACGCTCCGAAACTGGGGGGCATGTGTTGACACCGTTTTTTTTGGCACGTGTCAAATGGGCTGAGGCTTGACTGGTCAGCGGCCGTTCTCCATCGGTATCAGGAGTCGATAGTGCCGATGGAAGGGTGCTGCGGGAAGACTAAGTGTTTTGCCGATAGAAGCTGATGAGCTTTACCGGCAAAATCGGTGAAGTCTTGCTAAAACTGATTGACGATAAAGAGTCCTTGCCGATTGCCGATGAGGGGTCATTGCTAACTGCCGATGAAGGGTCATTACCGATTGCGATAAGGACTCGTTGCCGATTGCCGACAAGGACTCGTTGCCGATTGCCGATGGAAGATAGTTGCCGATTGCCGATAAGGGTTCATTGCTGGTTGCCGACGAGGAGATGTTGCCGATTGCCGATCGGGAAAGTATTGCCGATGCCGATGGGCGTGATTTAGCACTTGGTGGCAGCGGAAGACTACAGGTGACCAAAGGAGGAAGTTGCAGGGATCTGCCGATGGAAGGCTTCCATCGAGGAAGAGTATAAGGAAACTGGTGTTTTGTACCAGTATTATTATACTAGTTTGAGTCTGACTCTTGCATGGGTCGTTTATTTCCCTTTAAAATAGGTGTGTTTGTTTAGGAGATAAATATTGTTATCCGGCTCCTGCGCGAGTCAGTTTCCTTTAAAGTAGGAGTTTGTTTTAGGAAGGATACGTGTCGTGTCTCTGTACAACTCTCCATGCGGGAGTATAAATATGTGCCCGAGGGCTATGAAAAAAAGAATCAATCCAATTCAAAACAAACCAATTCTACTTTTTATCCTACTTTTACCGCAATTTACCCTTTTATGCATTAGTCATAGCTATCAACGAGTTCTTCAAGCTTTCGACGGGCTGCATCACCTTGATCTCCGTCAAAATCCTTGCTAGTTCCGCGTGGGAGTACCTCTAGGCTTTGGCAATCCGAGTGCATCGCTGTTTGCCTCGTCTAGCTCTGCTCTAGTTATCCATGATCAATCTGAGCCTTGACGTCCGGGCGCATCGCTGTCGTCTCGTTCAGTTTGTCATAGTTATCATCCTTGTCGATTGATTGGTCAAATCGACTGGCACGCCCTCGACATCGAGCTTTGGGTAATAGCCCGAGGTGTTCACGGATCTGACGCATTTTGTGTCAACAGTGGCTTTGTTTACCGCCGAGGCGGAATACATAGCCGCGGGAGCATGTTGTGCACAAATCTCATACATGACACAAACTCTCCTAGATTACGGTGTTAACTTAAAAGGTGTTCCACTCTTATGTGATAATGAAAGTGCCGTAAAACTTGCAAACAACTCGGTTCAACACTCTCGCACCAAGCACATAGATATTCTCCATCACTTTCTTAGAGAACATGTGGCTAAGAAGGATATCACTCTAGTGGGAGTTAGAAGCGAAGAGAAATTGGCGGATATCTTCACAAAACCACTAGATGAAACAACCTTTTGTAGGTTGCGAAACGAGTTAAATGTGCTTGATCACTCTAAATTCACTAAAAAATGATGTTGTGTGAACCAACCTTGCATCATGTGTAATATAACATGTTTAATTTAGTAATGCACATTGGCTTGGCTAACATGGTTAAGATAAACGCCCTCAAAGCGTGTAACAAAGCTTAACCGCAGTTTAAACTTGCAAGCAACCTAGATTCAAATTCCAAGTAATGCATTGCATTTGCATTTGTTGCTTGTCGTTTCTTTTCGGTTAAGTTTGAACATCCGCTGGGTTCGTCCACATAGGGGGAGCATTCCAAGCTCAAGTCATGTCTATACCCCTCTTGTGTCCCTATGATGTCTCTTTGTGATTCCATTCGACTATTTTGAGCTAAAAACTAAGTTCAAAGCCTATTGCAAACTAATTGCAAATGAGAGTTTGAGAGATGGTTCTCATATCAAGTCCAATCAAGCATTATTTGGTTCTTATTGGTATTGGGACTTGGGAGGGAGAAAGGCGCAAAAATCATATTTGAAAAACTCTTTGAAAAAGGCGTCGGACGCTGCCGACGAACGCTCGACCCTCTATGCCTTAGCGTTCGTTACGATTGTCCGCAGAGCAAAAGTTGCTCCCTGAGGGACGACGGACGCTTCCCAGCGTCCGTCACGAGGGCATCAGACACGTCCGTCGTGGTTTGGAGCTCTCTGAACCCTCTCTATAAAGGCAATGGACATTGACCAACGGACACTCTCCACAGTGTCCGTCGCACTCCGATGGACCGTCCGTCGCCAACTTACAGGGTGCATATAATTTTTGGAAACCGTCTTCTCCTCGGTCGTTCCCACTCAGATTCATACGCCACTGTTCCTCTTTCCACCACCATAGCTCGCCCTAGCATCTCTCCGTGCCACGCCGCCGCTCGCCAGGGCCCCTCGCCGCCGGTGATCTCCACCTCAAGCGTCGCAGAAGTGCCCCTGCTTTTCCCCTTACATGGGCTCGAGCATTTCAGCCGAGCAGAGGCACCGGGCAGTTCCTCTCGCCGCCATGCCCCACTTCCCGGAGCACAGTCGGCTCGTCTTGGCTCAAGTTTTTGCTCCTCGTCTTTGTGCTAAAGGTGACCATACCTTCTCTGGTTCGATGTATCTCGAATCTTAGTATTGGTCATCTTATCTCCTTTCTACCCCCTAAACCTAACTCAATTCTAATTCCTCTTATGTTTAGGGTTACGGTTTGGAGTGTGATTGATCGAGGATTCTTACCTGTTCTTTTTGGGTCACTATGGTTGAGGTATTGGCAGTTATGATCTATCTCTTATCTAATTCATGCTTTCCAATTAGAAACTCTTAACACTAGATATATGCTTATAATGTTAAATACCCTATCTATCTATCGTGCAGCAGGGTCAGTGGTTTGCTTGGCAAGTAACAGTTAACTCGGGGCAAAGCCCGTGAGTACGAAACGAGGCAAAGCCTCGAGAGGACAGTCTAGGGCCGGTGTGCCACTCTTGCAGTGTATTGGTCATTGGATTGTTGTGTTGATCAGTGTCAGTGCTTCTTGTGGGAATTTCATCAGTGGCAGTTGATCTTTCAGCGGCAGTTGTTCTTCTCGTGCCCAGCAATGGCACGTACAAAGAATGTAGGCCCCGTCTGTCGGGGATATTACCTCAGCATATCCCCAGGGACCTTATGGGCCTACCGACCAGAGACGGCCCAGCCCACGAGGACTTGCGGCACGTGACCAGCCCGTCGTGCTCACAAAGGTCTCCGAAGAAGTCTTGCTCGCCAAAGAAGATCCTAGTAGATAGACTCGGATCCCTTGGCTTAAGGGGCCGATCGTAATCTATTAGGATATGGAAATTGTAACCCTGCTCCCTGGCTATATAAGGCGAGCAGGGACCCCCTCCGAAATCTCTCTCTCAGATCATCTATAGATCTTGTAACCTAGTACTCAGATCAATCCAGCCACCAGAACATAGGACGTAGGCTATTACGGTGATTTGCCGGCCCGAACCTGTCTAAATCACCGTGTCTACACTCTCTGTGTTACGCTTGATCGGCGTCGCCACACCTCCGCCTACAATCTACTACCGTAGGGTACCCCCTAGATAGACTACGGTGCATATTTCGTCGATAGTTGGCGCGCCAGGTAGGGGGTGTGTGCATTGACTTCATGGCTCATCAAGCGATTATCTTCCCGGACTCAATGGTCCTCCTGGCAACCGGCACCATTCTCTAGATCAGATCTATGTCCTGGACCATCGGATCTACTCCATGTGGCGCAGACGCACTGCTGCCCGTGCGTCGTTCTGCTGCGCCGGTATACCACCCACGAAAGAAGATCGACATCGACGACCTGGTCGACGCCATCGATCGCTCTAGCAGCGCTATTATCGATTGCCTCGACCTCGTGCAGGCAGCACGACGCCGACTGTCTGGCCACCACGGCCGCCGACCATGCTACCACCGGTCCCCGCCGAAGACAATAGCCGCGACAACCAAGGACACTCACCCTCTTCCGATGATGCCTCATGGACTTAGCAACCAGGGGGTAGTTTTCCAGCGCCAAATGCACCGAGCGATCTCCGACCAGGTCCCGGCAGCTCTGATCATGAACACCATTGTCATTTCCACGGTCCCCAATGACTCCGACCACGCAGTTTCCCTCGACGACACGAAGTCTTCGGATTCCGCTGATACCGCAGGGACGGAGGTCGCCGATTCCTCCGGGTCGACCGGCAATTTGCCGGAATTCCCTCCAGGCTTTGGGGGATTAGTTTTTTAAGTCTCCGCAGACAGCGTCGCCCCCGACAACGAGACGGACGCCAAACACGTCGCAAGAGAGCAACACAACGCCAAGCGTGTGCGGAGGCGCGAACTAGAGCACCGGGAGCAAGAGAAGCGCGACAAGGAGCGCCGCGAGCAGAAGCGGCTCGCACGAGAACAGCGTGAGCTGGAGTAGAGGAATCACGATCGCCTGCCACGGCGTGCCGTCCAGCAGGACATCGACAAGGTGGAAGACATCCCGGTATACCCGACCCCCCGCGCTAATCTATCGGTAGCCGCCTGCGAGCTCTCCAAGCTCCCCCCACGCCCGAGATTGAAAAGATAGAAGCCCACATCATGGCGGCGGTGGTCCAGATCAACAAGGCGGACCCTCCGCCCGAATTCTCCGACCAGTCCCACAGCAGGAACCACCCACGATGCCCGCCAAGGGAACCCAGGCGGGGATCCCCACTCCGTGACGATGAAGAACTCGACGGGCCCCGGCGCGATCGGGCACCTGCACCGCCACACCAAAGCCCTCCGAGGGAGCAAAGGCGAGGATCACCAGCTCACAACGATGGCGAGCGTGAAAGACCCCTGCGTGACAGATCACCGCCACTAGCACGCCGATGTCCTCCGAGGGAACGTCAACACAGATCCCCACGGTACGATGATGGCAACCTCCGCCGTGGTCGGACACCGCCACCAGCGCAAAGAGCGATCGGGGGACTGCGCCCCTTCTCCGCACGACTACGCACTGTCCAGTGGCCCCCGAATTTTAGAGTTATGTCGGTGGAAAAGTATGACGGCAAGGCAAATCCAGAGAAATGGGCGTCAACCTACAAGATAGCTGTCTACGCCGCCGAAGGAAATCAAGACGTAATGGCTAACTACCTTCCGGTGATGTTGTCGACCTCCACCAACAGCTGGCTCCAGAAGATCCCGGAAGGCACCATCGACACCTAGGAACAACTCAAGGAAATTTTCATCAAGACGTACAAGGCCACATGTGTTCAGCCCGGGACCAGGTACGACTTGGAGAGCGTCCGCCAGAAGAGCAACGAGAGCCTCTGGGAATACATCAAGCGTTTCTCCGACAAGCGGTTGAACATCGCAGAGATCTCCGACCTAGAGGCCATCGCCATCTTCTCCAACGGCCTGCGGACGGACAACCTCCGAAACAAGCTGGTGCGGAAAAGCATAATAGCCATAGAAGAGCTCATGACGATCGCGAATCCCTACACCAATCAAGACGACGCCACCCACAGCAGGGAGAATAGACGGCGCTACTCTCAATCTCCAGAACGTACAAGGGATAACAATCGCCGACCAGACTACCGTAGCGAAGGAAGGGCCGGCGACCACCGGGACTACCGATCGAACAATTCTGAGTGTTACCCGCAGAGGTACGATTATAGGTGCGACAACCGCTATGTCGCCAACACGAACGCCCGGCCAAAAAAGAACTATGACGCTAGCTACGAGAAGGTCCTTGATGGCCCGTTCCCTATACACAAAAACTCCAAACACTCCATGTGCAATTGTGAGCTCCTTGAGTCCGTAGTGAAGGCAAGAAGTGATAAGAGAGCAAAGAAAGACGACTCCGACAAGGACAAGGACCACCAGCCCCGGAGTTCCGACCAGCTTCAATGACGTACTCCATCTTTGAGGGTAGCGTGGTTGTGGAAGGAGAGAGGAGACGTCACCAGGTTCGCAAGGATGTCTACTCGGTCTCAACAACAGGAGATGACTCAGCCAACGCTCGCTACCTCGACTGGTCGAAACAACAAATCAGCTTCTCCGCAGAAGACGAGTGGACGGATTATAGATATCCCGGCCACTTCCCACTAATTGTTGACCCCACATCGCCACGTGCCGCTTCAAGAAGGTGCTGGTCGACGGCGGCAGTGCTCTCAATATCATATTCGCCGATGCATTCCGCCAACTCGACTACTCCAAGAAGGACCTCCTGCCCGCAAATTTCTCCTTCTAGGGGATCATCCCCAATAAGGAATCAACACCGGTAGGCCGGATCACCCTGCCTGTGCAGTTTGGCGACCAAAACCACTTCAGGTGGAGAACATTAACTTCATCATAGCTGACTTTGAGACAACCTACCACGCGATACTTGGTCGACCAGCACTCGCCAAACTCATGGCAGTCCTGCACTACACAAACATGGTACTCAAAATCCCGACGCAACAAGGCATCCTCACCCTTCGTACCAACCTGAAGATTTCATACGAGTGTGAGCAGCAGATGATAAACGCCGTCGAGAGGCCCCGTATCCAGGATACATACAATTCTGAAGCCAGCGACAACCCCGCCACAAAGAAGCAGAAGGAAGCAGAACAAGCAGCGACCACCACCGACCCCCTCTGCGAGCAACCATAGAAGACCGTCCCCTCCGGGAAATGCGAGAGGATGCCCTAGCATAAACATAGTCCAATAAAAGCTTGTATTGTATACTCTTCCAATAATGAATAAAGGCTTCTCGTTTCGCATATATTTTTTCTAACAGAACCTGTTGAGCAAGCAAAACACTCATGGCGTACGATGACCTCTGCAAAACGCTCACGGCGTACGACGACCCCTACAAAACGCTCACAGCGCACAAAGGCCACTTCAACAACCACCACGGCGTACGGCGACCACGGTAATACAGCTACTAAACGATCGACGGCCTCTCCAAAACACTCCCACAGTGTTCGACGACCTCTCCAAACCACAATAGGGCGTTTCTCCAAACAGCCTGGCCATAACCAGAAAGCACCCAAAGCTGGCCCGCCAAAGAACCATAGCGAATAGAAGTAGCTACCCTGAGCGCTATGAATTCATTGACAGGCCTCCCAAGTGGCATTTCCCCAGAAGCCGGGTGATGTCACTTGGGTCGGGAGCCGTGAGGTTGTGTGCCCAGAATTTGTAAACGACCACAGTACGGTCAACGACTCTACAAGCAGCATGGCTTTTTGCCCAGCGTCTGCAGGAACGGTCTCCACAGGCCCTAGTCACGCCACGATCGAGCCTCTTGGAAAAAGGCCCTATCACTGGCATCTCCCTAAGTGTGCATGAGTTGTTCGCCCTCTGCACCGTGGGTTGCTAGCAGCGTGCCTCCTTGGGAGTCCTTATGTATCCTACGCATGAAGTGGCGCTAGCCCTATGATCTGGACCATTTGAGACCCAAGGCCGAATGATTCATCGCTACGGCTCACGACTTAGCAGGCATGACAGGACATACAAGTGAAACAAAAGCTCATCGCCCTGAATATATTATAGCTTTGTAGTTTTCACTTACACGTCCGAACACTTGTATCCGAGATACAAATTATCGTTGTCCAGCAGCAAAATAGAGCATGACAATAAAATTGAGACTCCCAAACAGAAGGAACCACACCTAAAGACTAGTCACTCCGACGATTACAATTTCATCCTACTGATGCGATAAGCGACTACTTCACTAATGTTCCTAGTCCAAAGATCAAACTCATGTCGAAGTTGACATTGCAGGCTGCAATACATGATGATCCAAGGCATATTGTTACCAAAACGGCGGCACTCGTCCCAGATGCACTGATGAGGACCAACGACGACGACTAACTCCGACACATCCTCCGGGGCACGAATCCACTGTCGCCTCCAGATGACATGAAGGTCGTCATGAGAACGCTCCTGAAGACGACGCAAAGCTCGATCACAAAACCGACCATCTGGAAGGGCAACTCCGTTGAGTCGGTTGATGATAGCCGTCACCTCCGTATCTGCTGGATTCGCATAATACAGCATCATGGCCCGGAAGTACATGGCGACCTCATCTCCAGCAGCCACCGCTCGCTTGATAAGTAACGGCCTATCAGTTTCCCTCCCCCACAACATCAATCTCTCCACACCACAGAAAAACAACGCCTCAGGGTGATCAGCCGCAAGAAAACGCTGCTCGAAGGCAGTCTCCAGAAAAGGGTAGAAGGGCCGGCAGTAATCTTGGACACGCCGAAGGGACAAGTTCCGAATCGTCAATGTGTCGTCGCAAAAGTCGCGGAAGAGACGATAGACTGGATGAATCTTCACATACTCACGCACATTGTCGCCGTCATCGATCACGCGAAGAAGAATCTGAAATATCAGGTCCTCCGGCAGAGCCAGTAGGGCGGCGACACCAACCGCAGGACGCGCACCGCCACCCTCCATCTCCAACGGCGAAACCCTAGTACTAATTAATCCCCTCTACTCTTTGATCACTTTTCGTGTCCAGCAAGCGTGGAGATTATTGAACAAGGAGGACGGAAACCCTCTCGGATCACTAGCATATATAGCACAGAATCGCCGGCTCTTCGTATCCCCCACGCACTTGGTAAGACAAGGAGACGCGACCCTTCCTATTCCGCCAACCGCCGGAGTTGTCCTTTATACCGAGCGGCGTGGCGCCTCGCCTTCCAGGGTTTTTGGGAAACCGCAACGACCGAATACGGAACTGCCACGCTGCCCACTCCTTGCGCCTCAAATACAGGCCGCCAACTGCGTGGTTAATTCGGCCCATTTACTTCCTTTCTATTCTCCCCTACATATTTACCTCTAAGTTATCTTTCAATTTACGACTAATAACTTCCGCAGTGTCACCAACGCTACAGTCCCGGGGACTAGGCGCATAATCTTGTTATAATTTATTTCATGCAGCTACAGTAACATGGCTACAGTAGTATGGTCGGCAAGATCCATAGAGCTTGCGATATAACCACACTCGGGGACTCCGTCGACAGCAACCATAACTCGGCTGTCGGGTTGCATTCCCGACCAGGCTCGGGGACTTCGTCCAAAGTCATACCAAGCAAGGCTCGGGGACTGCGGCCACAGCACTGAAGGACAACACCCGGGGACTGACACCCAGGGACTGCGAATCAAGCAGCATGACCCCGATGCAAGAACCTCCTAAGCTCCTCACATCAGGCTCGGGGACTACGGGTATTTGTAGTCGTTTCTCATTAAACTCATATTTTAGTATTTCAATTTTCAAATCTATGATCCTGATACAAAAAGCTTCTAGTTTCTTACATCAGGCTCGGGGACTACGCGTATTCGTAGTCGTTTTTCCAAACTTATGCTTCAATTTACATACCTTATGCATCTTTTTTATAAAGCATGGCACCACGTGCATACTTCACCTACTACCATGCTCGGGGACTAAGTGGGTACACTTCACATCGCGGGGAATGTACTGGTTTTCTTCTCGACAACGCTCTGTTGTTTTTTGAGTTGTTTTTTGCAGAGCCTAAGTGGGTACACTTCACCAGGGAAGGACTTTTAAAAAGTTTTTCTTCTTTATCACGTCACATCCTTCCGACAAGCAGGCGTAGCACCTGACAAGGCGACTAGCTCGCCCATCACGCTACGACACATTCGACCAGCCCGACCTGGTCGGGAGGTTTCTCCGATCAGCACCCGACTAGGCAGCCTGGTCAGAGCTTCACGACGACCACGACGCATGATGGCGACCAGTTGAACACCTCCAATAACAATGATGCGGGCTCGCCGGAAAATTATAACGTGCTCGGGGACTTGTCGGGGATATTACCTTGGCATATCCCCAGGGACCTTACGGGCCTACCGACCAGTAGACGGTCTAGCCCACAAGGCCTTGCGGCACGCGACCAGCCTGTCATGCTTGCCAAGGACTCTGAAGAGGTCTTGCTCTCCAAGGAAGATCCTAGTAGATAGACTCGGATCCCTTGCCTTAAGGGGTTGATTGTAATCTGTTAGGATATGGAAATTGTAATCCTGCTCCCCGGCTATATAAGGCGAGCAGGGACCCCTCCAAAATCTCTCTCTTAGATCATCTATAGATCTTGTAACCTAGTACTCAGATCAATCCAGCCACCAGAACACAGGACATAGGGTATTACGGTGATTTGTCAGCCCGAACCTGTCTAAATCGCCGTGTCTACGCTCTCTGTGTTATGCTTGATCGTCGTCGCCACACCTCCGCCTACAATCTACTACCGTAGGGTACCCCTAGATAGACTACGACGCATATTTCGTCGACACCGTCCCCGGTAGTTGTGGTTACCCTCCACCTCCACCGCATCCGCCCACTGATCGAGGGAAGGGCAAGCAGAAGCAAGTATCAAAGAAGTGGAAGAGGCCTTTGATGGATCCAGCATCAGTTGTAGCTTTGACAGCAGCAGAGGCAGTTGATCAGGGTGGACATCGCGCCAGCTTGAGGATCGGTTCCTCTCCTCGTCGTGGAGCGCGTCGTGAGTTCCCCTCTCGGATAGAGACCGAGGTAGCTATAGAGACTGAGCCCCCAGAGGCTGCAGAGGGAGAAGAGACCGTGCACGCAGATACCTCAGGGCACTCAGTTCAGGAGCTGATGGCTAGATGGGTCACTCGCTCTCGCGGCTCGGTGCCATCCAGGCCCGACAGTCCGAGGCGAGGTGACATATCTCCACCTCTACCACGTCTGCCAGACCCAGTGAGACATCTGGTCCGCGCCCTCACGGCAAAGCAGATTCAGACTCTGCGCTTTGTCGACTTTTTGTCTTGGTTCCCCGGTCAGCGAGACCCTCGTGCCAGTCCAGCATTCTACACCCCCCTGCACGAGGATTTCTACTGAGGGTACATTGAGATCGACGCCCCACTTCAACCACACAGAGTCTGCCCCTTTCAGTGCATAGTCAGCGTCGGTGGTCCAGATATTGCTCAGCACTTGCAGTACCTACAAAGCTTGACCGGACTGATGGGTCGTATTGGCACCTACCACGAGGACTGGGTGAGACAGTTCTACGCCTCGCTATGGATCTCTCTAGACCATGAGTTCTTTCACTACAGCTTTAGAGGTCGTGACTATAGGGTTACCGCCTCTAGGTTCAAGGAGATTTTCCACCTTGAGGCGCCAGAGACGAGGATCCACAGCTTGTGCTATGGTGACCCGGAGTCACCTCGTCGACCACACGACGGAGTGGTGTCGTCGTCTGACTTCGTACAGCCTTTCTTCATATAGCCATTTGGAGACGGGTCCAGTCGCCTTCCGCGTGATCTCACGTCGATTGCCCGCACTCTGCACGAGGTACTTAGGCGTACAACTATCCCCCGGATAGGAACTCATGATGCACTGACTCGTCTTTAGCTCTGGCTCCTAGCTCACGTTGTCCGGATGGAGAAGTTTGAACTTCGGGATTTGCTTGTCAGCGAGATGGAGGATATCATAGCAGCCGGCTTCAGAGGTCACTGGCAGCTCCAGTATGCTCACTAGATTCTTTTCTGATGGTTTCTCGGGGAGAGTCAGTTGTGCTTCTTACCACTCTTACCCGGTTAGCCACCGCCTTTCCGGAGTATACATGAGTCAACTGGTTCTTCATGGTGACAGAGGGCGTGGCAGCCGTTCTAAGGGCCCTCACACATGCCAAACTGGTATTGCACCCGAGTCTGAGGAGCAGCAAGAGGCCACAGTTCAGGGGCTAGCAGAGGCAGAGCTTGCAGATCTAGATGCTCAGATAGATGCTGCAGCTGATGATACTTACAGAGATGATCTTCCCTAGTAGAGGCAGAGCTTGCAGATTTGGATGCTCAGATAGATGTTGCAGCTGATGATACTTACAGAGATGATCTTCCCTCAGATAGCTCTGACGAGGACTACCGGACAATCCCCGAGTACGTACCCAGGTCACACGACCACGAGGCCGGTGGGTCAGGTGCAGCTCCAGCTCCAGCTCCAGCCTCAGGCACTTCCGAGGCTACACTACTCTCTATCCTTTCAAGGATGCAGGAGGAGCAGTCCAGATAGGTAGAGGAGCAGAGGAGACAGGCAAAGGAAGTTCGAAGGATCGCAGCTCAGCAGCTTGCAGCTCAGGCTCAGACACAGGCACGGCAGGACGAGTTTCAACTTCAGTTCCTTGCCTATCAGCGTCAGCAGACCAAGATTCAGAGGCAACAGATAGAGATACTTAGCGGTCTTCTCGGGTCTAGCTCCGGACTGTCAGAGACTCTTCAGCTTGGGCTACCTGGCACGTCACAATAGCAGTATACCTCTCAGCCATAGCCCTCTCTAGTGGTGGTGCCGACTCCAGCGTTACCGTCCTATGGATAGCAGAGTCGGGCACCCGCTTCACCTGTTTACTAGACGCTAATGACCTAGGTGTCATCGTTGTTAGCCTCCTCCGGAGAGTTTTAGACATGATTCACACCTACCCGGGGGGCTACCATTAAGGAGGCTACTCGTGACTTGACGACTTCTTACCGAGAGTTGACTGGCGAGGATTCTCCTGTCAGAGCACAGCTTGACACTGAGCTAGCAGAGGTTCCTCATCCAGCGACGGGCACTCACTTGTCTTCAGTTGCATCGTCAAAGGCCGGACCAGACTTCTCAACTCAGATGGTGACCACCCCTCCTCTTGTTCCTATTACTATAGAGGCTACGACAGTTGCAGCAGAGGCAGTGGACTCAGAGACACCCGCTCATACTCAGGGTCAGCCAGCAGAGATAGTTGCAGCAGTTACTCTTGCAGCCCTGGCAGTGACACCTTCTCCTCCGCCTCGAGTCTACACTCGTCGGGTCTTTGAGCCCGCCACTACCGAGGCAGGGCCGTCAGAGGCTCATGTTCAGACTATTCCACCTTCAGAGCCTCAAGGGGAGTTGGGGGAGTCAGCACCAGCTTCTGAGTCAGCAGCTCTAGCTACCGAGTCCACCTCAGCTTAGCCTACCCAGACCGCTTCACAGTCAGCGCCAGCTTCAAAGGGTCAGGCAGCAGAGGACGGTGACGACAGTTCAGACTACTCATAGTTCGACCTTCATCCTCGTGACCTGACTGCTCCACCTCCAGATGCTCCAGCTGCTTAGTAGTTTTTGGTGCTTGGCGCCAAAGGGGGAGAGAGGGTAGTAGTCGAGTATCAGAGATAGGAGGAGGGATTTGATTCTTACTTGTGTGATTTATTTTCCTCCGTACTCATGCATCATGTCTATGTTTATATGCACTATGTTTGTGTGATGCGTGTGAGATACTTGTGCTTGTGAAAAACTCTTATGCCTCACTAATATATGTTTGTGAGTTGTCATTTGGTTCATGATATGTCTCTATGCTCTAATGGTACTTGTGCTTCCGCAACATACTCTGATATATATCTTTGAGCATATCATGAGGTACTCCGATTCTATTTCATATCTTTGAGTACATGTTGTGGCTTGGCTTGGATGAGCAAGTATCATTCTCTCTTATTCACTAACCCTTGCTCAACTCAACCAAGTCACTTGAAATCCTAACCATTCATATCCTAATATCTTATACTCGAGGATTATTGTCGTCAATCACCAAAAAGGGAGAAATTGAAGAATCATGGCCTCATCGGTTTCAGTGATTAACGACAAATGATGATTATTATGGCTAATGTGTGTTTTGCAGAGGCTATGTGTAGCTTAGCCATAGTGATCAATTTGAATGGGCATTAATGGTTATCACTTAGCCCCAAGATGGACATCGTTTCGGATTTCAAAGAGACATGATGAAGACCCTACAGTGATAGGTCTAACTGCCATAAGGAGATGAAAGACACTTAGTATTTAGATAGGGCTTTATTTGATCTTTGACCGTACTATCAAGAGGGGTTGAGACTAGTAGCTTGACTTAGGAGATCTTCAAGACTTAGGTGTGGTGCACACTTGACTACCTTAGCCACTACTACAAAAACGATTTACTGCAGCGTTGCATTTTTGCCCTCCGTGGCGGACGTCTTTTTTTTCCGCCACGGTAAATCACACGATTTACCGTGGCGGACATTTTTTATTTACTGTGACGGGCATTATTGTCCGCTGTCATAAATCGATTTACCGTGGCGGACATCTTAAGACGTCCGCCACGGAAAATGCCCTATTTACCGCAGCGGACGTATTAAGACGTCCGCCACGGTAAATCGATTTACCGTGGCGGGCTTCCTATAAGGCCCGCTTCACTAAGGCCCAACAAGGCCCAATAACCGCTTCGCATATATATTCGGCACTTAGGGTTTGCCACAACCTCTCTCTCTCTCACGCATCGATCTCTCAGCCATAGCCGCAACGGCCCGCCTCTCTCCTCCCCTCCCCTCTCCTCTCCTTTCACGCATCTCTCTCAGCCACAGCCAGAGCCGCAACGGCCCGCACCTAGGCCGAGCATGGCATCGCCTAGCGCCGCCCAACTCCTCCCTCCCCCCCTCGGCCTCCACCTCCACCACCAGCATGCGCTTCGGCAGCGGCGGCGTTGTTCTCCCAATCCAGCAGGGGCCCCCTCCGCCGCCGCCCTCTACTGGCGGCAAAAAGTGAGACGAGGCAGAAGCGATGGGCGGGACGACGACGACGCGGAGCGCGACGCGATGCCGGCCGCGGCGAAGTGCGGCCACGACGACACGGCGCCGCAGGGCCTCGCAGCGGCCGGATCCAGCCCCGGCGACGGCAGATCCAGCGGCGGCGGTTAGAGAGGTGGATCTGGCGACCCTCACCCCTCGCGGGCCCCCTCTCCCCTCAGCGTGTCGCGACGCGGTCCTTGGCGGCGCGGGCTGCGGCGAAGCGGGGCCACAATAGCACGGCGCCGCAGGGCCTCACAGAGGTCGGATCCAGCCCCGACAACGACAGTGGAGGTGGAGGTGGATCCGACGGCGCAGCGGCGCGGGCAAGGCGGGCTCAACACCGGGCCTGGATGGGCTCTCTTTGGGCTCGCTGGGGTTTTATTTATTTCTTTTACCGCGGCGGGCAACTGGGGTCCGTCAGATTTACCGTGATGTTTCCACCGTAGCGGACGCAGTTGTCCGCCGCGCAAAATCTGTTTTGCCCGCCGCGGTAAAAAATTCTGTAGTAGTGAGCTCTAAGCAAACCTATGGTGACCGTAAGATAGCCTAGAATAACTCGCATATTCATTGCGACGAAAACCGGAGTTGAGAGAGTTGTTTTCTTGGCGTCGGACGCTGAAGACCTAGGCGACGGACGCTGTCTGTCGCATCAGTCAGTGGCGCCGGACGCTGAGGTGTTTGGCCCCGAGCGTTCGTCGGCCTTACAGTGAATGCCAGAAAAGCTCGAGAGCGACGGACGTTGTCCGTCGGTGTTGCGTCGGACGCTGAGGAGCGTCCGTCGGCCTTACAGAGAGAGCTATTTTTAGCCAGTTGCGCCGGACGCTGAGGTGCAGCATCCGTCACCAAAGTGATGGAGCGTCCATCGCCTGTTTGAATAAACAGCAACTAGCCATTGGGGCTTGCGACGGCGCGTCCGTCGCCTAGGCGTCGGAGTGTTCGTCGCCAACTTAAAGGATGTTCTTCAGCAGCCCGTGGGTTGGTTGTGTGTGGAGGTATTTATACCCCATCCCTTGCCTTCCCCACCTACCTTTGCTCATTTGGATTGCTGAGAAACCTTATGAGGTGTGGGAAGAGAGCAAGAGCCCTAGAGAGAGAGTGATTTGCGAATCCATCCATCTATCATCTCACTAGTTCATCCAAGAGATCAAGTTGTGCATCCCCTCTAGTTGTGAGGCGTGATTGAGTCAAGTGAAGGTTGAAGCTTGTTACTCTTGATGATCGACATCACCTAGACGGTCCGGTGGTGCTCGGAGGAAGGTGATCGCCGGAAGGATTGTCGGCGGCCCTTCTCCGTCGACGTGTTCATCGGTTGTGGGCGGTTCACCGAGCCGGAGTGGCGAAAAACCAGCCCGTAGAGAGCACTCATCCCTTGCGCGGGATTGAGGGGGAGCAATACCTTGCGATGTGCTCCAACGACGACTAGGGGGAGTGTCGACTCCTCGATGCCTCAGCAAAATGTCGTCGTGTCAAGAATCTATTTCCCTAGCTCTTTACATTCCGCACTTGTTCTTACTTTTATACTAGAATTGTGTAGAGTGTTCTTACTTTTTATGTCTTGTTACCGCTTTCTAGCTAGGAGACACATTCGGTAGGCACCAGGGGTGATTGGTATTTGTTTAGGATTTCATATTTGCTTTAGAAATTTAAAATAAGTTCAATTCATCTTCTCTTGGACATCTTGATCCTTTCAGTTATATATATATATATATATATATATATATATATATATATATATATATATATATATATATATATATATATATATATATATATATATATATATTAGAGTGGATTTTCTGAAACGGTAGTTAACCCACCCCACCCAAGTATAGTAACTACCCTATGCTAGATGTCTGACACGTGTCGAGTATGGTGAGATCGGACGGCATCCTTTGAGTACTCTTGATATGGCATTATAGTACGTATGCAGTTTGCAACGTCAGATTCTGATTTCTATTTCAAGAATTGGACTAGTACACGCACCCGGGTACCGTTTGGTACCGCTTCACGGCCAGCTTCACAAAGCTTTACTGCTTCTCTACCAAACAGTTGTTTTTGAAACAGCTTCACCGCACAAGCTCCGCAAAATATGCTCACACGAGCTCGGGGTGCCGGATGAAGCTGAAAAAACAAGCTTCGCCCGGCTTCCTCTGCCACTGACGGGGCCAGCCACGACCAACGGCGTATTTGCCCCCTGCCGATGTGGGGAGGGGAGACGGAGAGCAGCGTCGCCGCCGGAGGGCCAAGTCTTCGGAGCGGGGAGAAGCGAACGAGCCTGGGCATAGGAGCGGTTGCCGACGAGGGAGCGACGGAGATGCGGAACACGAGCGCAGCCGTAGGCAACGGCGAGGAGACGGCGCATCAGAGCAGCCTCCTTGTGCGCCGCGAGCGAGGTCTCCCTCCATGCGCGGGGCGAGGCTTTTCGTCATTCCGTGGTCTGTGCGTGCAAGGTGAGAGAAAGGGAGGTCCATCCCCGTCCGTGCTTGGTCACCGGCTAAAGAAAGATCAGGGTTCACGGCACTGTTTGGTAACCGGTCGGTTACCGCGGTTACCGTCCACCACCGTTTCGGTTTCGGTACCCGTTTGAATTCAAATTTCAAATTTGAATTTAAAAAAATTGAAAATTCTGAAAAAAAATTCTTAAAAATAGTTCATGATTTATAGAGTCGAATGGTGTACAAATTTTTCAAATTAGAGTTCGTTTGCTATTTATTTTGACGTGTACAAGTTTGAAAAAAAAAGAAAAACTTTTTCTTTTTTTTCAAACTTGTACACATCAAAATAAATAGCAAACGAACTCCAATTTGAAAAATTTGTACACCATTCGACTCTATAAATCATGAACTATTTTTAAGAATTTTTTTCAGAATTTTCAATTTTTTAAATTCAAATTTAAAATTTGGTTTGGGGCGGTACCCGCCCAAACTGGACGGTAACCGGCCCCAATCGACCGGTTACCGGTCGCAAACCGTTTAAACTACGCCGTTTGAATTCAAAATGCAAACAGTTCAGTTTGGGGCCGGTTTGGGCGGTTACCGTCGGTAACCGGCAAACCGCCGGCCACCGGTTCCCGACGGCAAAACGGTAGGGTGAACCCTAAAGAAGATAAAGATAAGGAGGAGAGAGAATAGAGGGAAAGGAAAATGAACGAGGAAAAAATAAAAAAAATAACCGGATAAGACCAAGGATGAAATAGAGCGCGTCAGACTGCTACCAATGCAGCCAAAACGATTCAAAAGTAGCTCGGTGCAGTTTCTCTATTATACTACGCTTGTTTCTGATTTATTCAAAGCACATTCATCTGTACCTTGTAGCCTCTTTTTATTGTATCATGGTTGTCATCCAACCAAATTTATTCATGTGCAACACTGTATGTATAAGTTTTCAACTTTTTAAAACTCAAGCTATAGCAATCTACAGTATGTATTTTTTATAGACTTTTTTCTCAATCTTTTTCTTTTTTTTCTAGGTTTTAAACTTTTTAAAAATCAAGCTATAGCAATCTATGTAAAATTTCTAAACACTATTTTAGATAAAACTGGTATTCATTTATGTATTTGTAACATATTCTTATCTTAATATTTTCTATGATTTTATCTAAAAAACAAGATCTCACATAACCATATTCTAACCATAATACTTTTATGTGAATTTGGTTTGAATCTACTCATTTTGTTCTGAAACGAGTGTTATTCTTGCTTCCAAAAAGTTAACATTGTTTACCAAATATATACAAGAAATCAGTAGTATTTATGGTGCATAATATACATCATTAGATTAATTGACGAATATATTTTTACAATATATTTCTTTTTAGATGAAATATGGTCAATACTTTTCTTAATGTAATCAGATTTAAAAAAGTTGAACACCAAAATCATACTTATTTTAGACAGATGAAGTATTTTAAAGGTAGAATTGGATTTGTATATGTTATATGTCCATGGGTAGATAGTTGATTGCTTCAATAATGCTTTACACGTCATGGCGTTATAACCTTTACACGTCTCTGCTCGGCTATAGCTGGAATACTTGGGGGTGCCATATTCCATAGCGGACCTGTGAGCTTGAATAGTGAGCTTAATGAGAGCACAAATATTTCAGTACTACAAGACAAAGGGCTACAAGACAAAAATAGTGAGCTTGAATGAGAGCACGAATATTTCAGTACTACAAGACAAAGGGCTATAGGATAAAAATAGTGAGCTTGAATGAGAGCATGAATATTTCAGTACTACGTGTTTTTTGTGCTTATTCGTGAGCGCTTTTCAGTGAATAAATAATATTTTTCTCTCACAATAAATCGATATAAGTATTTAATATAAGCTAAATTTTAGCAAAACGAATAGAACCAATAATATAAAGGGTAGAAACTATTTTCTAATCAAAGGTTACTGCAAAGTAATATTATAGAAAAACTAAACATACAAGTTTGCTTGTTCGGAGCGCTGAGGAGAGGGAGGAGGTAAGAGAAATGTGAGATAGGAGGCGATGGCTGCAGCTGTGTCAGAGGTGCACATGTGAGATAGGAGGCGATGGCTGCAGCTGTGTCAGAGGTGCACAACTCCTATGTAAAACGACCACAACATTCTGAAGCATTCACACTTTGAAAATTATGGATAACAAAGCTTTAATTGATAATATCTATTTAACCATATATCTGATGTATAATTTATTTTTATTATATACTATTTCTTATAATTTTATCTATAAAACAAGATCCTACATGATCATATTTACTTAAAGAAAAAAATAATGACATTTTTTTAGAAAAAAATGACATATAATCCCTACATGTCAGACTTATTAAATATTATTAAAGTTTAGCTTGGTTATTATCTTAATATTATTTAGATCTAGATTTTGGCACTAGCCATACTTTGGCTCCGTCAAAAATTAAATATCAATTTTTGGGCTACATTTTGGCAAACAAAAATTAGAAACCAAATAAGCAATTACCTTAAAAGGAACAAGATGACTAATGATGAAAGACAAATTGTAATACACATTTGAAAGATGCAGCGTTAAAAAGATTGTGGCTGGTAGGATTTTTAACGATGCAGGTGTCATGTAGTGCATGCGAATATACAACTTGCATGTGAATTCATCTTTGCTTTACAGGAAAAGAGATTCTGTACCATTCAGTGTTTGTAAAAGGAGTAAGAAAAGTTAGTTCGTGAGTGACCCAATTGAAAGTTTTCTATTTCAGTGGCTTGTGGTCCAAGTGGGTATCTACCACCGTAGGGAGGGTAGCTACCCTCCGTTTTATTTGGATATATATAAATCCGAACGGAAAAAACTCTTCATTACCTTGTAGTTAGAGGGATACGGATATAAAAAGAATGGATGGACGAAAAAAAAAAGCTAAATTTTTTGTATTTTTATTACTAGGTATAAATGAGATGTTAAATGTTATATTGTGGTCTAGAAACTTAATTTTGTAAGGGTGGACTACTTTTGCTTTGAGTTCAAAAGCATCGTTAGATTTATTAAATAAAACTTCAGTACCTTTAACCAATAGATATGAGGTGAATTGGTGGAGAACGGCCTCTTATAGCTGTAAGGTTGAGTGTTAAATCTCTGACACATGCACATACGTTCTTATCAGGCCCATGTGTTGGAGAGGAAAGTCATTTTCGTGTGGGAGCTGAGTGCTCAGCGGCCGGCCCATGGGCTGTGTGGGGATCTGGGCCCTCATTTCGTGCGAGAGCGGGGGCTGTGTGGGGATCTGACCAGTGATTTTGGCCCAGCAAGACGAAACGCGCGTAAATGAAATCTCCTAGTTCCCCCGCCAGTGACTGGGGCGACCGTGCCGAGAGCCGGCGTCGCGTCTAGATGCTGCAGCGCCTGGAGCCCGCTGCCGCGTCGGTAGCCCCGCGGGCCGTGGTGCCTAGAACCCGCTGCCTCGCCAGCTCGCCGGTGGCCTGACGTGCCAAGAGACGTGAGCCGGTGGCTTGCGCGCTGCTGCTCGCGCCGGTGACCCGCGGCTGGCTGCACCCACGCCATGCCCGGGAGCCGCCGCGCCGAGGGCACGCCGACAGATCCCCGTGCTCGCCAGCCTGCTGCTCCGGGGGCAAGGCGGTAGAGCCAGCATGCCATAGTGCCAGTGCGTTGCGCCCGCTTGCCGGTGATTGCAATTCCAGCCCGCTCTAGTGATGCGGCAAGTGGAGGGCAGCGTGGACAGCATGTGGGCGGCGGAGGGGACGAAGAGGAAACAGTGAGCGGAGAAACGCGTCGTGCGGCCCGTGAAGGGTTGTGATGTCGAATCGAGAACGAAGCAGGTATGAGACCCGAACCGATCCGTATGGGACGTACCAGATCGTTTTGTTGCCCTACCTCACGGTTATCGGGCTAACGGGTGATGTGGCCTGATCCGCTGGCCGTCTTTTGGATGCAGGATTCCTTTATGGGCTAAACCGTGATATATGTTTTTTTACTCAATCAACATGAGCTAACCGTGATATCGTCATGTACATGTGGGCCTTAATTATGGGCTTCTGGGCTTGCTCTGGAGACCTATTTTTGCCAAACTGCTCTGGAGACCTTTGCCGAGACAAGAGGCAGAGTTTTTTTCCTATTTTATTTGTCTCGGAGCCAGGTAGAATCAGGGCGAAGTGTATAGGATTAAACATAACTATCCTAGCTGGACACGAAATTATAGGCCAACAACTCTTGTAATATGCTCATGAACTAGCTGGTCTTGGTTTGGAGTTGCTCTCGGTAAGAGAGAGCATCACTGTCTGTGTTCACGTCTTGGTGGCCAATGATTTTGCCTCAGTTAACAAGGGTACGTTTGGGAGCGTTCTATAGAGTGGATTCTCAAAGGGAATCATTTTTCGGCTATCAAATATTTTTTTAGAGTAAAGTGATTCTATATTCATTTCGTGAAGTAATTCTCTGAAATGAACTATAAGAGACTAAAAGCTTGAAAAATAGCTTCTCTCGATTCCATGGAGTGATTATCTATGCTGATTCCGAGAGTTTATGCTAAAAACTGAAAGAGAATTATTTTAAGAGAATTATTTTAAGCTTCAGAATCACTGTACTAGAGAATTAAGAGCACAACTCTTTTAAATAGGCCCTGAATAGCGAAGATAACTTCCATGTTAAAAAAAATAAATCAGAACGATAGAGAGAACATGATAGAAAAGTCATCCTCCTCCTTTAATTTGTTCAATTGATTTGTGTCTGCTACTCTGGCTGTCTCCCTTCGATTCCTTGCTAATCTCTATCTTAGCTCCCTCCAATTCTCTAGAAATTGTATTCTCAAACTATTAATGGTTCCTATTACCATGGATTAACGGTTTAGAATTGTTGATTCTATTATGTGAATGTGAATTAACAATCTAGGACCGTGACAATGGGTATCAAGAGCCTTCAATTTGGAGACCAGATATTTTTTTTGCGAAGTGTATAGTAATTAGATCATATATAATGGCGCTTGTTCTAATCTTAGGCTTGGTGTTTAGTGAAGTTTATATGCCTCTTGTCATCTCGGTGCTTGCACGCACCACTACTTTACACTATACGGTTTGTAATCTTGAAAGATCACACCTACACATTTGTGGTGTGGATCTCTTTTAGGGGATGATGCATGTAACACCTCGAGTGTTAAGCATAATTAAGTCATTCTTAATTAAAACATAAGCATCATTTCATTAGCACTTTGCATATCTTGTTTGCATTCCTAAATTAATTCTTTTTGCTATGTTCTTTGCTTGTTTAATATGCTTAATCTTGAACCATCATGCTAAATCCAACAAAGAATTTAATGGTCTAATTGTGGTAGAAAAATAAGTTTAATTTCCTGAATTTAATTTGACTTTTAGCAATAATTGAATTAATATTTCTCTAAGCTTTAAAATCGTGTTTCTAATTTTAATTTTAAAACTAAACCGAATTTGATCTTGGTGTTTAAAACATTTCTGTGCAGCTTAATTTTCTGAGCAAAATTGGTATTTTCACCAAAACCTGAAAAACATTTTAAACTGGTCAAATTTGAGTTTGAACCAAATAAACAAAAACAAAAATTGAAAAATAAAAAGAAAAACCAACTTACCTCGCTGTTGGGCCGACGCCACCCTTTCGGTCCATCGGCCGAAGCCGGCCTGCTCCCGCCCGCGCCCACGCGCCGCGTGCTCAAACTCGCTGCGCCGTGCGCCGTCAGGACTCGGCCGCCACGCGGCCGCCGGCGTACGGCCGCCGGGGCGGTGGCGTCCCGACCGCGCCTAACCCCGCTCTGTCCCCCTCTCCCATCCGCGCTCTCTCACTCTCGCTCGCCCTCGCTATCTCGCAACAACAACAGCAGCGCAACACGCCCGCACGCGCGCACCGCCGTCGCTTCTGGCACCGGCGCCGCGTCGTTCCCGCCGCTCCGCTCACCACCACCGACCTCCGTGCGCGCGCCAGCTCCGCTTCGCCACCCTCCTACCGCGACGCCGCTCGTCCGTCACGGTGAGCCGCCGCGCGACCAGAATCGCGCGTCGCCGAGCCGCGGCCGCTGGAGCTCTGCTTCGCGCGCTTCGCGCCGTTCCGCGCCGCCCTCTCCTCCCCTTCCTCCGTTCAACGCTCATCGGGCTCCGTGGTCACCCCGCGGACCTCGACCGCCGTCCTTCGCGTCGTGCCGCGGCCGGAGCCGCGCTGCCGCTGTGCACAGCCGCCGCCGTGCCGCCATGGCCGGCGGGGAGCTCGCCACGAGCTCCCACTCGCCTAACCGAGGCTACCACGGGCTCCGTCTCACTGAGGCGAAGCCGGTGAGGGCTTCCCCGTCGCCGGAAACCTCACCGGTGGCGAGTAGTGCCGCCGCGCCGCGCGCTCACCTCACGTGTGGCTGACGCGTGGGCTCGAGGCCCCACCTGTCGGCCACTGCTGCGTGTGTCTGTGTGTGTTTCCGGGTGCACATAGCGTTTTCAAGAGAAACAGAAAAGAAAATGATTTCCTTTATTTCGTTTTGAATCTTGTAAAATCCATATCAATTTGTAGAAAAATCTTAAAAATGTCAAACTGGTTTTGTTAGGTTTCTATTGTTTAGGTCTACAGGTTGGTATATTTTTCATAATTTATTGTGCAACTTTTCTGTGTAGATTTATTTAATCTTGTTAATGGCTGAAACTTGTTAAATGCATAATTAATAAAGTATAACTCTGAAAAATGTGAAACTTGCTTTGTTAGGTTTCTGTAGCAGAGATCTATCTAATAAAGATATAAACTACCATATGTTCTGTTTAGCAAATCTTTGTAGGGTTAAAAAGGTGATAAATGACTACTTTAATGAATTTTAATAATTGTTCCATGCAAGATAAATATATAGTAATTTTTCTGAGGTATCCTGGTATTTATTAGTATTAAAGAAAAATGTGCGCTAAACTGGTTGATGCTTTTCATAGTACAACTTGCTTTCAAGTGTTATCTTACCATATTAGGAAGGGCTTTTAAGTTAACCTTGCTTGCTTAATTAGTTAGGTAGATGGAAAATTACTAAGTTATACATGCTGCACTTTGCATTCATATCATCATGCTCCCATTCGCATCACGTGCACTTATTTATCCTAGCATCGCATCATAACAGGATCGCAGGACAAGAACCCGGAGAACGTGACCCCGGAGCAGAGGAGTTGAGTGCAACCATTGATGCATATTACCTTGTTATCCTACTCTACCATTACCTTGTTACCCAAAGTTCGATCGTGCCAGTCATGCTTAGTTGGCTTAGTTCGGTAGAAGTCGGCTGATTCTATTACCCGCGAGATATAGGATATATCCTCATCACATGATATGGTTTATCTCGGAATGGTAACCGAAAACGGTTAATGGAACTAAGATCGGTGGGAAACTCCTTATACTTTAGATGGGGGTGACTCGATCGTGTCAACTAATGACTGTTTTTGTTGTCGTTCGTCTGGTCATGTTGAACGTATGCCCTACACTTAACTGGAAGGATAAGTCGTTTCGACCGTGAAGCCGGTACACTACTCGGGCTGGGTTTGGATCGTGACGCATCGTGCTGGTGCGAGGTGGGGTTCGGATATAGGGGCGCGATCTAAGACCTTCACACGTGTTGGCTTTCGGGCGGCCCCTGGGTGTCAGTGGTCTCTGTTCATCCCACGACTTTACCCGAGTAGCGTCTTAGGTGACCTGTAGCTCACTACGCGCGTGAGTGTGGTTTGTGTAGGGAATACCCCCTCAGCTGAGTAGGAATCCGATTTGAATCGTCATCGCTCCTGGTTAGAGAGCACTTGACTAGGGCAATGACAACATTTACACGACTATGAAACTAATGTTGGTGATCCGGTTTATGGAAAGCCTGGAATGATGATGGAATCTCTTGTATACTTAAATCCAACATGTCTGACATAGACTAGTGGCCAATGTAGATGATAAGTAATCTTATTAAAAGCTTGTTGTTATATCTTTACTAAAATGTGAAAAGTTAGTCGCTTGCTTTCCGTAAAAGAGTCAGCTAAACCACCATAAGCCTTCATCCTTCTTGGAGTCTTTATTTTCGTTTATGGTAGGTAAGTCTCACTGAGTACCTTCTTGTACTCAGGGTTTTATCCCATGTTGTTTTGCAGATGGTCATCTCTTGCATGGTTATTGCGTTAACTGTCTCTATCCCGTTGGGGATGACTTCTAGACCATGGGCTTGGTCACTTCCAGACTCCTCTTTTGCTGATGCGGGATATGTTCCTTAGTCTGGCACTCCATTAAGAACTACCTTGGAGATTATCATGTTTCAAAGACTTCCACTACTCTTTCAATTTGAACTATGGTTTGTAATAACTTTTGAGTCTTTGCACTCCGATACTATTTTATTATGTTGAACTTTATATCGTGTAAATAGTGCTACTGGACTATCTCGGTATTGGTTGTATTATGGAAATGTTTGAAATCCTTCAAGATTTCACAAACTACCGGGATTATATGGGCTCAAGTGCTCTTAAGTGGCAGATGATTCAGCTACTTTAGTACTTGATCTCTTATAATTCGGACGCTTCTGAGCTAGAAACTCGATAGTAAAGACGACGAAAAGTGGTATATGAGACACCATCTCAAAGTCCCACTTACATGTGGGGAAGACAAGAGACTATCCACATAGTTACTTATTAGGAACTTGGTCCTTGTAAGGGGCTTTCCTCAGGACTAGGGAAAGCATGAGCTTCTCTACGCATCTGTAAAAATACCGGCATTGTCGAACGTGACTTTGCATTCTCTACCTTTGAACTTCCGCATTTACTTTTTGTATTTAAGTTAGAAAAAAGTCTACTTAACCCCCACCTATCTAACGTGGTCTACTTCACACCCTGAACTATTAAACCATATATTCTACCTCTGATCTTTTCAAAACTGGTCAAATTACCCCCTCAGACAGTTTTAGATGGTGGTTTTGCTACAGTAATAGTGGTTTTGTCTTTTTCTTTTTTATTTCTTTTTACTAAATCTTTGAAAAATCATAATAAATCATAGAAAAATCATAAAATAGAAAACTAATTTTGTTGGACTCCACATGAGTAGATCTATACAGTGGACATATAATATGGTATATTTTCGTACAAAGTTTTTGTTGTAGCTTTACATTAATTGAAAAATCTAATTTTATTTGTAATTAATTGGAATAATTCATAGCCACAACTTCTATGGTCCAATTTTGGTTAAATTTTTTATGGTGAGCTAATTATTGTATGTTTGAACTACAGTAAAATTTTCATACTCATTGAACAATGTATAACTTAGTTATAGATAAATAATAGATTTAACAAGCATGAAATTAGTTTTTTTCTATGTTAAAGTTATGATTTATCTATAACTAAGTTGTACATTGTCTAATGCGTACGAAAATTTCAATATAGTTCAAGCATACAATAATTAGCTCACTATAAAAATTTCACCATAATTGGACCATAGAAGATGCGACTATGAATTATTTCAACTAATTACAGACAAAATCAGAATTTTCAATTAATCTATATCTACAACAATTTTTTTTACTAAAACATACCATATTATATGTCCATTGTGTAGATCTACTCATGTGGAGTCCAACAAAATTTAATTTTCTATTTTATGTTTTTTTATGATTTATTATGATTTTTCAAAGATTTAGTGAAACAAATAAAAAAGGAAAAAGACAAGCATTGTTACAGTACCATCTAAAACCGCCTGAAAGGGTAATTTAAATGGTTTTAGAAAGTTCAGAGGGTAGAATATCTGATTTTATAGCAGAGGGTGTGAAGTAGACTATGCTAGATAGGTGAGGGGGTTAAGTTACCATTCTACTCGCTCCGTACTAAAATTATAGGATGTTGGCATTTCTAGATACATTCTTGTTAGAGTGCGCAGCGGAATTTGGCCCAGCTCGCTATACCCACGAGCCAATGACCCTCGGGCCCAGGTCCATCGGAGTCCACAACATATCAGGCCTTAGGCCTAACTCAACCCAAAAGACTAGTCTGATAGGTGAAGGCTGCCCTTGCCTTATATGTTGTGCCATCCACCATCAATTATCGATGTGGGACTAAACCCAACAATCTCCCCTGTCACACATCGAACCCAACTCTTCCATCACACTACACCATTGAAAGGTCCCTATGTGATTTTGGTAATTGAGTGACAACTTAGGTGAACTAACATGTGTTTGAGTAATATACACAGGAGATTAGTTCACATGAAATTGTGTGATGAAGGAGCTTATTGCACATGAGACATGACATAGAGTCATGTGACCAAGGTGGAAAAGATCAAGATGAGGCTTGACTTGATGGACCGGTTGCAAGTGTGACGGGCAAGCGAGTGATGCTTGGCGCCGATGGACCAACGCAATGGTGAAGAGCAAGTGAGGTCAAATCGATGAACCAACACGGTCACATGATGAAATGAAGTGGATCATATCATTTGGTGATAGGTTGATGCGTGTGTTGCATCAACATTGGAGGAGATGGAATGGAATGCGCAAGGCAAAGGTATAACTTGTAGGGCATTTCATTTCACCAGTCATAGGTATGTAGAGAAGTATATGACCGGGTTTAGGATAGATGGTCGTACTATTAAGAGGGGCAAACTTGTTTGCATATCGGTCATCTAGTGCCACTTGAGTGATCTAACATTGCGATGCATTAGGATCGAGTGGCGAGGTGAGAGCAAGTGAAAATCCTTTGAAAATGATTGTGAAAATACTAACACACATGCACATGGTGGTGTACACTTGGTGGTGTTGGCACATTTGCAAAGGAGAAGGTGTTGGAGTTGAAGTGGATCAACTCGGTGAAGTTTGAGAAAGAGGTGCGATGGTTCTTGGTTTGGAAAACTACTCTGATCCTTTGTGCTTTGGATCAAGAGGGATAGTGGGTTGTGTAGCCCTCTGTATAAGCTTTCCAAAATGTCTAAGATCATCGAAATTGGAGTTTGGAGCTAAAAGTTATGACCGTTTTAGCGAGGAGCTCGTGCTGCTATTTTTTCAACGGCGGACTGTCCGGTAGTTTTATGTGGACTGTCCGCAGTTCATTTCTCCGTTGGCGAACAGAGTTGCTCTAGTTTTGTTCGGTGGTCCAGAGTTGTACTGTGGACTGTCCGGGCCTGTGGGGTGGACTATCCGAGGTCTGTAGCCTTTTTAGCCCGCAGAGGTGCCTCCTCTCGCCCGGTTTCATTTGGCAATGGCGGACTGTCCGGGATACAGTAGTCGGACTGTCTGCAGTTCTTTTTTTGAACCTAACGGCTAGTTTCCGGAGAACGGTGGACTGTCCGCCAATGACGCAAAAAGGGTTATAACGATTGTTTTTGGTTGGCAACGGCTCTATTGGCTTTGGGGGCTATAAATAGAGGTATTGGCCGGCCCTTTGAGGGGTTAAGCACCTTGGGATGTGTTCCCTTAGTTGTGCTTGGCTTAGAAGCCCTCTAACTCACTTGTTCTTGCTAGTGTGCAAATCAATAGCGAAGTGAGTGATCTCTAGTGCGTTGCTTTGTGAGAGAGCTTAGTGTGGCACTAGGTGATCGTATTGCAAGCTCGTGGTGCTTGTTACTCTTGTAGGTTGCCACCTCCTAGACGGCTTGGTGGTTGTGGCTCCGTTGAAGCACGCAAGAAGCTTGTGCGTGGCTCCGGAGAAGTGCTTTGTGAGGGGCATTGTGCTCTCCCCGCGGGAGATCGCGAAGAGCAACTCTAGTTAAAGGTATTGTTGAGTGCTCTCATCTTGTGTTGGTTAGGCGGCAACCCTTGAGGGGGTTAGGCGAGTGAGGCCTGTAAAAAGTCGTAAACCTCCAAGTGAGTGAGCCGATACAACGGGGACTAGCTTGATGGTGACCAAGCGAACCTCGGGAGAAAAATCACCGTGTCAACCTTGCGTACATCCTCTCGGTGGTTTGCATTCTTCAAATCACTAGCTTGTATTTACTTTCATATACTTGTGCTAGTGAGTAGTTGTTGCTCTTGTAACTAGTTTAGCTTATGTGGCTTGTCTAGTTACCTTCTAGCTTGTGTAGCTTAGAAGTAAGATCTTGAGTGACTAATTGGCTTGAGTAGCCTTGTTAGTCACATTGCTTAGTTTGTGTAGCTAAGTAAGTTGAGCTCTCTAGTTGGCTTATAGTCGTGCTAGAGAGCATTGCTAGTGAGCTTAGGTGCTTTGTGCTTTACTTACTAGTATGAGTAGGAGCTCCCTTTGTGCTTAGAGTACTAGTTACTTAGGTTTGTGTGACCTTGCAACCTAGACTTGCTTAGGTGAGCTTCCTAGCCTGGCACATTAGTTATCATAATAGACATACTTTGCTAGGTGCTAAAGTTATAGATAGAGGGGTGTAGTCTTGGCTAGACCGATAGTTTTAATTCCGCATTTGTTTAAGTTAGCCGTTGCGCTTAAGTTTTAGAAAGGACTATTCACCCCCCCCTCTAGTCCGCCATCTTGACCCTTTAACCATGCGATCCCTGGAAGACATTATCTAGGCCCCGAGTCCAACGCTCATCACACAACCCGTGTGACCTTCGAGACGTTAACGGGCTCCCCCGTCATATGTGACCCCTGAGATTTAGTTTTTTTCGACCATGTGCTCCGATACCATTTGTTAGAGTGCGCAGCAGAATTCGGCCTAGCTCGCTATACCCATGAGCCAATGACCCTCGGGCCTAGGTCCACCGGAGCCTACAATGATGATGACTGGCCCGATCTTTCGTGAGGTAACCGGTAAATTCGATTGGTGAAGATCTCGACGTTGGCGATCCGGCTTCAAATCAGTCACGATTCGAACCCTGCAACCGTTACACCACTGCTCCATTGGTTATCAACCAAGCACAACTTGATTGACCTCGCCAAGAAGGCTTTTCCTGCAAGCGAATCGAAGAACATAAGCAAGAAGGTTTAACACGCAATCTGAAATTGCAAATATGAATGTCGCGAATATCAAATAGATGGTTCAAGAACTCGGTTCCAAAGGACTAATCGACACAGTGGAGGAGATCAAGAACAGGGGCCTTGTATTACTGTAAAAGGATTTGTCACCACAGTTACAATAATCGATTCAGTTTCTCGATGGAAAACTAAACTCTAAAACAAAACCCGAGTCTCAACGGCGGCGGCTGTGTGGAAGATAAAAGAGGGCGTCCTAGGGTTGTAGGCGATCGGGGGGGGGGGGGCGCCCACAACTTGGGCTTAAGGCCCGACTCGATACATGGCCAAGTTGGCCCAAAATAGGTGACGCAACACCGGAACAGATTCTGGACGCTGACTTGTTTTGACATTTTTCGATGACTCAGAAGGAATTTGAACCTCAAACCAATGCCATTGGTTCTTTATGAAATTATCTTTCCATCCGTGGGTGAATCATCGAAAACGGAGTCCGTATGCATCCTGGGCGTCCGTTTTACTCCTTGTTGGTCCTGGACTCCGAAACAGACTCGAAGGCGACTTGGCAGCTGAGTTGGGGATGAGTTGCAACTTGGAAAAGGCGATGGCGTAGACGTGTCCAGCGTGGTGATGTCCTCATCATCCTCCCCTTCTTGAATTGGAGTCGTCCTCGACTCCATCATGGCGATGTCCTTATCATCCCCTCCTTGTAGAATTGGAGTCGTCCTCGACTCCATCCCTTCAACGAACTCCTGCAAAAGGTTAGTGACAACAAGCAATTCACAAGACATAATAGGTTGACAAAACATAGTATAACATGGTGCATCAGGATTATCACATAACTCAGCAGTAGCAGAAGTTGTAGCAAGAAAAACACCTCCTGGTAACTTAATCCCATTTTTATCAATGTTTAGCGGTGGTTTATTTTTAATCTCTTGAGCATGTTTAACAATATCCGTAGGAGACAAAGGCAGCAAAGTAATTTTCTTGTCCTTATGCATGAAAGTGTATTTATTATTTCTACCATGGTGTAAAGCATCATTATCAAATTCTCATGGACGTCCTAACAAAATTGAACAAGCTTGCATAGGTACAACATCAAAATCAGCAGTATCATGATAAGAGCCTGTGAAAAAGCTAATGCGGGTTGATTTAGATACCTTCATCTGACCACTATTATTGAACCATTGAAGTTTATATGGATGCGAATGTTGTCGTGTGGTCAAGCCAAGCTTCTCAACCAAATCTGAACTCACCAAGTTGTTGCAACTCCCGCTATCAATGATGGTGAGAATACGACAACCCTTCACAATGAGATACATGTGGAACAAATTGTGGTGCTGGATCTTCATCTCTTCTTCATGTCCCACACGTGAAAGCTACAACTTCTGCTACTACTGAGTTATGTGATAATCCTGATGCACCATGTTATAATATGTTTTGTCAACCTATTATGTCTTGTGCATTGCCTGCTGTCACTAACCTTTTGCAGGAGTTCGTTGATGGGATGGAGTCGAGGACGACTCCAATTCTACAAGGAGGGGATGAGGAGGACATCGCCATTATGGAGTCGAGGACGACTCCAATTCAAGAAGGGGAGGATGATGAGGACATCACCATGCTGGACACGTCTACGCCATCGTCTTTTCCAAGTTGCAACTCATCCCCAACTCAGCTGTCACGTCGCCTTCGAGTCTGTTTCGGAGTCCAGGACCAGCAAGGAGTAAAACGGACGCCCAGGATGCATACAAACTCCGTTTTCGATGATTCACCCACGGATGGAAAGATAATTTCATAAGAAACCAATGACGTTGGTTTGAGGTTCAAATTCCTTCTGAGTCATCGGGAAACGTCGAAACAAATCAGCGTCCAGAACCTGTTCCGGTGCTGCGTCACCTATTTTGGGCCAACTTGACCATGTATCGAGTCGGGCCTTAAGCCCAAGTTGTGGGCCCCCCGGTCGCCTCCAATTCTAGGACGCCCTCTTTTATCTTCCACACAGCCGCCACCGTTGAGACTTGGGTTTTGTTTTAGAGTTTAGTTTTCCATCGAGAAACTAAATCGATTATTGTAACTGTGGTGACAAATCCTTTTATAGTAATATAGGGCCCCCGTTCTTGATCTCCTCCACTGTGTCGATTAGTCTTTGGAACCGAGTTCTTGAACCATCTATTTGATATTCGCGACATTCATATTTGCAATTTCAGATTGCGTGTTTAAACCTTCTTACTTGTGTTCTTCGATTCGCTTGCAGGAAAAGCCTTCTTGGCGAGGTCAATCAAGTTGTGCTTGGTTGATAACCAACGGAGCAGTGGTGTAACGGTTGCAGGGTTCGAATCGTGACTGATTTGAAGCCGGATCGCCAACGTCGAGATCTCCACCAATCGAATTTACCGGTTACCTCACGGAAGATCAGGCCAGTCCTCATCAATTGATATCAGAATGACCATGATTATTACCTCCCATACCACGACGATTAAAGTTGTAGCGACGACGGTTGCGTGCATCACCGTCAGCATCCGCATCTCCATCATCAAAAACATCTCCATCTTCATCATTATCACGAGGAGGTGGACGACGTTGCTCAACCTGCTCAATGCGGGTGACCAGATTATTGACGTTGCGCGTCAGCTCGTTCATAAGATTGCGTTGTTCATTGATGAACATTGTAAGCTCGCCCTTGGACACGCACTCATTAAAATCCGTTGGAGATCCTGACATGGTTAGTAGATAGAAAAAGACAACACCAAAGTATTATCCCTATCAACAAAAGGAACCAAGTGGTGGTGGTAGTGGTGGAAAGTGGAATGCAAAATCACAAGGGGCTTACCACCATCTTGCAAGTGTTCTTACCAAAGCCAAACAGGAGCAAGACCAAATTGACGAAGCAATCGGTTTTTGAGCATGGTAATAGTTGCAAGATGAACCTGTGCTGACAGAAGTATATGTGGAGCTTTGGGAAGACACACTATGATTATCAAGGATTAGCAATTAACGAGTGCAGATTTAGCTAAGTTCAATAAGTATCCAAAGTACAAATCACAATTGTTGACTAAGATGTATCTAGACGTAGTGCAACAAGGTGAAACAAAGGACGATAGAAAAAACTCACAGAACAAGCAAAGGCTTGGATTTTCCTTTTTCCTGAATTTTCCCGGATTTTTCCAAAAGACAATAATAGGAATCAAACTTTTTTATTTTTTCACTATTTTTTTATATTTTTTCTGAACAAGGATCACAAAAGATGTAACCATAAAAATTGACACCTTCAAGTGAGGTGGGATGTGGTCTACAGAAATTCTGCAAGTTCTCTGGAAAACGTGCATAAACTTTGATAATTTTTTTCTTTATTTTTCTGATTTTTTTGGCAATTTTGACTAAACCAAACAGACCAAAGGTAAGTTTGGGTCGGCTCCAAATGGTGTCAAGAAACTCCACAATTTTTTTCAGATTTTTCGGACAAATAAGCGAAAAGTTATGTCTGTTTTATCAAAGATATGTCAACTTATGTTTCCCGGAAGACACAACCCGACGACAGCATAACTAATAGACTAATAGAATTGATACATAGATTGCATAACTCTTTTGTGATAGACATACAATATACTTAGTAAAATCTTAGTTGGACATATTACTAATGCATAGGTTTTGACCATGTGAAAAATAGATGCCTTAGTCTCTAGAGTATAATTTTAAAATTCCTAATTAATAACCGTCACGTTCTCTACAGAGGGCCTTTTTCTCCCGTGCATCACCAAACTTATCCGGTGGCCTTGAAAACCTTCTGCATAGATTATGCAAAAGCTCTAGTGTTTGGTTCTATGATGTTTTAACTGGAGTATTCCGATGAATACAAGACGATCGAATCAATATGCCTGTGCACTGATAGATAAATATTGTATGATGGCTGCCAGCCTAACAGTGCACAAAACAGCAGCCGAGCAGGGTCAACATCACTTCAATTGATCATGTTATCACACAATCACTAAAATTATAGATGATCCTAGCTCGATGTCATTTTTCTTATGTCTTGTGTCGTATCATATTTTAACTATACGGGAGAAAGAACTATAATAGCTAGCTTTAAAATAAGTGAATAATAATGACACTTTTCAAATCGGTGAAAATTGTAAGGATCCCGATCAAACAACCTTAATTTTAAGAATTTCATAAAAAACATAAAATCCAATGCAAATAGGCGACTACATCTAGCACACGGATTCTCATAATAATTTAGATTGTAGATAGAAATCTCTATCACCAATCGTAGCCGGTAGCATTGCTACTTATCGCCCTGACAATGGATCGGTTGGAAACATGCTAAGTGGGTTGGATTTTTAGTTTGGCAAGATTGGTTTGGTGTGTCGTGGATTGAGAGGCTTGACGGATTGATTTGGTTTGGGCTGCAATTTAGAACAGTGGATTTGGATTAGAAACCATGGGCCCAAACCGTGGGTTGAAACCATGGATTGACGACTTGGGTTGAAACCGTGGCTGGGCATCTGAGTGCGTCGAGCGGTCGAGGGACTCGAGCGAGTCTCGACTCGTCGGCACGCCGCCGTCGCTTCTTCGCCGAAGCCTCCGAATCCAGCTCACCCACCACCGCAAAGGATCGTCTGAGCGACGGAGCCTGCCAACGCCGGGATCCAAGTGCGCTCCATCCCCTCCTCTGCGTCATCCCGTCCTCTTGTCCTTCCCGTCACCTTCTTAGCTAATCCTCTGCCTTTTTGCTAGGGTTCGAGCGGGCTGGGCGAGGTACACCCTTCATTGGGATCTTTGTCGACGGTGAGCATCAATAGGTATGCGCTTCCCCTTCCCTTCTTGACATGCGCATCATGGTTAGCTATTGTAGATCCGGCTCCTGGTACTTTGCAAGTCCCATGTGAATTTGTCTTTTCTGTATAATTTTTTTAAAGTCACAAGTTCTTGTTGTATCGAAATTGGCTTTCACCTCAAAGATTGGCTGTGTGTTGGAATAAAAATGGCATACCTTGGTCCATTAGTAATTCCAAATTTTCACTTTTTATTCCGCATCAACTTTAAACATCCAACTAGTGCAGTGCACAACAGATTGTTTTATCAACTAAAGCCTTCTTTCGTTGCATGCAATTTCTTATTACAATTCAAATTGCATGCATGGCTTGCAGCTGCTCTCCAGCTAGTGGTTTCTAATGGGTTCGGTCAGTAAATAGCGATAGTTTACTCCAGTGGGTTGTTATTAGCAGGTTTCTGATCTCCAGGCGTAAAACCATGGTTTTGGAACGATTTCCAATGGGTTGAACCCATGGGTGATAGATTGGTTTGGTTTGATACGGGGCCACTAAAAGTTCCGGTTCAGATTGGTTTGGATTTTGAGTCCGCGGATGGATTGGGTGGGTTAAATAATGACTACATGCTGCACGTGGATTGGCCTGGGTACGGTTTGGATCCCAGCCCATTAGCAGGCTGAGCTACTTATCTTGAAAAGATAATCAAAACTAAAAGAAAGTTCCCGACCAAGTACAGTACATCTTAGCTAGCGACGCTATCAAGCAGGTCAGTTTCACATCAGCCGATTAAAAGAAGCCGTGGGCGGTGGCGACGCATCAGCCCGTAAGCAAAGAGCCACACGCCACGCCCGCCGAGCTCACCCGTGCCGCACAGGGGGGTCGGCGACAGAGACGCCCTCGCGGCCAATTTTCTTTTTCTTCTGGCCGGCAGGGCAGCAAGAAAAGAAATTCTCGTTCACAGCAGTCAAAATACAGTACTCGTAGGAGATACGGACGGGGAGCAGAAGAGGAAACAAAACACAGTGCGAGTACTAGCGGCCAGCAGCGTGGCGTGGACTCATCTCTCGCGCTGCTCCACCTGCAACTGCAACTGCCTCCGCGGGCCCCACCAGGGCGAAACGCCCCCAGCTGGCTGGGACTGGACTGGAGAGTGCAGAAGAGGCTAGCAGGAGCTGGCCGTCTCATCCCCTTCTCTTCTCTCTCTCTACTTTCTCGGCTCCTCGCCACTCCCAAGTCCTCGCCCCCTCGCCAGCAGCAAACGCACTGCCGCTTCCTCTTCCGCTCCCCCCACTCCTCTCGCTCACCAATCATCCATCACCCTGTGGCGCGCGGGGGCGCTAGGGGTTTGGAGATCTCTCGCTTGGCTCTCGAGATCCGCGCCGATCCGCCCGCCGCCGCATTCTCCTCCGGGACGGCGGCTGGGCGCGCCGCCACCGCCACCGCCGCCGCACGATCCGTTTCCTTCCGCCGCCGAATCGGGGGAACGCTGCCAGCGAGCGGAGGGCGTTCCGGTCCCTCTGCTAACTTCCGCGCTCGGGGAATAGAGCAATGGTTCGGAGTGACTGGCGGCGGCGGCGATGATGAGGTGCGTCGCGTGGTGGGCGGTCCTTCTCGCGGCCGCCGCGTTGGTTGGCGCTCGAGGGAACCGTACTCTATCCGCGCTAGCGTTGGTGTCGGAGACGTGGCACGATGGCCCGTTCGCGCTGGCTCCTGTTGAGTTCGACGGCGGTGACGGTGACGGTGACGGCGACGGCGCGGCGAGGATTCGCGGGGAGTTTCCGTGCTTCGCGTACTCGGCGAACTCCAGGTCCTGTGAGGAATTGAACGGCTCCGGGTCGTTCAACACCACCTGCGTCATAAGCTCCAGCTCTTCTCTGGACGGTGATCTGTGCGTGTACGGCGACGGGAGCGTGGAGATTCAGCCCCACGTCAAGATCATCTGCCCCGTCAGCGGATGCTACATCACCGTCAATGTCTCAGGGAGCATCAGGATTCGCCAGCATGTCGAGGTGATTGCAGGGTCGGTAAGCCTGTACGCGACCAATGTGTCCTTGGATCACCACTCCACCATCAACACCACTGCGCTCGCTGGCGATCCTCCTCCCCAGACGAGTGGGACGCCGCACAGCCTCGAAGGGGCAGGTGGTGGGCATGGTGGGAGGGGTGCATCATGTAAAGTCTCCAATGACACCAACTGGGGAGGGGATGTGTACGCGTGGTCCACGTTGGATTGGCCCTGGAGCTACGGCAGCATGGGCGGCAGCATGTCCGTTGATCAGTTTGGAGGGTATGGTGGAGGCCGCGTCATGCTTAGGACAACCAACTTTCTGACTGTGGATGGACAGGTGCTTGCTGAAGGTGGTGTTGGCAGTCTCAAGGGTGGCGGCGGCTCTGGGGGAAGCATCATAATACAAGCTTTCAAGCTGTAAGATCCATGTCACCCAAACTTCTATCTGTTTTACTTTGAGTTACCGTGGCAATCTAAATTCTTTGGGGACTTAAAAAACATGCTCTGTTTAGTATTGGGATACTCTGCTAACTGATTCTGCGGTCATCACCAGTGTGAGAAAAACCGCTGCAATCGTTAGGCTTCTGGCAATGTCATTCAAAAACTTTTGGGACTCTCCCACTCCAATATATCACTCACCTGGATGTTTAGCTATCTTTGGACCAAAGTGGCTTTGTTTTTCTTTTCATGACTTATCTTTGATGTTCTCGCTAGTTATAGAAATCTTCATTTTGGTTACCTTGGCTTGCCTTTGTACTGTGCGCTATGTCCTTTATCTTAGCTGGGTGTTTTTCCAGCTTGGTATTCCAAGGACGAGACTGTTTGCAATTAACTATGAAGAAAAGTTTAGTTTCTAGCTTCTGATCAGAAAAGGAAGATGGACCCTACACAGTAGTGAGCTTGTTCTTTGCTTTATTGCAAGAGCCATACATTGAGATAGTTCTGTCTCCCTGTCGTTGATCAGAACATGATCTTGACAGGGGATCGTGCCAAGAGGTTGAGTCGGACCCAGGTTGCCTTGGACACATAGTACCTTACTGCTGGCAGGAGCAATTTCGCAACATGCCATAGACAGGCATGATTGATTTACACGCCCAAGCACGAAATGCTCTGTCTCTCCATGATCACTGAGGAAATGAAGTTGCAGTGGTGGTGATGACCTGCATGCTCTGCTGTGCGCATCTGTGGCATTGTTCTAAACATGTCATTGAATCAAATGGATCCACCTCAGATTATGGGCATGTCTTTTGATTCCTAAGGGAACTGTGTACTTGAAGGTCTGTCAAGGGAGGTAGGGGAAAAAGGTAATGGTCTTTTTGTCCAATGTCACAAAATGTGGTGGTGGCATGGTGTTTTTCTAAAGCCAGCCTCAAGTGTTTGTAATGACAGTTTTCAGAGGCTTACGGCTTACCATTGCAGTGGCATTTCTCAAAGTGGTTGATGATGGCAGTGGCATTTACTCATCAAGTATTTTTTGAAAGCCAATAGGTTTCGGGATTGATTGATTGATTACCAAGAGTATAGGGTACAATATATAGGCAAGGATCCGGAGGGTTTATAGAAACACCCAATCAACGGTGATCCTTGCCTTATCAATCTATCTTATCCCCTAAGGCTACCAGGCCCATAACAGCCCATAGGGCGCCTATTCTAACACACCCCCGCAGTTCAAACGTCAGCCACTTTGCACGCTTAGATTGGACCGAAACTCCGTGAAGACCGAAGAAGGCAGCCCTTTGGTGAAGATATCCGCATATTGTGAAGTGGTAGGAACATGCTGGACACGGAGATCACCAATGGCAACTCGCTCTCGAACGAAGTGAAGATCAATCTCAATGTGCTTGGTACGCTGATGCTGAATTGGATTGGAGGACATGTAGACTGCGCTGATGTTGTCACAATACACCAGCGTGGCGCGCCGGAGGGGCGTGTGCAGCTCGATGAGAAGCTGTTGCAGCCAGGTGGCTTCTGCAACTCCATTAGCCACTGCGCGATACTCAGCTTCAGCACTGGATCTTGATACTGTGTTCTGCCGCTTGGATGACCAGGAGACTAAGTTATCACCAAGGAACACCGCATAGCCCGAGGTGGACTTGCGAGTGTCTGGACAACCAGCCCAATCAGCATCGGTGTGGACGACAAGATCCGTAGAGGAAGATGGTCGCAGCAGTAGACCAAGGTGAAGCGTGCCTCGGATATACCGGAGAATCCGCTTCAGGGCAGCAAGATGAGGCTCTCGAGGGTCGTGCATATGAAGGCACACTTGCTGAACGGCGTATGCAATGTCCGGGCGGTTGAATGTCAGATACTGTAGGGCGCCAGCAAGACTGCGAAAGTCTGTGGCATTAGACACTTGGGCCCCGTCAGCTGCAGCAATCTTCGGATTGGTGTCAACTGGAGTAGAGCAAGGCTTGCATTCTGCCATACCTGCGCGATCCAGAATATCCAACATGTACTGTCGCTGGGAGAGGAGTAAACCAGCACTGCTTCGCTGAACCTGTATACCGAGGAAGTGATGCAATTCTCCCAGATCTTTCATGGCAAACTCTCGCTGCAGGGCTGAGATGATCCGCCGAAGAAGATCAGACGAGGAAGCTGTGAGGACAATGTCATCCACATAGAGCTACAAGTAAGCTGTGTCGGAGCCGCGATGGTAAATGAAGAGTGATGTATCTGACTTAGCTTCAACAAAACCGATGGACAGAAGGTAGGTAGCCATTCGACTGTACCAAGCACGTGGGGCCTGCTTGAGGCCGTAGAGGGACTTCTTGAGCAGGCAGACAGACTCAGGACGAGTAGGATCCTCAAACCCGGAGGGCTGCTGGCAATACACTGTCTCATTCAGAGTCCCATGGAGAAAGACATTCTTAACGTTGAGCTGGTGGATGGGCCAGTTGCGCGAAAGAGCCAGCGAGAGCACTGTGCGGATAGTAGCAGGCTTCACCACTGGACTGAAAGTCTCATCAAAATCCACACCAGGACGTTGAGTGAAACCACGAAGTACCCAGCGGGCCTTGTACCTCTCAAGGGAACCATCAGACTTGAACTTATGCCGGAAGATCCACTTGCCAGTGACAACATTGGCCCGAGGGGGGCGAGGTACGAAAGCCCAGGTGTCATTCTGCAGTAGGGCACGGTGTTCTTCTTCCATAGCCGCTCGCCAATTGGGGTCGGCAAGAGCACTGCGGAAAGTCTTCGACACTGGAGAGAGCGAGACGGTGTGATAAGTAGCCGGCATCCGAAAACCACTCTTCGCCCGCGAGCCCATAGCATGCTGGTTGCTCACTGGGCGAACAGGAATGGCACCCTTAGGCAAGGGAGCAGTAGTCACTGGCGGTGCGGGCACAGGTGGAGGTCGAGGCCGGCGGCTGTAGTGGTGCTCGAAGAGGCGCTCGGGGCGAAGAGGCGGAAATCTGGGCGGAGGCCCGCGGGGCGCCTGTGGTGGCGCTGAACCCGTCAACGACGTAGGTGACGACGCGCTAGCACGAAGGGCTGGCGGGACGTAGAGAGGCCCCGTCTCGGATGCCACGCGTGGCGCGGAAGGAGGCCCCGGTGACCGGAGAGCCAGTGGGATGTAGAGCGCCGGCACCGGGGAGTCATCAGCAGCCTCGGGCGCCCCAGGCACAGTCACAGAGTGACCGACAGGGGCGCTGGTGTCGCCAGGAGATGCCCCAAGTTCGGCCACATGAGGACCGGCAGGGACAGCAGGAGCGTCGGAGGTGCTGGGAGACGTGCCTGCAGGAAACAAAGTGAGCGGTCCAATAGGAGCTGACACCACATCATCAGTAAAATCAAGAAACTCGAGGTTGGCCGGGGTGCTAGAACCATGACGTTCAGCAAAGGGAAAGGCCGTTTCATCAAAGATGACGTGCCTGGAGATGATAACTCTATCGCTGGAGAGGTCAAGGCAGCGGTATCCTTTATGGTTGGAGGAGTAGCCTAAAAAGACACAGAGAGTAGACCTGAGAGCGAGTTTGTGAGGTGTGGTGGCAGATATGTTTGGGTAACATTTGCAACCAAAAACCCGAAGATGATCATACGTAGGCAGCTTTGCAAATAATGCAAAGTGGGGTGTAGAGAGTTGGAGAGTTTTGGTAGGCAATATGTTAAGGAGGACAGTGGCTGTGGAGAGGGCCTCCACCCAATAGGAGGGAGGCATAGATGCCTGAAAGAGCAGTGAGCGAATGACATTATTGATGGTACGAATAATGCGTTCAGCTTTACCGTTCTGAGGCGAGGTGTAGGGGCAGGACATGCGAAGATGGATGCCCTGAGCGAGGAAGAAGTGGCGAGTACTCGAGTTGTCGAACTCTTTCCCATTGTCGCACTAGACCGACTTGACACGTGTGTCAAATTGAGTGGAGACATGGGCGATGAACTGAGCCAACGTACTAAAAGTGTCAGATTTGAGGCGCAAAGGAAATGTCCACAAGTAATGAGTGCAGTCGTTAAGTATAACCAAGTAATATTTATAACCAGAGACACTGACAACCGGGGAGGTCCACAGATCACAGTGAATGAGATCAAACTTGCTAGACGCACGAGAGGTGGACGCATAAAAGGGCAAACAAACATGACGCCCTAACTGACAAGCATGACACAAATCTGAACAATCACTAATATGGCACGAAATGCTGGACGCAAGCTTGGACAACGCCTCATGACCAGGGTGGCCAAGTCGCCGGTGCCACAGCGGGGAAGAAGCCTGAGCGACAAGGGAGTGAGCTGGAGGTAGGCGCAGAGGGTACAACGGCCCGAAGCTATTGCACCTGACGATCTCGGTCCAGGAGGGAAGAACCTTCACAGAACAACCAGCGGGGTCAAACTCCACAGAACAATTATTGTCGATAGTAAATTGGCAAACAAAGATGAGATTCTTAATAAGTTGTGGTGACACAAGAACATTATTAAGACGCAAAGAAGGAGACAACTCTGTAGAACCAGTGGCAGTGACAGGCATGACGGAACCATTACCTACGACAATAGATGAAGGAGTAGGATACCGCGAAGGAAGAATATGTGAAAGAGAGGAGGACTGAGATGTCATGTGGGAGGTAGCACCTGAGTCGAAATACCAGTCGCCGGACGAAGGTGGAGTCAGGGACGTGGTGCTGAAGGCGGAGGCAAGCGCCGTCGGATCCCAAGAGGGAAGGCCAGCCACGGGGTTGTAGTACCCGGGGGCAACCCAGTGTGCAGCACCGTCAGGGGCAACAACCTGGCTGTGGGTGACGAAGGCCTGGCTGCTGTGCGAGGAGCGCCTGCTAGTGCGCCTGCTGTTGCTGCGCCTGGAGGTGAGGGGGCACCGGGATCTGTGCTAACGGAGGGCGGGGGCCTCCTGGCCACATCTGGATCGAGCCAATCCAGGGGTTGTAGTAGCTGGGCCAGGAGCGACCACCACCGGGGGCAGGCTGCTGCTGTTGCTGCGCGCTGGTGGACTGCTGCTGGTTGCCACCAGCAGGAGGTCGCGTCCCCTGGCCACCACCGCCGCTACTGCTGCCTTTGTTGCCGCCGTTGCGCTTGTTGCGGCGGTTGTCGGAGGGTTTGGAGCTGCCCCCAGCATTGCTGGAACCCGAGCCGGAAGGCGCAGGAGTGCTGCTGGAGGTGTTGGGCGTAGAGGTGGCAGCGAGAGCGGTGGCGGGAGCGTCCTTCCTGTTCTCCAAGGTGAGCTCTTCGAGGATGAGGTCGTCGCGTGCTTCCAGGAAGGAAGGGAAGGGACGTGCGCGACGGAGGAGCGTGCCGACGTGACTGAAACGCTCGTTGAGGCCGCGAATGACGTTGAGGACAAGGGTCCGGTCGGTCACGTCCTCGTCGAGGGCGTTGAGATCGTCCGCCATCTTCTTCAACTGGCGGCAGTACTCGGTGACAGAAAGATCGCCCTGAACGAAGTTCCGGAAACGCGTCTCCAGGTGGATGGAGCGAGCCTCCCGGTTGCCGAGGAACTGAGACTCGACAGCAAGCCAAGCATGGCGGGCGGTGGAGCCTTGGGCGGAGATGATCTCCGCCAGATCGTCGGTGAGGGTGGCGATGATCCACGCCTTGACGACGCAATCCATCCGATCCCAGTCGAGAGAAATCGGGACTACACCGCCAGGGGGGACCAGAGGGCCCCGTGGGTGGGGTGGCGGCTGCAGCGGTAGCGTGGGCCTGAGCCCGCGCGCCAGAGCGTCGCGCGCGCGCGCTGGGCGGCCGCGTCACGCTCCGCGGCGGCAACAGCGGCTTCGTCCTCGGCCTCCTTCGCGCGGAGCATGGTGGCGTCGCGCGCAGCCAGGCGGTCGTGCTCCAGGCGCTGAGCCTCGGCCTGCCGCTGCGCGATGTCATCCTCCTGGAAGGTAGCAGAGGAATCGACATCGACGGGCTGGCCCTTGGGGCCCTTGGGGAGGGAGGCGGGGTCGCCATCTAGTTGCGCGGGCGTGCGCAAGGGGAGGGAAGGGGGCACAACACGGCGAGGAGCCGGCGCGCGGGCAGCGGAAGGAAGGTCCTTGACCTAGGCGGCTGATACCATGAAAGCCAATAGGTTTCGGGATTGATTGATTGATTACCAAGAGTATAGGGTACAATATATAGGCAAGGATCCGGAGGGTTTATAGAAACACCCAATCAACGGTGATCCTTGCCTTATCAATCTATCTTATCCCCTAAGGCCTAAGTTACACAGACACGGATACGCGTATCAGTATCGGATACGGATACGGATACGCCAATTTCCCAAAAAACCCGATACGCAGATACGTTTGATATTTAAAATAAAATAAAATAAAATTGATAATAATGCAAATATGCAGTAGGTAACTCCTCTACATATTTTATTTGCATTGGCAAATATACACCGTGGGAGGATGAGCGCAGAGGAAATGAAATAAAATTGATAATAATCCAAATATGCCGGAGTGGCGAGCAAGAGGAGGAGCTTGGCGGCTGGGCGAAGTGGCGAGCAGGAGTGGAGCAGGTCGCCGGCGAGCAGGGGTGGAGCAGGTCACCGGCGAGCAGGGACTGATACTCGTCTCCGGCGAGGGAAGGCTCTTCGCCGGTGGCCGGCGGGCAGCGAGCAGTGCTCGCGGCGTCCCGCGCGGGGAGGAATCACGGGGAGGATGCGGCGTCAACCCGTGCGGTGAGCAGGGGCGGAGCTCGTCGCCGGCGCGGCGCGGGCGACGACGGGACGTGGATGCGGCGCGGGCGACAGGACGCGGGCGACGATGCGGGCGGAAGGGCTGCGCCCGCAGATGCGGCGCGGGCGACAGGACACGCGCGACGATGCGGGCGGAAGGGCTGCGGCGCTGTACGGGAGTCGGATATGCTGTGTTATTGGGCCAGGCCGTATCCAATATTGGGCCAGTCCGTATCCTTTAACCCTGATACGCGTATCGGATTTTTGCAAAAATAATAAAATTCGGATACTCCTCCGATACGTATCCGCGGCGTATCCGACGCGTATCCGTATCCGATACGTATCGGATACGCGATACGCGTGTGCCTCGGAGTATCGGGGTAACGTAGCCTAAGGCTACCAGGCCCATAACAGCCCAAAGGGCGCCTATTCTAACATTTTAATATTCAAATCATTATATGATTTCCTGTCATTTTTTCTGTGGGGATGGACTTTTTCTCGAAAGCGTAGGAGAACTGCGCATCAATATATTAAGAAGAAGAAACCAAGGGGGCTAGCCTAAAATTTTATTTATAATAGGTAAATAAATTTTGCATCTATTGTTCCTAACAATGCATAGGTAAAATTTTATTTATAATAGGTAAATAAATCAGTATATTAGCTGGGCAAACCCTTACATGCTGTTTCTTGGTTGTTCCTGCTTGCCATGGAATCAAGGGGAAGCTAATACATACCTTAGGAACTCATACCATCCTAGATCCTAATCAGGCTTATGTTAATGATTGAGTTGCCGTGCATAATCTAGTTGAGTGTTCTCTAACCTATTTTTTTTCCTTGAAAACATTGTGATGTGCCACTTAGGAATTTATAGAATTGTAACCATGCCTGTGCAGAATTTGGTGGGAACTTCACATTCTTTAGAAACAGTATATCCCTCAGGAGAAAGAAGGAAGTGGAAAAGAGAATTTATGTGACTTGTAGAGTTGGTTTAGGTACAGCCCGTGGTCAACCCAGTAATTATTAGTTTATTATTGTAAAGACAAGCTTGTCCCTATCAAGGACACTGCCAATTAGGGATGAAAACGGATCGGATATGGACGGATATCATTGATATTACATTTGTTTTCATATTTCTGTTCGGATTCGGATTCGAATACGGATAGCATCAACCATGCCGGATAGGATAGGATTCGATATCGACATCATAAATATGCGATTTGAGTACGGTATCGGATGTTGAATATCCGGACGCGGATACAGACTGATTAAACCCCTTTAAACGGATTCGGTCTCGAATACGGTCAGAAAATATCCGTACCGTTTTCACCCCTACTGCCAATGAAGTGGGAAAAGAAATAGACATTCTAGACCTTTTTGCCCTCGAAGGACACTGAAACAGTTCCCATACCCTATGCTACACCTTTTTGTTGTGAATTGTGAAATCTAACTTTTATTATGGCATGCCATTCTTAGATATGGAAATGGCACAATAAGTGCTGCTGGTGGTAATGGATGGGGTGGCGGCGGTGGTGGAAGGATATCTCTGGAGTGTTACAGCATTCAACAAGATTTGGAAATAACAGTTCATGGTTGGTATTTTTCTGGCCTTAATTTTTATGCAAAGTGATGTATCCACTGTCCAAAACAGTAATCGTTATTGGTTAATGACTACAGTCTACAAGGGCTGTTTAGGGTGATTTATCGATTGGTAGTATCTATAGGAACTGAGAGTGTGGCATGGTGGTATGCTTTTTGCAGAAATGCTCCTCCAGTGCAACTGATAAATGAATTAAAATAGAAATATTGTTTGTTTATGTTTGGTTACTGGTCACAGTATGCAAAATTGCACACTATTTAGAGTCTGTTTGTTTGGGTTGTGGCTTTTGGAAAAAAACTGGCTTTCTGGGTTGCTAGTAAAAGCCTGCTTTTGAAAAGCTGTCTCTGTGGAGTGTGGATAAGCTTTTGGATGAATGAAATATATAACACAATGCCCCTTGGAGCAGCATCCCCAGAAGCCAGCAAAAGCCTCTCCAGATCAGCTTCTGGCGTTTAGTGATAAACAACTTTTTGCAGCCAAACGCCAGCTGCCTGTTGGTTTCAGCTTCGTCTTTTGGTCTCCAGAAGTCAACTACAGGCTGAAACAAACAGGCCCTTATTTATGATGATTAACTTATGCTGGTCTAGCTTGGGACTGTTTTACATATGAATAACTACCTTGATCTTGTGCACAAATATCAGTCTAACATACATGAGCGTAGGACGTAAACATCTATACTGTATATTGTTATATGTACGCTATAAGCTTAGAGGTTTTTTTTTTGAATTATTGACATACTTCTTTTGCAAGTACAAATCATTGAGATGAATTTTTTGAATGATGCAATTTCTAAAACCCTTATTTTTGTTCAGCTAAAGCATTAGTTTCCTGTTGCTTTTCTTATGTTGTTGCCGACATATGACAATAAATCTAAGTCTTTTTGCTACTGAGCTAAAATTCATCATATTTCTGTGGAAGTGTTACCCTAAATTCACTTCTTTCTTTGGATTGGAACTTGAAAGAGATTGGGTCCAATTCCTAAAGACAGGGACTGAAGTTAGTTCATTTTCTTCCGTATCCCAAGGTATGGAGCTTTTTTCTTGCTCCCTCATCCCCATAAAACTGTCATTTTGGGGGATGGAGCTTTTTCCTTGCTCCAGCAGTCCCCCAATAGCCTCCCCTATTTTTGGTGGTCACCAAAAAAACTCCTATTCTCCCCTCAAATAAAGGGGGAGTTGGATCTCCCCCAATAAGACGGGCCCCATGATATCTGTCTCTTCTTCCTCCTGCGCGCTGTGAACAATGGCTGCTGCTGGGGTGGTTGGCTCTACCCTGTGCTCGTCGAGGCCGGCAGCTTCCTCCATGGCCTCGTCCTGTTGCTCCTCCATACCACCATCCAACATCGGCGGTGGTGACCTGGCCATGGTCACCTTCTGCAACCTGTGAGCGTGGATCTGGCTGCGGGTGGAAGAGAGAAGGGGCCACACCATGGCCGGGATCTGGAGGTTCGGCCCAGGGCCCCACACCTTCTGCGAGCTGTGCGCTCATGGGAGAGAAAAGTGGCGGCGGGGAAAGAGAGGCGACCATGTGGGAGAAGAGAAGGTAGAAAAAAAATAAACTTCTCACTGACAAGTAGGACCCAGCTATATTGGGATGAGTTATTGGTGATTTGCATAAGCATCTTCCCCAATCATCTAAAAAGTGGTATTGGGTCCCCATTACCATTTTATCGGGGAAGTTATATTGGGGAGCTGCTGGAGATGCTGTTATCCCCTATAAATACAAATAAACCCTAAGATCTCACTTTTATGACTTCCAGCATCCATTCTCTGTGTTTGATACATGTGCCTTTTGCAATATAATTCACTTTTTTCTTGTCCTTCAATGATCATTCTGTGAAACACATCAGGTGGCCAGAGTTTCGGGTGTGCTCAGAATGCTGGTGCAGCAGGTACAATATATGATAGCTCATTGCAGACTCTAAAGGTCAGCAATGGGAATTTCACCACACGCACAGAAACTCCATTGCTTGGTTTCCCAATGACTAGACTTTGGTCCAATGTGCTTGTGGAGTGCTATGCAAAAGTGCTGGTTCCCTTGTTGTGGTCCAGAGTACAGGTTTGCTACAAGAGCCCTCATTAACACTGTACTGATGATTTTCCTATTATGCCTATGTATCTGTAGATCTCTGTGGTCCTTTGTTGCAATACACTGCACTAGTGTCCAAATTGTCTTAAATATTAAGTGGTTCTGCTGTAAGTCATATTTGATATGAATTCTTTCCAACAAGCTAATTATCTTGTAAAGTTGTGCTACGTTGGTTGTGGGAAAAAATAAATTATTTGGATACTGATTAAATTCTCATAATCTTACTTGTCCACCATGACACATCTGCTCTATGTTTATGTTACATGGTTCAACGAACAAGTATGCACTTAAATATACATAATAGTTATACTATATTGTTTCCAGGTCTGACCTTGCAAAGAAACATATAGATATCAAACATCATCAGAGTTGTTTAATTGCTATTTTGAAATCTTATTTATATCCTGATTTCAGTTATTTATTTCTACCATTTTTTCTGTTGCATACTAGCATTTCCATCACTATTTTCTCATTGTCAGGTGACAGGTCAAATTAGATTACTAACCAAGGGTAGTATCTGCTTTGGGTTATCAGAAAATCCAATATCAGAATTTGAGCTGGTTGCTGAAGAACTTTTAATGAGTGACTCTGTTATAAAGGTGCAGCTCATTGCCTTCTGATTTTTCTTTTGTTGATGGTTCTCATAAGTAAATAAGTACTTTTCATATGCATACATCATGGCATTTGATGGTGGAAAGTAATTTTCCAAATATGGACTTGGAGGCATTTATATGTAAGATGTATTTATCAAATATGGACTTGAGAGATGACAATATACATGTAAAATGTATTTTGTTCCCATTACATCATTGCATCATATATCATATGCTGCATTGACTTGTCATGTTTGTTTGACAGCTGTCCCTTTCTCTATATGTTGCATGCTAGCGATGTAAAGCTGTCACTACTCATTGAAATATATGTGTCATTGATGCTTTGAGGTGTGCTGTATTTGGCGTCCTCAATAATAGTACGGATAATTGTTAAATCCAATCTAATCTAATCTGCATCTGATTTACATGGTTACAGAGTGTGATATGGACAATCTAATATCTGACTTGGCGCACATGCGGAATAGGATACGGTTTTGCTATTATCTATCATGCGTTGTACATGGATTATCTGAACTTAGGCAGATTATCCGATGTTACAAATACCATTATCTGATTTCACTGTACTTATTTGCTTTTTTCTTGTTTATCTGCACTATTTTTGAAAAATAACTCATGTTGTTATATACTACAATATAAAATATGCATATGCTAATCGCATAACAATGCGTAGACATAGTTTATTACGAATCTTATTCCTTTCTCGTATGTATATGATTTTTTAAACCAGCGGCTCTCTATACATGCATGTGTTATCTGATTATGTTTGTCTCCAATCCATTTCCGCAACTCGAACATATGAACAAATCTCTATTTGCATCTGCATCTATGCACTATCCGCTCCGAATAAGACATGAGGAGGCATCATATGAACTGATCAATTCCTTTTTGATGTTGTCGTATAGGTCAGAAACAAATTTGTGTGTGTGTGTTTGTGTGCATTATTCTTTTTGTATTCCTAATTTCTCCTCTCATGGAAGGTCTATGGAGCTTTCAGAATGTATGTTAAAGTGCTCTTGATGTGGGATTCAAATATTCAGATTGATGGTGGGGCTAAGGATGTTGTTCTTGCATCTATGCTTGAGGCAAGAAACCTTGTAGTCCTCAGGGTATGTTGTTTTAAATCTGTATTGCTAAAATCTTTATTCTAGCAGTGGTGTTCATTTTTTTTATCATTGTTACAGCATGGGTCAGTGATATCTTCCAACGCTGATTTAATGGTCTATGGACAAGGACTTCTTAACTTGAGTGGCCCTGGTGATGGAATCAAAGCTAAGAGACTGTTTCTGTCTCTATTTTACAACATTGAGGTAAGACTATAATATATCCAGTACTTTGTTATTGTAATGCCATGCTACTATGGTGAGTGATTTGTCTTAGTAAATTATTGGAGCTATACTGAACACCAATGTTATTGATAGATGAAATATCTAATAATTTGTTCATAAGGTATTTGCATAATAATAATTTGTAGTCAGCTGCAACCTCAATCTTGTCTATTTTTCTTCGATAAATTGCTTAGGCCTGTTACTGTAAGGCAAGGTTGTGCTTGTTTTTCAAAGCCTGGCTTCTTGAGGAAGTGGAAACTTTAGAAAACCTTTAAGCTTATATTTGCTGAAAAACCTTAAGTTAGGAAATATAACCACATTGTCCTGAAAGTTCAATGCTGGTTTGTAATGCCAATGCATGGCATAAATGAAAGATTCAGTGAATAACTATGGAAAACATGGTGTCAAGGATTGGTCTTTGTGTAGAAATAGTCTAGTACTCTCTCCATCCCAAATTATGAGACATCCCAAGAATCTTGGAGAGTCAAAGTATCTTAAGTTTGACCAAACTTATATAACAATATAATAACATTTATGATGCCAACCAAGTATAATTAGATTCTTTACTGATTATAGTTTTATAGTATTCCTATTTGATGTCATAAATCTTTACAATTTTCTCTATAATCTTTGGTCAAACTTGAGATGGTTTGACTCTCTAAGATTCTTGGAATGTCTTATAATTTGGGATGGAGGTAGTAACTGATTGGAGGGTAGAAGCTGTTTCTTTCTGGTTGTGGTTGATATTGTTTATCTGCATGTAGCTGGTAAATCAGTTACCTTTTTGCCCTGGTGCCAAACTAAGTTTGAGCTTAGGTCATGGTTGGGCTACTTGTAATAGGCGCGTGTTGGTTTGGACCTGTTGTGCGTGTGTGTGTTTGTAAGGGCTCTTCCCCTTTTTTCTTCTTAACAGAATGATGTGCATCTCTCCTGCGTGTTTGAGACAAAAAAAGTTCATACAGGTGCTGTTTGGCTGAAGCACCATTAATAGATACACAGAGGAACGAGTCACAGCGGTATTGGGAATGGAATCGCTATTAACGTGATTTGTTTGGTTTATCCTGTAACAGCCGGTCGATCTGATGGGGAGAGAAATATCTGGGCTGGAACTCATAACGCTCCATCATGAGCGGGTTGACCTTAAATAGCATGGGATCAATCCTACCGTGAACTGATTACAGCCAGGTCCAACCAAATGCAAACTAAAAGTGTTGAATGTGCTGTGAACTCTTTACACTGCAAAAAAGGAGTAAGCAAACACCACTCACAGAAGCTTATTAAATGAAAGAAGAAAACCTTGACCTGTGGGGAAAAACCACTTCTCATGTGTAGGCTGGAAACACCCAAACGCTGGCTGCCCTGGACGTCCCACCAAGCGCCCAAGATACATGCTTGCGGTCATGTGCATCCCGCGGAAAGCTACTTAGGTGGTTAGGGTGTTTTTTAACGCAGGCCTATTTAACTTTGCTCCCATGCAGAGTCGAACCTTAGGACCTGAGGTGCTGCTAAGGTTCCTGTGTATTGAGTTGCATGCACCGACCAGTACAACCCAAAAGCTTAAAATGATGGAGAGAGGTGGGAAATTCAGTTATATTCCAACACTCCCCCTCACGTGAAGGCTCCCTCAGGCCTCAGACGTGGAATAGGAGCGAGCAACAATTATTTTATTTTAATTGCGCTAACCAGGATTCGAACTCGAGACCTCTGATCTGATACCATATTGAGTTGCATGCACCGACCAGTACAACCCAAAAGTTTAAGCTGATGGGGAGAGGTGGACAATTCACTTATATTCCAACACTGTGACCACTAGGCTACAAACCTAGAAGCTTCTTATATCATGCAATATAGTTGTCTTATATGGGCGGCATTCTACACCATTTAATCGCTTATACATAGTAACTTTCTGTCGATGTTTTACCACCGGCAACCCGTCACGGGGTTACCCGAGACGGTGCTTTGTTCGGAGGGGTGTCGGCGCATTGCAGGAACTCGATGGTAAACGCAGAGAGACAACGATTTATACTGGTTCGGCACGTCGGAAAGTCACGGCGCCCTACGTCCAGTTTGGAGTAGATAGTATGTTGGCGCCCTGCGCTATTTGTTGTGTTGCCAGGTATGAGCTGAGGTGAGGTGAGATCTAGGGACCCTTGCCCTCCTTTATATAGTCCAGGAGAGGCAAGAGTCCTAGTCGGTTACAAAGTAGAGATCCTAGTATGATTGCATGTATGGAATCCTAATAGGACTTCTTCTAGTTCTAGTAGGATTACATGTAGGGAATCCTATTCGGACTAGGTCTTCTTCTCTCTTCTCCATGGGGAACTCTATGGGTCCCGCATTGACAAGCCCCGAGCATTTCATGATTTTGCTTCAAGATGTCGGGTTGTTTGAAGATAAAGCCGAGGTCTTCTTGAAGTGAAATCTTGAGATGGTCTTCTGTGCTTCCTTCTTCGGGTTGTTGAGGTTGGTGTGCGCTTTTCACAAAATGTGCACTCAATGAGTGCAGCCCCCGAGCCTCTTGCCGTTTGGTACAAGCGGCCAGAGGGTCAGGATTTTGAAAAGATGTTTTCCAGGGTAGGTATCTCCAGCCCCTGAGCCTTCTCCGAGTTCTTTTATGTTAGAAAAGAAGTCGGACGAAGGGTCTCGATGTATTGTTATCGCTGTAGTCTTGAGTTCTTGTATTCTTGGCCTTCGAGTGCGACTGAAGTGAAAACAAGGCCCCGAGCTTTCTGCCGAAAAGAAGCCGACGGAAGGGCCTTTGAAATAGTCTTCTTTGTCTTTTCTTTATCATGGTTGGGTTCCGTACTTCCATGAGCGAAAGGGGTCTTGTTTTTGTATTTGCCTTTTCACTGTTTGCTTTTGTAGTATTGCTCTTCTCTTCTTTCTTTTTTCTTTTCTTTTTTTTCTTTTTTCTTTTTTTTATCGTCATTTCTTCTCTTTTTTTTTGCCTGCTTCTTTTCCTCATGATCTTTGGGATTTTGTGCCTTCGTCTTGTTGTGCGAGGCTGAGCAGCCCCCGGGCATAGTTGAAGCGAATGCCGAGCCCCCGAGCTTAGTGTCTGACCAAGTCGTGAGGCTTCCGAGTTGTTGTTTATTCATCCGGGTTGTTTTTAATCTTTTCTGGGTCTTGATGTACCTCATCCGGGTTGTTTGCACTTTGTTCACGTTCTTTCTTGAACTTGTATGTACCTCATCCGGGTTCTTTCTTGATCACTCTGGGTTTTTCCTGAATTTGTCTTGATCTGTCTTGCAACTTGTCAGGGTTCTTTTTTGGTCAATCCGAGTTCTTTCTGAACTTGTCTTGGTTTTTTTTTCTATCGGGGTTCTTTCTTGTGGTAGGCGACCAAGTTGTAGAAGTTTGTTTGCGCCGTTCTTGAGGCGAAGTAGTCGGTCGTGCGCTCTTGGAGTAGGCGACCGGGTCGTAGAAGTTACCTGCATCATTCTTGAGGCGAAGTATCCGATCGTACCACTCTTGGTGTAGACGACCGGGTTATATTAATATGTTTAAGAAAAGCGTTACTTAGCTTGGTTCATGACCGAGTTGTAGAAATCTCTGTGCCGCTCTTGGGGCGAAGTAGTCGATCGCACCGCTCTTGGGGTAGGCGACCGAGTTGTAGAAGTTCTTTGTGCCACTCTTGGGGCGAAGTAGTCGATCGTACCGCACTTGAGATAGATGACTGAGTTGTATTAGTATATTAAAAATTAAAGCGTCACTTAGCTTGGTTTGTGGTCGAGTTGTGCTGCTCTTTCAGCAGTTGATGAGTTGTGTCACTTTGTACAAGTGATTGACTTAGATATCGTCAAGGTAGGCTGATCTTCTTTGTTGCGCCGAGTAGTTTGATATTTGTCATGCCGCCTCTTGAAACGGTAAACTTGTAGGTGTATGAACCAGACTGTGCCGCTCATGGTGCAAAGCAGTCGGTTTGTCGTTGAGGTACACTGATGCTTTTTGTTGCGCCGAGTAGTTTGATGTCATGCCGCCTCACGAAACGGTAGACTTGTAGGTATATGAACCAGACTGTGGCGCTCATGGTGCAAAGCAGTCGGTTTGTCAGGTTGCCTTGCCAAGTTGCCTCACGAAACAACTGACTCTCCAGACAGTGCCTCTCATTGTGCAAACTGCTGGTTTGTTCTTGATGTCTTGTATCTTGTTTGTATCATAAGTTGTAGAATTTCTTGCATTGTAGATGTATTATCTTGTATGTCTTCATGGTTGATCCGACTTGGATCTCCTGATTGAAAGCTCTTGACGTGCTGATGTTGACGTATCCGATTTGAATTTGGTCTTGCTAGTTGTAGAATTTCTTGTGTTTGTAGACGTGTCATCTTGTATGTCTTCATAGTCGATCCGACTTGGATCTCCGATTGAAAGCTCTTGATATGTTGATGTAGACGTATCCGATTTGAATTTGTCTTCCGCTTGTGCGCTTGTATGACGCGCATGTATACGTTTGTCGATCAGGGTTGATGAGGTTGACGAGGGTCGCGACAGAGGTCCATGGTTCGGATTGTTGCCGTAGTGGATGTAGCTGTGTCGATCCGTGTTCTTCCTTGTTCGTAAGTCGTGACGTTGGCTTGTACGTAGTTTGTTGTTGGCTTGCCTCAATATTCTTGGTAATTGTATAATTAGCTTGTAGGATTTCTTGAACGCTGGTCGGCTTGCACGGGCTTCTTCTCTTTTTTTTCTCTCTTTTTTTTTGACATAAAAATCCATCTTACTTTGATGAGCAGCATCAGGACGTAGCTTCGTTTGTATCATCTTCACGTGTTTTTGTTTGCTTTTGGTTTGTGGAGTAGTCATAGTCGGACTTGACTTCATGGAGGCAGCCGTACCTTCTTGATAACTCATCTAGCGCGAAGTCAAAGTTGGAGTTGGATTCTATCAGTTTGTTTTGGTGATGCCGTGTTGAAGCTGGGCTCTGATTGGTCTTGTGTCCGAGCCGATTTCTGATTGGTCTTGTGTCCGAGTTGATTTCAGTTTCACGATTGCTTCCGCTTGGTGGCCGGCTAGCTGCTTTGGAAACTGAATTTGGTGGTAGCAGACTTCGATCTTCACGTGCAGGCGGAAGGCGGTGACTCTCTGATCAAGATCCGACGAGTGATCATGATGAAATCTTTATACATTATCTTGAGATTGAATGACACGATGAATTTGTTGGTGCATGTGCTCTCAGCGATAGCCTGTATGAGATTTGGATGCTCAGGGCCATCTCCGAGAACGTGTTGTTGTTCTTGAGAATCGACGAAAGCTATTGCGACTTGTCGACGAAAGTTGATTTTAAAATCTTCTGAACGGAAGTGAGTTGTCGACGAGTGCCGCGACGGGTTTTGGTCTTGAGGTCCACCGAGCTCACAAACGCAAAGCACCGAGATCCCCTACCTGGCGCGCCAGCTGTCGATGTTTTACCACCGGCAACCCGTCACGGGGTTACCCGGGACGGTGTTTTGTTCGGAGGGGTGTCGGCGCATTGCAGGAACTCGATGGTAAACGCAGAGAGACAACGATTTATACTGGTTCGGCACGCCGGAAAGTCACGGCGCCCTACGTCCAGTTTGGAGTAGATAGTATGTTGGCGCCCTGCGCTATTTGTTGTGTTGCCAGGTATGAGCTGAGGTGAGGTGAGATCTAGGGACCCTTGCCCTCCTTTATATAGTCCAGGAGAGGCAAGAGTCCTAGTCGGTTACAAAGTAGAGATCCTAGTAGGATTGCATGTATGGAATCCTAGTAGGATTGCATGTATGGAATCCTAATAGGACTTCTTCTAGTTCTAGTAGGATTACATGTAAGGAATCCTATTCGGACTAGGTCTTCTTCTCTCTTCTCCATGGGGAACCCTATGGGTCCCGCATCGACACTTTCTTAATTGTGCTGTTTGTAAATACCATGCCAGATGTAGAGATGAAATCCTTGGTATATAGTGACTTCATATTCTGCAATTTTATGTGCTTACCACAATATTTTTCCTCCACTTGTTTCAATTGTTATCAACTAGACCTTACTTTTAACCTCTATCACTACTACTACTACTGGTCAAAGTTTATGTTGTGTTATTCTACTAAATGAATAAATTACCAGCTATACATGTAAGACAAGATTTAAGATTCAAACTTATAGCTCTGATAAACAATTAGACTAACCCCACTACATTGGGTTTAGTGATTAAAAAACAATGCCATTAGAATTTTACACCATCCATCCACAAAAGAATGCAATTATGGGTAACATGCCAGTCAAACTAGCTCCACTTTGACCAAGTTTATAGTAAATAGTATTCGTATTTATGTCTCTAAATAAATTTATTATGAAAATATATTCTATAACTAATCTAATGGCTTATTTTGTCTCATGAGTGTTAGTACATTTTCATATAATTTTAGTCAATGTTTAAACTGTTTGTCTCCTCTAAATGTGAAAATTGCGTTCTTTTGTGGATGGAGGGAGTATTTTATTTTAAACTCATACGGCTATGATTTTTGTAACTAGTAACAAGATGTTTCAAGAGAATTGTGGTCAATTGTATTTTCGGATAAAAGGGAAATAGAAAACTGGAAACGAAAATGATAAATATGGAAGTATAAATAAAAACAATTTTAGACTTTCTGATCGTTTCCAAGCTTTCCAGTATTTCACCAATAATTAAGAACACCAAATTCCTGTTTTCTCTTAATGCATAACCCAACCTAGCGTCCCAACGACAACACTTGGTGGCATGCTTTGAATCGATTTTTTCTTATGAGGTAATCCCTCCGTCCATCAATGTAAAGTGCCTATTGTTTTGAATAAGTTAAACTTTTAACAATTTGATGGATGGAGAGAACATTAAATATGTGACTTGTGAAATATCGATTGGTCATTCATATGTACTCTTATATTTTTTTTTCAACGTAGGAGAGCTGCGTTTCATTGTATTATATAGATGAAAAATAGGGGGTCCCCAACAGGGTGAGTGAGTCAATTACACAGACTCATGGTTCATAGTGAACAAACATGACTCGACCTTAGTTAAAATGGACCTAGTCTACAAGCACCAGCCCTAGCCCTTGTAGTTTCTTCGCCCCAGCCATGCACCACAGGCTGTGCTCATTCTTAAGCTCACTCCAAATCATGCTAATCGAGGGAGAAGCCCGCTCAAAAACACATGCATTCCTATGTTTCCAAATAATCCAAGCCCCTAGAATAATTAAAGACATGTATGCTATCATGCTACAGTTTGGTGTCTCGACTAAGGATTAATGGTTTCTGGCAGATATGGAGTGCTTCTGATGGGATAGTTATGTTCTTTATTTTCCTGTAGCATCGATGTCATATTCGTTTCTGACAGTATCATATTCGATTTGGTGTTTGAGAAAAGAAATGAAATCGAAACAATTTTAATCCCTAATCATTTTGGGTACACTGGGTGACAACTCCTTGCAGACATAAAAATTAAATGTGCTTTTCATGGCCATTCTGTGATGTGCTATTGTATATTTATATTCAGTTTCCATTTGGTGGCCTATTATCCTGCCAGTTCATGTTTTGTCATGTCAAAATTGCATGTGATAGGGTTTTGTTCTAATTTTTTTCGGGACTCAACCTTTACCATGGGTATGTGAGCAGGTTGGCCCTGGTTCCGTTGTTCAGGCTCCACTTGATGAGGCTGTTCCAAGCAGCTTGTAAGTTCTTTTTATCTCACTGTGAATTAAGAATCTTTATTTTTTTTTCTAAACAATGCGTTTGATTGAGAATTGTGTTAACCAGGGATGCACTTTCACGATGTGAAAGTAAAACATGTCCTAGTGAGCTTATTACCCCACCTGATGATTGCCATGTAAATCGCTCCTTGTCATTTACACTGCAAGTAAGGATGATTTATTCTGACATTCTTCTCTTCTGAAAGATGCAATAAAGTTCACAGCTTCGCATGTTTTCTTCCATATAATGACCAAGTTTACTATGATGCTACCAATTTCCACCTTTGCTCAACACTTAGCTTTTGGGTGAAATGCTGGGTGCATAAAACCCAAGAGGTCCTAACTTTGAACCTAGAGTGCAAGTTCATGGAAAAACTTCCTTAGCCTAGGTCGATGCTATGTTGCAGGCTTCACGGAGCCTTTATGTGAAGGGGAGTTTTGGAATGTATTAGGTCTCAAGGTTCCTCAATAACATAAGCTCTCTGGAAAACTGCATGACTTATGTCTTCATGAAATACAATGTTTAAGACTAGAGAATCTGAATATGATAACCTAATTCGTGTTTGTCAGTTCATGATACACTACCTTACCAAGTTTTATTGTTTGTGGTCTTATCTTTGCTTTTTGAACCCTGAACGTGGTTCAATTCACTAGTCCAACAATCGATTATATGTCTGTAAATTTGGGCTTTATTAACCTAAATTATGCATAGGTTGACCTAAACAACATTTCCTATGCAACAAAAATAAAAAAAAAGAAAACAATAGTTTGATACCAAACATAGCACAGCAGAGGCAAAAAGAAAACATTTCTTGTATCACAACCTGGATGGAATTTGAAAATAACATCTAGACACATTCCAATCTATCCATCTTGTAATCATATAGTTAATAAATATGTGGGAAATTTAGGGAAGTGAATGAAGAAAGATAGAAAAAGTAGAAGAATCTGGTAGGTGGGCAAAATTGTCTCATGTAGCCATGTCACACCCAATTTTAAGGATAAAATTGAATATGAATAACTCATGTGCGCCCAGAGATCAATCACACACATAAGCCGACAAATCTTTAAATAGTACCATCACTGAGTGCTTATTACATAACGAATAATATTTATTAAACATAACAGCGGAATATAAAGATAACTCTCGCGACGAAGCTCCACTACACAGGGAACGCCGACTGGTTGACCACTAGCCTAGTACTCCTCACGGTAGTCTTCATAGCCATCTGAAGGGGTTGAGAAAGCAAGAGTGAGCACTTACGTACTCAACAAGAGTAACATAGGGTTATGAAGCTCAAAAGGTTGACACTGTCTGTACTGCGGTTGCTTTTAACTTGGTCAAGTTTTACCAACACTTAGCTTTAATTATGCATATCCCAATTAATAACCACATGATATAAATATAGTGAACCACATTGATCATTAAACAACATGATCATCTACACTGTGAGTTTTCCAGGCCGCTCGTAACGGTGAGCACGGCTATCATGATAGATTTACACTCTGCAGAGGTTATACACTTTACCCATAAGCCATGTTACCCATATGCCCGGGATCATGACTCCCAAAACACTTCCAAGGTGAGCGGGCAGGGAACACTATGAAGTCTTTCAAAAGCTCGTTCTAGCATGTAACGGACCCTACGGACCCAATGCAAAGGGGAATATGTGACACCCCGATGGTACCACCCGCAGCGGTCCCCACACAAGCTATATCCCATAACCAGCTCGACAAAGGTGCCTTTCACGAACCACAAGCATGCTAGTCCAAACTTTATACTTAACTAAAGCCAGAGCCATATAACACTCGTGGTTGTATTTGGAATCCCAGCTTTTGCCCTACAGTGGGGTCCTATTCCATGTTGCTACAAAAGCCAGTTTTAACTCATCGTTGCATATATCATTAATCAAGATTCATCTCAAGATCCATTATTGTAAAGCATAGCAAAGCTACCCATATGCATAAAAACCCATGGTGACAAGGTAAAGGATAACAAAGCTATGGTATAGATCTAATAGGAATCAAATTAGACACATGCAATAATGACTAGATTGAATTATGGTGAATAGGTAACAAGGATGATCCCATGTTAAACTTGCCTTGATCCCAAAGCTCTTGGTGGTCCTAATCTGCTGCAAAGAACTCTTGTTCACCGAAGATCTCACCGGCTGTACTCGATCAACATCACCACGCAATCATCCGAACAATCATACACGAAGCAATAAAGACATGATCAGAACATTACACCATAAACAATAAAGAGACTTTAAAAAGGTTATAAAACAGATCTATACTTTACTACGATCACAAGGACACGAGAATCACGCTAATCGGATCTAAAACGAAGAAGTTATAGATTAAACGGGATTTTGAAAAGAGCAGGATTAAAGCATTAGCAAAGTAATTTTCTTTAATTTTCAAAAGTAATTAACATAGATGAAAACTATACTACTAGATAGAGCATGAAATTACGGATCTAACGCAACTTGAACGGATCGATTTGGATTTAAAACGAGCAAAATATAAGCATTTGAAATCAGTGGCAAAACTGTAATTAGGGTTTTATTTTAAAATTGAATTAAATCAGATCTGGAAAAGGGAATACGTTTTCCCGAGGGGAAAGCGTATTGGTCAAAGGCGCCATAGGACTGCGGGTTCAGAGGGGGAAAACCCGAGGGCTCTTTAGCAAAAAGACCAGAGCGACGGGGTATCAGCGATTCTGGGCCGTTGGATCTGACGCTGGCGGCTCAGATTAGATGGAGGGAGGGAACAGGGCGGCGCAGAGGCCGGAGCTGAGCGTGGCACGGCGGAGCGCCATGGCCGACGGCCGGCGCACGGTGGCGCGAGGTCAATCAGGCGCTGTAGTGCCTGGTTTCCAGATCCGAGCACACCGGGAGGTCGAGGATGATGCCGCGAACTCGTCCAGAGCCACGACGGGAGTTGAGCACGGTCGGGAAGGCCCGACGGCGCGGAACAGCGGCGGCGGTTGCTCTGTGCACGGCGGCGCAAGGCGGTTAAGGGCTCGGGTGGCCAATCCGGCCGGGAAACGGCTCGGGGAGCATGAAGGAAGCACGGCGAACCCATCTAGGGCCACTGCAGGGCTTGATCAAGGGCGGAAGATAGTCGTCCACGGTGAATCGCGGCGGCGGCTCTCGGCGGAACGGCGGCGAGGCCAATCCGAGCGCGAAGGAGAGGGAAAAGGGGGAGAGGAGATGTTCCGCAAGCTTGCGAAGATGGTGCGCGGTTCGGAGGGACTTACCGTGGTCGGTGAAGCTCAGAACGGCGGCGGCTCGCTGGCGGATCGCGGTGGCGCTGCGGTGACTGCGAAGCGAGGCAAAGGATGGGGGAAAGCGGCGCGGGGCGGCGCTATTTATTGCGGCCGAGGGGTAGAGTCCCACCCGGACACGAGCAAGGGCGCGGAACGCGCGGGGGAGCAGTTACGGACGCGGCGTCGACGCGGCGTCGCGGCGGAGTCCGTTCCGGTTACGGGAGGAAGAAGGGAGGGCGCTGACAGGCGGACCCGGAGTGTCAGCGGCAGAGAGAGAGAGGGCGCGCCGACAGGTGGGGCGGCAGTGTCAGAGAGAGGGAGAGAGAGAGAGAGAGGAGGCCGCGGGCGCGGACTGGGCCGTGGTGCGGGGCAGGCCGGCCCAAAGAGAAGGGGAGAGGGAAGGGAGCAGGCCCGTGCCGATGGCCACTGGGCCAGAAAGAGTGAAAGAGAGAAAAAGCATTTTCCATTTTTCTGATTTTGCAAGTTGAATTTCCAAATGAATTTTGAAATGATTTTAAAATGTTTTTCTTTGGGTTTTGAAAACCAAACAGCACCAAGAAAAAAATGCAGGGCATGAAATGCATCACACATGTTGAACCCTAACATGATATTTAATTTTAATTTTATTTCTTTAATTCTATGCTTCACAAAAATACTTAAATTAAATCCAATTAAACTCAAATTCAAATCTATTTTACTATTCAAATTTTAGGGTGTTACAAATCTACCCCCCTTAAAAGAATCTCGACCCGAGATTCCCAGGTTTTACTTACTTAAAGAGTTGAGGGTAGGTTTTTCTTAGATCTTCCTCTCTTTCCCAAGTGACCTCTTCTTCTGTATATCGATTCCACTGCACTTTGCACATCTTGATAACCTTACTCCTTGTAATTCTTTCAGCTGTCTCCAAAACCTTAACCGGATATTCCTCATAGGTCAAATCTTCCTTAACTGTAAGTTCCTCCAATGTTAACTGTTCTTCGGGTACTCGCAAACACTTCTTGAGTTGAGATACGTGAAACACATCGTGAACTCCTGACAAACTTTCCGGTAACTCTAACCGATAAGCAACTTCTCCACATCTCTCAAGAATCTTGAACGGATCAATATATCTGGGTGCTAACTTTCCTTTCAGCGCCGCATAGAAGTCAGTGAACAAGTGGGGGAGCTCCAGTTGGATGGACAACAGCTGGTCCCTATCTGTTGCTATGCAGCAGGATGAAAATACTGCATTCTATGAAGCTTAACTTGATTTTTGAAAAATATTTCTTCCCCTGCTGATGCAAAAACTATACCAAGTTCACCTTTTATCATAATCATGTGTACGTGAAATGTGTCAAGATACTTTGCTGTTAACTTGGTATTCTAACCATTGTTCTGAGATTTTTTTTCCACATTTTGCAGATTTGTCGTGTTGAAGACATAACTATCAGTGGCATAGTTAGGGGAAGTATAATTCATATTCATAGAGCAAGGACTGTAACTATTTCAAAGGATGGCACAATTAGTGCCTCAGAGTTAGGTGATTCTATGTTTTGGTGTAATAGTTAATATTTAATAAAGGTGCTGAAATATGCTATCTTAGTGACATGACTATTTAACCCTGTAATTTGGATTCTTTGATAGGTTGCAAGGAAGGCATTGGAAAAGGAAAATTTCTCAAGTATGGAGCTGGTGGTGGTGCTGGGCATGGAGGCCGAGGTGGCACAGGGATTTACAATGGAATGAGAAGTGAAGGAGGTCTAGAATATGGCAATGCTGATCTTCCATGTGAGCTAGGAAGTGGTAGTGGTGGTTCTGCTTTGTCAGCAGATAACACTGCCGGTGGGGGATTAATTGGTTGGTTCCATCTTATCCCATAAAATCTATGTTCTAGTATCTAGTCTTTTATATCACTTTTGGCTCCTTTTGTTGTCTATTTTTTATTTTTTTCCTCTCATAATGCCTGCTACCATCCTCTGAGTTACCTTTTCAGTGCAGTTTCCTATCCTTTACTTGGTTCTTGACATGCATCATGCACCACACTAAGCTAATATTCTTTTTTTTATTTACTTTTTCCTTTCTGCTCTAATTGCTTAACATTTTCACTTCCAGTCATTGGATCCATGAAATGGCCACTTTCAAGGTTGCTAGTTTATGGCTCGCTAAACTCTGATGGGGAAAGCCGTAGAGGCACATCGGAAAATTCGAATGGGACTTTTAAAGGTGGAGTTGGTGGTGGTTCTGGAGGGTCAATTCTTTTATTTCTTCAATGGCTTCTGCTAGAGAAAAACTCATCATTATCAGCATCTGGTGGCAATGGAGGTGTATACGGTGGAGGTGGAGGTGGTGGTGGTAGAATACATTTCCATTGGTCGAATATTGCTACTGGAGATGAATATGTTCAGATTGCTTCTGTCAATGGTACAATAGCATCAAGGTATACAATTCATGTCTAATGGTGGTTGCTTGTTTGTCATGGCATTTTACAATTTACATGATCACACTATTTTACTAGGGTTACATGGTGTGATCTTTTCTTAAATTGTGCACTTATCTGCAGTGGATTTCTTTGTATAACATGGACCTTATGTAGAAAGGGCCCCATGTGGCACTTTTTTTTTTTTAAAAACACAGGAGAGCTGCGTTTGGGGGGGGGGGGGGGGGGACAGGATCCTCATGGGTGAGGTGGTTACACAAACTCAAGGTTTAAACACATAGCTAACAAACACGACTCGACCTTAACTAGAAAGACCTAGTCTGCAAACGTCAACCCAAGACCTTGCAGCTTCTTCACCCCAGCCATGCACCAGAGGCTGTGCTCATTCTTCAGTTCACTCCAAATCATGTTAATCGAAGGAGAAGCCCCTTCAAAAACACATGCATTCCTATGTTTCCAGATAATCAAGACCCCTAGAATAATTAATGAGTTCACTCCTTTCCTGTGCTCCTTGCTAACTCTGCTTATCGCCTTGCGCCACCATTCAGCAAAACCAAGTTCATTTTGTTGGGGGACTGAATCTGCTAGGTTCAGTGGAGTGAATAATTTGAACCATACATGTCTTGCCACCACACATGATGTTAACAGATGATGTGGCACTTGACAGCTTTCCATCTTTTACTACTTCTGGATAGTACCCGGAAAAAATTCCACACAGTCCCATTTCTGCAAAACTGCTATGTATAACGAGGGGTGTAGTTCTGTTGCAATTCCAGTTTACAGTTTCAGTGCTTTGCTATTTGATGGCACTTTATGTAATCACTGCCATATTTTTTTGGAAATTCCTTGCTGGTTACTTTCACTGTCAATCTTCCCCACATTGTATATTACAATGCCATGCATTTGTTACTAACCTTAGAATTGACGGAAGATAATCTCTCCATTAGTGGAGATCACCATATATAGAGAGAGCCTCATGGGCTATATGGGCTTATATGATGGCCTTAATATACACTTAACACCCCCCTGCAAACTTAAGGTGGAAGCGGAGGATCTGAAGTAGTGAGTTTGATCAAATGAAGTCGATGTTGCTCTTGAGTTTAGGCTTTCGTGAAAAAATCAGTCAGTTGCAACTCAGAGGGAACATACATTAAGATCAATTGTCTTCTGATGAAGGTGAGAACGGATGAAAAGGCATCAGCACCAATATGTTTAGTGAGCTCATGTTTGACAGGATCATTGGCGATTTGTATGGCTCCAGTGTTATCACACAAAAGAGGTGTAGGTGCATCACAAGAAATACCAAAATCAGCGGGTAACCATCGAAGCCATACAATCTCTGCAGTAGTAGTAGCAAGTGCTCTAAGTTCTGCTTCTGTACTAGAGCGAGACACAGCAGCTTGTTTCTTGGACTTCCATGCAAGAGAAGAACCAAGAAGAATGCAATAGCTTGTGATAGAGCAGCGATCTGTGGGGTCACTTGCCCAAGTGGAGTCCGAGTAAGCATGAAGCTGAAGTGGACTATTGCAAGCATAAAACAAGCACTGAAATGATGCCCCCTGTAAGTATCATAGCACACGAAGCAAATGACCAAAATGAACAGAGTAGGAGCACTCACAAACTGACTTAGAATGTGAACGGCATGAGCAATGTTAGGTTGAGTAACAGTAAGATAAACACGGCTGCCCACAAGAGGCCGATAGCGAGAAGGATCCTCAAGAGGCGTGCATATCCATAGGTGTTGCAGCCGTGCGAACAATAAGGTCTTAGATATATTTTGACTGGGAGAGATAATAGCCATTGGCAGAGTGTGAGACCTCAATGCCCAAGAAATAACTGAGAGGACCCAAATAAGACATTTGAAATTGCACACCAAGTTGCTTCTTCACATGGGAAATATGTTCCACATCATCTCCTGTTATTAAAATGTCATCAACATATAGATGGAGCAAAGTACACCCACGTGAAGAGAGGTGAATAAATAGAGCATGATCATGAGCACTAGGTGAAAAACCAGCAGCTCATATCACAGAAACAAATCTCTCAAGCCAAGTACGAGGAGCCTGTTTGAGACCATATAAGGCACGGCGGAGACGACAAATGTATCCTAAGGGAGCATCAACACCTGGAGGTGGCTGCATGTAAACTTCTTTATTCAAGTCACCATGAAGAAAAGCATTCTTAACATCCATCTGATAAATAGCCCAATTTGAAGTGGCAGCCACCGCAATCAGAGTACGATAGGTAGTCATATGAGCAAAGGGTGCAAATGTCTCATCATAATCATGTCCTTGAGCCTGCTGAAAGCCTCGAGCAACAAGTCTAGCTTTATATCTCTCTATAGAACCATCAGATTTTCTCTTAATCTTGAACAGCCACTTAGATGTGATTGACACTGCATGCGATGGTAATGGAACAAGATCCCAAGTCCCTTGATGGTCAACGGCAGATAGCTCCTCACACATTTCAAGCTGTCATTCAGTGATGCTGGAAGCTTCCTGATGTGTGGAGGGTTCATCAACTACAGAATTCACACATGGAAAACCATGTTAGCAGGCCCAATAGTAGTGCGATCTCGAAGATATATCTTGGACCAACCTGTAACTCATCATCAGATAAAGCTTGTGACTCCTTAGCAACATTAGAAACATTAGCAACAGGAGTGTTAGGATTGGCCAGGGTGGTAGAAGTAGATGAAGGATCAGTGGGACCTTTGGGACGACGAGTGTAGACCTGTGTAATAGGTGGTTTAGATGGAGATGGAGGACTCTCATGTGTGGGTATCACATGAGGTGGAATGGATGATGATGATGCAGGAACATCACTTCCAGATGAATTAGGAGGAAAACACAGAAAGGACACAGGGAATATGAAGGTTTAGTAGAGGGATTGTAAAAGAAAAGGCGGTCCTCAACAAAACTCACATCACGGGAGACATGTATACGACGAGAGGTAGGATCATAACACCGATAGCCCTTGTGCTCAGGACTATACCCCAAAAAGACACTCAACAGATTGGGCGGTCAACTTAGTCCGCTCACGAGGTGCAAGCAAAACATAGCATGCACATCCGAAGACTTGAAGATGATTATAGTTGGGAGGTGTACCAAAAAGGATTTCACTAGGATATTTGTCTAACAGTTTGGATGAGGGTTGTCAATTGATGAGATAGACAACAATAGAAACAGCTTCGCCCCAAAAATGACAGGGAACAAATGAGGAAATGAGAAGGGTTCTAGTAGTTTCTATGAGATAGCGGTGTTTGCGTTCAGCAACACCATCTTGAGCATGTGCGCCAGGACAAGAGAGCTGAGCAAGGGTGCCCTCAGAAGTCAAAAACTGGTGAAGTAAAAAAACTCTGGTAGTGGTAGGAGTAGAGAACTGAGTGTGAACCATGCACACAAAAGACTGGTAAATAGAGCACAGTTGAGAGCGATGTTTCATGAAATAAATCCACTTATAACGGGAATGATCATCAATGAAAATAACATATGATGACCACCCTTTGTAGCAAAGGGTGCAGGACCCCATACATCTGAATGAATAAGATCAAAGGGTCTCACAGAATGAGAAACACTAGAGGAGTATGGAGGCTGTATTTGCTTTCCAAGCTTGCAACCTGTACAATGGAAACTAGACTCGACAGATGTATGAGGACCTCTGCTCTACGGGGGAGGACCTCTGCTCCATGTGAGGACTGGCGCGGAACAAGCGCGCGCGTGTCTCTGCTCCACGGGCGAAGGGGGCGCATGGAGACCGGAGATGGCGCGGGCTGATGCGCGCACGGATAAAGAGCGCGGAGACGGTCCGGACGTGTGACGGGCGACACGGCACGATGCGGGCGAAGACAGCGCAGACGGGCGACAGGCGACGGTGAGTCACGACTAGAGACGGCACGAGAGGAAGGCAGCTGCGACTGCGGCCAGAGGAGAAAATGGCCCCTACTACAGCCTGATGAAAGACGGCGCCTGATGGAGATTGGATCGTGGGGTGGATTAAAAAATTTGATTAGCTCTAATCCCAACCCTAATCCATGGCTTTGATACCATGTTACTAACCTTAGAATTGACGGAAGATAATCTCTCCATTAGTGGAGATCACCATATATACAGAGAGCCTCATTGGCTATATGGGCCTATAGGATGGCCTTAATATACACTTAACAGCATTCAATAAAAATTTTCAGCCTTTTAGTAGGTATATGTTAATCACACCCAAGTCCCAACACAATTTGGAAAACTATTATCCAAATTGTAGCTGAGGAACCACCTGGCAGAGTAAATTATAATGATATTACCTTTTGCTTGTTTGATTGGTGATGTTTATGACAAAATAAAAATTTATTCTCTCTCTTTATGTTTGGTACAAGATAAATTCCAGATACGTTGTGGCAACAAATTCCAAGATGTATGTATTCTTTACCAGTATAACTTTTGCTATCTATGTGCTTCATGACAGAAGTCTTCTGTTTGTATTATTGCTGGTATTCCAAGGGTTAGCCAAGTATGCCTTTTTTCAGGAACTAGTGCACTACCTTGAGTTGAAGTGTTAGCTAACTAATACATGTTTCTAACAATTCGTATTGCGTTTTCTTTTTGTAGTGGTGGATCTGGTAGGAATGACGGACATTTTGGAGAAGATGGAACAGTAACAGGAAAGAAATGCCCGTGGGTCTATATGGAACATTCTGCACTGTATGGACACCTAACACTTAATTTAACTTATGTGACATATGCTGTTTTTCAGTAACAAAACCATAGGACAGAAATATTTTTAAGTGCATATATTCAGTTGCCTGTTTCTTTCATTGAAGTTGTGTGGAACAGTTGTGGGATTTTCTGAACTTCTAAGGCCTGTGGTTGAAACTGTGTCGGTTGAAATTTGGTTGGTTCAAACCAGGCTTATAAATATAGGAAGGCCACACAGTAAATATTGAGAACTCATAATTTTAATTTGGATGCTCGATTGCTGATCTTCAATTGTTCCAAAAAGTGCTAGGCGCTAGGCAGTCGGTGAGGCTCAGCCTAGAGCTAGTGTTGCCGGCATGAGTTAGGAGGTTATACTTTTTCCTGATGGGTTGGAATTCCTTGTTCAATAGAAATGGATATGGCATATTAAGAGAAAGAATTCGACATTATCACACATACATGTGTTCCATGGCTCTTTTTACCATTTTTATTCATAGATAGATCCAGTCCTAAACCACTTCTAAGCCAAAAAAAAACACATGTGCTGGCAAGGTGATGCTGCTCCGCCTAGCACTGCATTTTGAAAAAGAGCTGATCATAGTCCATTTCAGGAATGCCCAGTTGGTACATATAAAAATGTTGTTGGGTCCAATTCATCTCTGTGCAGCCCTTGTTCAGTGGATAATCTTCCAAACCGTGCTGACTTTATATACGTAAGAGGTAGGTTTTTAACTTGCTTGGTGATTTATAATCTATCATTGATGTTTCCTTCAATATCCTTAATGTTGCATGCTAGAAACCAGCATTAATTTTGGCTTTTGCTAGGTGGTGTTACCGAGCCGCCATGTCCTTATAGGTGCATATCTGATAAGTACAAGATGCCAAACTGTTACACACCACTTGAGGAACTTATGTATACTTTTGGTGGCCCTTGGTCTTTTTCAATTATCCTTTCTTTAATAATTATTCTTTTGGCACTTGTCTTAAGTGCTCTAAGAATTAAGATTGGTGAGAGTGATATCACATACCGGGCAACAAATGCAATCCACAATGATGGCTGTTCTTCTTTCCCCTTTTTGCTTTCTTTGGCCGAGGTATATTTCTTATTCCATTCATCATATTTTATTTATTAAAAGCTATTGCAGGATAAATGGATCTGGTGCCTTGAGCAAATTACTCCATAGACATTTCTATATATTCTACTCCCTCTGTCCCAAATTATAAGTCATTCCAACTTTTTTGGAGAGTCAAAGCATATCATGTTTAACTAATTTTTTATAATGAAATAATAACATTTATGATACGATATACGTATTATTAGATTCTCCATTAATTATATTGTCAGTAGTATATCTATTTGATGTCATAAATCTTTGTAATTCTCTGTCAAACTTGAGATGCTTTGACTCTCAAAGAAAGTTGGAATGACTAATTTGGAACAGAGTAAGTATATTTTAAGAACAGCTATTTATTGGAAATCACATGATCCTGTGACTACCACTCTCATATTTGTAAAACTCATGTGGACTTCATGCCTTCAAACTCTAAAGTCGATCCTTGTTGGAGAGAATGAAATGAATTTATCAAAAAATATAACTTTGAGGGTGCTTGGTTTCCAGGGAAGCCTCTTGCCTCACCTCGCTCAACAAGAATGCCGTTTGGTAGGGATAGAAACCCTTGCTTTGCCAAGCAAGCTCGCCCACCATGGCAAAGATATCCTTGCCCACCAAGGAGAGCTGATTTGTCTCTCCTGCTTGTGCAAGATTTGCTCATCCGTTTGTGTGAGCTCCCAGCCAACAACTAAGTGCCTTTGAATCAAGCTTGGATCTACCTGGTTGCAGCCAAATTGAGTTCCTCGTCCCAAATCGTGCTCCACTATCCTCAGATTTAGCATCTGACTCAAGAATCAAGTGAATGCTTCTCCAAATCTGTGTGGGTCTTCCAAAATCAAGTCTGAATGGATTTCTTCTGTTGTGCATCACAGCAATGGCCATCCGTTCATAGACATCAATTTCTTCTATTCTGCTTGCTTGTTGAATGGATCTGACTGTTTCTTTATCATCTACGTGAATGGATTTCTTTTCTTTTTTAGTTTGACCTGCCAACAGATCTGGCACCAAGAAATAGAGAGAAGAGGATGGCATGGCCACTAGACAAGAGAACTAAACGACTTCCCCTTTCTTGCTATGCCTATCTTTCCTGGGTGAGGCAAGGCAGCTTAGGCTAGGCAAGCCTGGCAAAAGATCTAAGCAGGCCCTTCATGTGTACCTCGATATGCAATCATGGAGAGTGTCAATAAATATAATGAAAATGTGTGTCTGAAAAAGTAATTTCCTGAATGACTACTAAAAACCAAACATAATTTGATGTGTACCTGGAAAGAAGCATTTATAGCCCCTTTCTTTATGAATTCTTGCATGTCGTGTTTGTACTGATAAATGGTGTGCTCCTCTTCCTTTGTAGGTACCTGGGGCTAGCAGGGCAGAAGAAACTCAAAGCCATGTCCACAGAATGTACTTCATGGGACCTAATACTTTCCGAGAGCCTTGGCATCTCCCTACTCGCCTCCTGATGCAATAATTGGAATTGTGTAAGATTTAAAATCTTAGAAATATAGAGTAGCTAAGTGCCCATTGGACATTCGTATAACTGTTATTCACTTGAATTTGTTCACAAAAAGTTAATTTGCAGTAAAAGGATTATATCAATTTTGAATTCATTTACTTGTTGCTAATGTTTACAAAGAGATTTAACCATTTCCATGAAGCTCGATCGAACTAGTTCCTGTTTTTAGGTAGCTTTGAATGTTCTTTTAGAGCCATCCTTTGTGTAGGATGTTTTTCCCCCTTGGGTTAGTTCTGTCCTACCATCGTTCGAGCATAATTGTTACATTGTTCAACAGGATTGATCTATTCTAACTTGAGGAAATGAATTGTTTTCCTAAGTACAGAATGGCTTCCGATAAGTCCAGAAACATCTGAGCTTTGTCTTTTCCCCTTTCAGTTATGAAGATGCTTTCAACCGTTTTATTGATGAGATCAATTTGGTGGCTGCATATGAGTGGTGGGAAGGATCAATACATAGTATACTTTCTGTTCTTGCGTATCCTTGTGCCTGGTCTTGGAAGCAATGGCGCAGAAGAAAAAAAACCCATCGTCTTCAAGAGTATGTTAAATCTGAATACGATCATTCATGTCTCCGCTCCTGCAGGTCACGGGCACTCTATAAAGGCTTGAAGGTCAGTAGTCATGGTACATAAATTTTATGTGCTATCATCTATAAAACGAAATGCCATTTGAAATAAGAATCAGCAGCATAGCTCCTTATCTCCTGAAAATTCGAAAGAGTAGCAGCTGTACGATGGAGTGCAGGTATGCGGCAGTCCTGCCACAAGACAGAATCCAGATATATTTGGAGTCCTTAGCCAATTAAAGAGTTACTAGCTTATTGACAAGTTAGTTAGGTTTTTAAGGAGTCTTACTGTCCTAGTGTTACGAGCATGTAATCTCTTAGTATTAAGCAAGTTATGTACTAGTTGGTTAGCTAGGCAAGTTGAAAGAGTTGGTTTATTTATGATATAACATTAGTCTTGTTTAGTTAGGCTCCTGAGCTATAAAGGCATTCATAATAATTTTGGTTGAGATCAATTAAGAAAGCAAATACAAAAGTTAATGCAACGTTGTCAAAGTCCCTGCATATGACCTGAGTATCTCGCCTCATCCTAGTCAGGCCTTTACCTACATGAATTGGCTCACTACTTAACCAATTCTTGTGGAGTATCTCTTTGATTAAACCCCAAGGTGGACAAAGGAACATTGTTGCCAGAACTCATTGGTCATTAAAGGAAGACCTTGGAGTTGGGTGGATATCTGCTGAGTTTCATTTTTAATGAATATTGATAATTCATCTAGCTTAAAGACTGAGTGGTGAACCTGTTCACATCCTTCTGGAATTTAGTGCAATAAATATTACTACCACTATTTTGAATGATTTTTTGTTTTCTTGTTAACCTGCACTATGATCACTACTGTTTTGTGAATTGAGGTATACACAATATTGAATTTTATTTATGTATATGAACAAAGGTATATGTAATGCACAGCTAATTGTTTGAACTTGGCAGGTTGGTTCAACTCCAGACTTGATGGTTGCGTACATAGATTTCTTTCTCGGGGGTGATGAGAAACGGCTTGATGTAGCATCCACCATTCAGAAGAGGTTTCCCATGTGTCTAATTTTTGGTGGTGATGGAAGCTATATGTCCCCATACTATCTACATAGTGATACATTGCTATCAAATCTTCTTGGTCAGGTAAATACAGATTTTACTGCAATGTTAATGCAATTTATTGTTTACCATAATCAAGTTCCACATTCCATTTCTGATTCCATTCTCTTGTACATATACAGTATACATAGACCTCTGGTCTGTGATAACGATGATTGAATTGCCCAAAGCATAACCTAGTATCCAAGCAAACCAAACCATATCCTGTGGCATTCCTAATGTTTTTTGTTGGCTACTGATGTACACTAGATTTCTTAGTTGATTAATGCATTAGGACTAGACATCGTGTCCCATGTCATCGGGGTGGAGAATGTGATTGATCAGAATGATAATTGTTTGGTAGATAGGGGTCGACACTGGGCACTGAGGGTTAAAAAGCCTTGCAGAATTTTTTAGAAAATTTAATTGGCTTGGATCACATATTCCTTCTGCTTGTATGCTGCTGATATCATTATATATTTTGGTGTCTGCTAAAAAATGTGTAAAATGACTTTGGTTTTTTTTTCTTTTTATAGTATGTATCGACTGCGATCTGGAATAGATTAGTTGCTGGTTTGAATGCTCAATTAAGGACAGTAAGACAAGGAAGTGTCAGTTCTACTTTGGACCCTGTTTTTTGTTGGATTAACAGTCATGGGAATCCTCAACTTGAGAGACATGGTGTTCGAGTGGAGCTAGGGTCGTTCCAATCCACTGCTTCTAAATATTACCAGCTAGGTATTGTTGTAGCTGTGAATGAGAACTTCTACAAGAGTCTCCACCACCATGAGCATGCCCCAGATTTTTGTGAACGTTTGAGGTTTGAAAAGGAAATACTAGCTACAGTATCATTTTCTAATGTCTATATTACTTGCTGTTTAGTCTTTATATTACGTGAATGCTTTTAATTCTACAGGAAGAACTTTGCAGTTCCAGTTCAGGATTTCAATCAGGCAAATCAGGATCAGCCTTGCACAAGCTATACTGTTTCTAGAAAGCGATTGACAGGTGGAGTGAATGGCGTGATTATAAATGAGGGGACGCTCAAGTCACTAGACTATAAAAGGGACTATCTCTTTCCATTCTCATTGTTATTACAAAATTCCAGGCCTCTAGGCTATGCGGTAACTACTGGACCATAGTTTGAGCTTAAAACATGCACATGCTGAATATAATGATAACTTTGACTGAAACCAAGTTATAATATTGCAGGAAACATTGCAATTGCTCATTTGTATTGTACTTTTGGGTGATTTTTCCATCACCCTGCTCATGCTTGTACAGTACTATTGGATATCTGTCGGAGCTTTTCTTGCCATACTGCTCATCCCCCCTCTTGCTTTGCTTTCACCTTTTCTTGCTGGTCTCAATGCACTTTTTAGCCGGGGACTAAAACGATCTTCAGTGACGCGCATTTTTGCACTTTGGAACATTACTTCTGTTGTAAACATTGTAAGTCTTTCTGACATGTTTGTCCACAAACTATCTTGTTTAGTAACATGTTCATATTTCTGTTAGTTCTTGTTGCAATCAATCAGAATTCTGTTACATTATATAAGATAAATTAATTATTACTGCATGTTGTTCCAAGTCTCTAATTGTCAGCATATAGTGTTTAACTATTTCTGAACTGAGATACAGCTCCCTGGGAATAAATTCCTGTTTGGTACTAAATTGGGGGTGCATCTGATGGTAAATATCGTGCTACATGAGGGTAGACCTTGAATCTCAGTAGACATGTGCTAGGGTGCATCATGTGTGGGCATGAGTGCATGACTCATGAGTCAGACCTGCATTCTAGAACAAAATGTTTGCCTATTCAACTCTATTTGTTTGTAAATAGGGCATTCACATATCTTGCAGAATCACAAGCCATGGTAGTTTTAATCATGATAGTTTTATGCAGATTGTAGCAATCATATTCGGCTCTTTGTATTTTTGGCTCTCTTCTATGGTGGTGTCCTCTGTTCATCAAGTATACAACACAAAAAGGTTTGATTCTTTCTATTCCTGCATGATGATATTGGAACAGGATCCCAGTATTCACTTTCCAAATAAAAAAAACAGTAGTGTCATGCCGTGCTTGGGCTTTCTATGCTATCTATAGAATCTAGTAGTTAAATAAATCTACTAATTGTAGTGATATTTTTGCTGTGGATCCAAAAAATGAAATTGTTCAGACTGTGGCTAATTGTTATGCTCAAAAGTGAGTGCTTTAGAAAAGTCACAGGATAAACAGAGATTTCTAGATACGTTATTTAGTGTGGCATTACTTTTTCTTTCAGGGATGTGTAATTGATATCTTTGTTTATGCAGCTTCAAGAGTAGGGAAGACAATGAATGGTGGATACTACCTACTATCCTTTTTCTCATCAAATCACTGCAAGCTGGACTAGTTAACTGGCATGTAGCAAATTTGGAGATCCAGGACTACTCGTTATTTAGCCCTGACCCAGATAGATTCTGGGCAATGTAGTCACCTGCATCAAGCTAAGAAATGCAGAAAGTATGGTTTGGTTGATCCGAGTATCAATTAGTCGTTCCTGAATATGCCCAATGCAATCTCTGAATCTGAAGTGGTCTAACATGCTGGACCTGGAACTTCCTTCTATTTCTGGGAGCTTTCCAGCGTAGCACAGATATGTTAATTTTTTTTTTCTCACAGTTGTGTCTTGGTCGTGTGCCTAGAATAGGTCTGTCTCACGGTGGGAATTAGATTTGTGCATTTTCTTTGGTTCAGATTAAATCGTTGATTCGAGTGTACAGCGAGAAACTAATTAGATTGGCGTTCTAGTATGTACATCATTGTAAGTAATAGGACACTTTTCAACTGTAAACAGTTCTCAAGGAAAAGTATGCTTCTTTTCTGTTGTGTTTTCCCTTTTGTCACTTACATTTTATTCCAAGCGACTGTCATTTTCATTTTTGCTCGCTATCAGAACAGCATCGTTTGGCAAGAAAATAAGTGCAAATTATTTTCCGCAGCTGATTATCTCGCTCCCTCCGAACGGGTCAATGGAGACTTCGTCACTTGTCAGGCTCTCCATTCTCCAGTGTTTGCTGCAGATGCCGCACATGCAGGCACCGAACTTGACGCTTCACCAACGACACAGCAGGCACGCACATCCACCATTTGATGGCTCGCAAATAGCTTTCTTGCTTGGTGGTACTCCCTCTACGGATTATAATTCGTTTGACTCTTTTAATTTCAAGTTTTGACCACTCTTCTTATTAAAAAAAATTTATACAAAAATAGTCAAATTTAAGTCATTTTTTAGACAATTTATTAAATAAGCAAGATACAACAAAAGAAGTGTTATTGTTTAAAAAAACTGAATAAGACGAGTGGTTAAACTTGAGATTAAAAAAGTTAAACAAACTATAATTTGGAAGAGTAAAATGCATCGTAGGTCCATTAACTTTTGAGGGGGTGTCACTTAGATCCATCAACTTTGAAACTGTGTTTTTGGGTCCATAAATTTTTTAAGTGATTCACCGGAGGTCCATACCACTTTATTTGGTCTATAAATCTGACGTGGCAAGTACAGTCAACATCTGACTGTGCTTATATTTGCGAAAACAACAATGTGTTTCTCTGCCATCATCTTTGATGCTATCGTCTCAAGGAGATAGGAGCACGGTGGTGTGGGCCTAGCATGCAGCCCGAGCATGTGCTTGCCGCACTGGTCTTCGAGCCGCTGGGCAAGCTAGCGCGGCAGGGGGCAGAGCTAGCGAGTGCAGCCAGGGCATATCCGTGCATGGCTGGTGAGCCTCCGGCGCATGCTCGCCGCACGGCGGACTGGTAGGCCACGGGAGCAGGCAAGTTGATGCACTTGAGATGCGCGGCTAGCTAGTAGCCATGGACCTGGTCGTGTCAGCGGTGCTACGGGGCACTGAGACCTATACTACGGAACGTCGGGGCAAGGGACAAAACCGGTGGCCATACACGCCGGCCGTGCATCATTCGCTGTGATCAGCATTCGGCAACAACAACATCCAGCTCAACACAAACCCACGGCCGCCAAGACTGGCGGCCCGGCGTGTTCTAATAGCAACGTGCTGAACTGCAGCACGACACACACACACACCAGCTGCTGGTACTATATCGCATACGGTGACTCCATGCACAATTGCACGTCCTCAGCTCCATGTGCAACGTAACGCCACACACGCAAGCGGCGGTTGCAGCGCCAACAGAGACGACGTCGACCCAAGCTGCTTTTTTTTTCTCCAAGCAACATGAACCAACACTGCGATTCCTGGATGGATGACGGCATGGTGTCCAGAACTCCATGCGCATGAACTTATGTAATGTAAACTGAAACTATGGTCTTAGGGGTGGCAACTCTTCCACGTACCCGTGGTAACACTGCATTCTAGGGGGCGCTGCTTGCGTCAAATCCTTTGTAACTTCTTCCCCTTTTTATCAATGAAAGCCGATAACGGATCTTTCGGAAAAAAAGAATGGCAGAGCTAGCGAGTGCAGCCAGGGCATATCTGTGCATGGCTGGTGAGCCTCCGACGCATGCTCGCCGCACGGCGGACTGGTAGGCCACGGGAGCAGGCAAGTCGATGCGGTTGAGATGCGCGGCTAGCTAGTGGCCATGGACCTGGTCGTGTCAGAGCGATGCTACGGGGCACTGAGACCTATACTACGGAACGTCGGGGCAAGGGACAACACCGGTGGCCATACACGCCGGCCGTGCATCATTCGCTGTGATCCGCATTCGACAACAACAACATCCAGCTCAACACGAACCCGCGGCCGCCAAGACCGGCGTGTTCGGATAGCAACGTGCTGAATTGGAGCACGACAAACACACACCAGCTGCTGGTACTATACCGCATACGGTGACTCCATGCACAATTGCACGTCCTCAGCTCCATGTGCAACGTAACGCCACACATGCAAGCGGCGGTTGCAGCGCCAACGGAGACGACGTCGACCCGGGCTGCTTTTTTTTCTCCAAGCAACATGAACCAACACTGCGATTCCTGGATGGATGACGGCATGGTGTCCAGAACTCCATGCGCATGAACTTATGTAATGTAAACTGAAACTATGGTCTTAGGGGTGGCAGCTCTTCGACGTACCCGTGGCAGCACTGCATTCTAGGGGGCGTTGCTTGCGTCAAATCCTTTGTAACTTCTTCCCCTTCTTATCAATGAAAGCCGATAACGGATCTTTCGAAAAAAAGAACTCCATGCGCAGATGCACCCTGGCTGCGGTTGGCCAGCTCCGGCCTCTTGCCACGCTAGCTTGCTCGCCAGCTCGCACACCAGTGTGGCGAGCACGCACTCGCTGACTCGTGCTGCATACTACGCCCACAACTACATGGAAGACAGAAACACGGGGTTGTTTTCACAAATATAAGCACAATCAGCTGCTGACTGTACTTGTCACATCAGATTTAAAGACTGAATGGAGTGGTATGGACCTCCGGTGAATCACTTAAAAAGTTTGTGGACCCAAACTCGACTGTTTCAAAGTTGATGGACCTAAGTGACACCCTCTTAAAAGTTAATGGACCTCTGGTGCATTTTACTCAATTTGGAATAAAGGGAGTAGTATATATAAGTAGACCACCTCTGCATAAAGGGTATATTAAAGATGAACATTAATGGCAACTTCACCGAATCCCATTTTCAAGTGAAATATAATATGGGGATTAAGAAAACTGATGAATGATACTCACTCTTATCCTAGTATATAAGGCGTAATCACATCTGGTTCAAAGACCAAGATAATATTCAATTCTCACTTTGCATCAATGCATGTGCGTCTAGAGAGAACACACCTTATATTGTGGGATATGAATAAAAACTGGTTACGCCTATATATCAGGAGGCAGTAAAGCATAAGCTCCAACTCACTAAATAAACTCCATTCCCTTTAACAAATATAGGACTTTCTTTCCTCATCTTTCTCTTCTCCTCTTCTTTCTCTACTCTCGGTCTCGGGGCCGGAGGCCTTTGGTGGCAAGGGGCCCGCATGTAAGGCATGGGGAGGCACGACATGGTGTTAGCGGCGTTGGCATTGTGGTGGCAGCATAGTAGGGGTGGGTCACCTCGCATGGGGTACGGTAGATGACACTAGGCCTGAGATGTCAGTGAAAGCAGAGGCGGACCCAGCAAAAAATATGAGCTAGGGCGGGGACTAGATGTTCATCATAGAACAGAGTACTAGTGGTACTCGTCGGAGGGGACCTAGGGCGGCCGCCCAAGCTCACCCTATAGGTCAGTCTGCCCCTGAGTGAAAGAGAAAGAACGTAAACAGACCGAAAACTATTGAAGGGGTTGAGAAAAGAAAAATCAGGGAAAAGAGATTGTGGAGGACTATGGTTTTTGTTTTAAATTCCCTTTATGGCTTATAGAGGAATGAGATTGGTTTTAGTCAATCTGATGAAGTTACAGAGCTATAGTATCAGAGCATCTCCCAAAGTCTCAACATTCTCTCAATCTAGAAATTTTGACAAGGACATGTTAAACAACACCCAATCTTAGCTTCTAATCTTTTATAACACTCTAAAAAACAGGGGCTTTTGTGTGATAGCAGATGTGCTATTGCCAGCCATCTTTGTGCGAACTACTGTAGGTGAAGGTAGACGATGCTCCCGTCCAACATGTCGTACTAGTTGCTTGATATGTCATTGAAGTCCACGGCACGGAGGCACGCGCACACAGCCGACCAATGAACAACGTGTCGGCGCATCTTGGCCAGCTCACAGCCACCCATTGGGACGACGCGAGGTCCGCACGGAACACGGCCGTGAGCTGCATGCTCACCGAGCACGAGATGGTCGTGAACTCGTGATGTCTCCCGAGTGAAGGGCGTGCACAAGCGGGAAGATGATGTCGTCTTTCTTGAAGAGGTGGAGTCATCGCACGCGGCGCAGAGGTATCCATCGCTCTAGAGGCGGGGCGTCGTCAGCTCTGGGTACGTCCGGCATCGCAGCAGCAGCTGCGGCCATGGCCGGAGGCGCCACCCCTGGCACGACGGTCGCGGTTTGGAAGGAGTCATACAAGATGCAGATGCAGCGAACGATCTCCTGCGAAATGAAAGACGCCATTGGCAAGTGTAGAACAGATATGATCAATTGGATGCCTTCATTGATCGTATATGATGTACATATATAGATTACAGTGGCTCATGGCCACGAACGCACGCACGCGCTACACACTGAGAGGATGAGTGCAGGCCACGGACGAGTGGACACCCCCCGCAGTCTTTACGTCGCCGTTCGTGACGGAGAGACTGTCTTGGAAGTCGAAGAAGAGCGCCGAAGGAAGGCCTTTGGTGAACACATCCGTGATCTGCCGTGCACTGGAAACATGTGTGACACGGAATTCGCCCGATCGCAACCTTCTCTCTGACGAAATGAATGTCGAGCTCTATGTGCTTGGTGCGCCGGTGGTGGACAACCTTCTCTTGGTTGCGGGACATGTAAACCAAGGAGATGTTGTCGCAGAACGCAACCGTCGCGCTGGGAACCGGGCAGAGCAGTTCACCGAGGAGCTGTCGGAGCCACGAGCATTCGGAGACGACATTGGCGATGGCGCGATACTCCGCCTTGGCACTCGACCTCGACACTGTGGTTTGGCGTTTTGACGACCATGATATGAGGGATGAACCGAGGAAAACACAGAATCCCGACGTCGAGCGACACGTTTAGGTATGACAATTTTATCCATGTGTTTGCTATATTTAGTTAGTTTTTTCAATTAAGTGATTATTTGACCCAACTCAAATTTGAACTACAAGTGATTGAAATAATGAAAAAAATTGATTGAAAAAATATTATCCATATTATTAAGCATAATTTGAGTTCATATGTGGTAAAGTAAAACAAAAACTCCACATATTATTCACGAAACATGATCTCAAACGTGTGTTAGAATTGATAACAAAATCTATAAATAGCAAATGGACTCCAAAAATTGTAAAATTTATCATGGACTCATTATATCATTCTTAGAACATGTGATAAAAAATTGGGATGATTTCGCTAAAGTTGTCACATACGTGTCTTACAAATTCAATCATTTCCGATAACGTTTCATATCACTTAGAGGGATTGAGTAGGATTAGAATTGAAATCAAAGCTAAAATTCAAATTTGAATTCAAAACTTTTCGTACAGGCAATATAAAACATATATGGTGTGATGTCAAGATTTGGTAATTTTTTGAATCCGTTTGATATTTTTTAAATTTTTAGTCACAATTATATTATTTATGAAACATTTGAATTTTAGTTCTAAATACATGAAATAATAGTCAAATAATTGTATATATAAGGAAAAAATATGTATTTCTAAGTAAATTTGAAAGTGCATTTTGAAAATTATATTAAAAGACAAAAAAGAAAGAAAAAGCGGCAGGAAATTCATTTTTTTAAAAATGCTTTGCCGAGTGTCTTAGGGTTGACACTCGGCAAAGGCTTCCGTTTGCCGAGTGCTAGATCGAGGGCACTCGGCAAAGAGTGTGTATACACTCCTACACTCGGCCGTTTTTTCGGCCACACGCGCACACACACGTGCGCCGCTGCCCACCCACGCGCCGCCGCCCGCCCTCGCGCCTCCGCTCGCCGCCGGCCGCGCCGCCGCTCGTCGCCGGCCATGCCGCCCCACCCCGCGCCCTTCCCCGCCGACCCCGGCCGCCGCGGCGTGCCGCACACCCCGCCAACCCCGGCTGCCGCCACCGCAGGCCCGCCGAGCCCGGCCCTCGCCGCCAGGAGAAGAGGAGGAGAAGAAGAGGGCTGCCGCCGCAGGCCCTCTTCGCCCCGGCCGCAGCCGTCCGCCCTGCCTGGCCGCCGCCGTCCGCCCGGCCCCTCGGTGCCAGGACCAAAGGAGGAGAGGAGGAAGAGGGAGGAAGAGAAGGAGAACGAGAGGAGGAAGAGGAAGAGAAGGAGGAAGAGGAAGAGGAAGAGGAGGAGGAGGAGGAAGAGGAAGAGGAGGAGGATGAGGAAGAGGAAGAGGAGCAGCGCCTTCGGGCCATAGCCGCCGCCCCTCTCCCGTCGTCCGCCGCCGAACCTCGGCCCCACTATCAAGGTATGGACATACGACCGAGCATGGATAGTGGTAATTGTTAGTCTTAGTCTTAGTCTTAGTGGGTAGTGGTAGTGGTAGTGGTAGTGGGTAGTGGTAGTGGTCGCGAGCATGGATTCAACCTATATATGTGGTTGCCGGCCATCGTGCCGTTGTTTTATTGCAGGTTTTGAAAACCTCACCGTGCAGGGGAGGTTCTGCCGAAATTTTGACTTACGTTATTCTTTTCTTTTGCAGAAGAAAGTGGAGGGGAGGTTCTACCTGCACCGCGTCGCCTCGCCACTGCACCGACTCGCCACGGCTTCGCTAGCCTGACTCCCCCACCACCAAAGGTATAACCCCTCTTTGCTTATCATGGTCATGCATCATGTAACCAGTTAGGCATCTCCTGTTTGAAAGAGATATGGTTGGAAATATGTAATTCTTTGCACATTTATAACCATATCTATTTCGAATTGTCCACGTTTCCATGGACAATCCGTGTGTGCGTAGAGGAGGTTAGTTTCCATGGTCTTCTCTGATCCGAGATAGAGTTTCGACGGCACCTCCCTGTTGTTCTCTAGATACACACTCTCCTTATTAGGATGTGTATCTAGAGAGCAGTGGGGAGGTGCTGCCGAAATTTTATCTCAGATAGGAGTAGAGCATGGAAACTAACCTCCTCTACGCAACCACAGGTGGGATTAGGACCTATCCTCACCTTCTAGATAGTAGGAACACCATGTACGTGCAATTGCTAGTTACATTACTCGTCGGTATATATCTTAGAGGATGGATGACCGGGCATGGATGTATACGGGCCGCCCAAGTCAGGGTGCGATGACGGATGAATGGGTTGAGAAGACCGATGCTTTCTTGGAACTTGTCTTTCCCCCGGAGAAAGAAGCGCGCTCAACTTGGTGTCCCTGCAACAAATGCGCAAACAGACGTCGACAAAAAAAGGTTGTAATGGGGCAACATCTTTGCAAGAATGGGTTCATGCCAGACTATACCCGATGGACACTACATGGTGAAGAAGCACGTATGAGAGAGGAGGTAGTGAGGCCACGCGTCGAGGATTATGATGCTGATGCTGGTATAGGAGACATGTTAGATGACTTTCATGAAGCTCATTTCGCTGAGGGAGATAGGGAGGAGGAGGAACCAGAGGCAACCACAAAGGCGTATTATGACATGTTAGACACGTCACAGAAACCCCTTCATGGACAAGCAAAGGTTTCCCAACTCGATGTCATTGGTCGCGTAATGGCATTGAAGTCCCAGTTTAGCCTTAGTCGAGATGCCTTTGATGGTATGTTGACAGTTATTGGCACCCTGCTTCTGGAGGGTCACATTTTGCCAAAGAGCATCTACGATTCACAGAAGCTTCTTCGTGCACTAAAAATGCCGTATGAGTAGATACATGCCTGTCCCCAAGGGTGCGTCCTCTTTAGGAAAGAACATGCGAATGTAAAGTACTGTTCGAAGTGTGAAATGTTGTAGGCCCAGCTTTGCATTCGTCTAACATTTGAATGAAATGTTGTAGGCCCAGCTAGAGGATGAGAGGAGGCGACAGGAGGAGCTGGAGACGAGGATGGAGGCTGATCGGCAGGCGGCGGAGGTTGAGCGGCAGACGGTGGCAAAAGAGCGAGTACTCCACCATCAGAGTGTGCAGAAGATGATTGAGTACATGCAGAGCCTTGGCGCCGCTCAAGGTATGGCTCCTCTGGCTTTGGAGCTGCCTCCACGTCCACCTCCACCTCGACCTATGTACTTCGCCACTCCTGTGAGTATGAATGTTTTAGTTTATATGTTTACACTTGTGGTCAAAGCACAATAGCACTTGTAACCTAGCATACTTCGAATGTTAGAATCTTATAGTTCACTTGTGTAACACATGCAACCTCTTTTACTTTGTGCAGAATCAATCGGCGGCATCAGATGCTTCGCCGGTCTTGGGAGCTTCGCCGGGCTATGGACCTTTCCCGGGCTTGGGAGGATCGCCGGGCTATGGAGCTTCGCTGGGCTTGGGAGGATCGCTGGGCTTGGGAGCTTCGCCGGGCTTGGGAGGATCGTTAGGATCAGGTTGTGGGCCTCGTGACCCTGGACCCTCGTCGTGAACGCTTTGGATTAACTATGGATGTTTTGTGAACTGTGGATGCATTGTCGTGTTGAACTATGGATGAATTGTCACATATTGTGAGATATATATGATGTTTGTGATATCTATGTGTTGTTTGTGATGTGATATGTGTTGTTTGTGATATATATATGTTGCTTGTGATATATATCTTCTGTTTGTCTGGATGGAATTGAAAAAACAAATAAAAAGCTAGGTTCTGGTTGCTTTGCCAAGTGTAGCACTCGGCAAAGGCATGATTTGCTTAGTGCTATGGCCAAGACACTCGGCAAAGCAACCATTCCAGAGCACCTGGGAAGGCCCTTTGCCGAGTGCATCTTATTTGCCGAGTGTCATGACCAAGACACTCGGCACAGAACACAAGTTTTGCCAAGTGTACTGCATGGGGACACTCAGCCAAAGAGTAATGTTTGCCGAGTGCCCTACATGGGACACTCGGCAAACGGGCTGACGTTTGCCGAGTGTCTCAGTCAACGACACTCGGCAAATCATGTACCCTGTGCCGAGTGCTTGACTTGACACTCGGCAAACCCTCCGTCACCGCGTCAACGGGCGTTACCGTGCACTTTTTTTTGCCGAGCGTTGCTTTGCTTTGCCGAGTGTCGCAGTACACACGGCAAATGATTTGCCGAGTGCCTGACAAAAAACACTCGGCAAAGAATCCTTTACCATTAACATTGTTGCCGTGTGTCGTTTGCCGAGTGTTGCACTCGACAAAGAGTTTGCCGAGTGCCGCAGGCACTCGGCAAAGGACCTGAGTCCGGTATTGTGTGGCATCGGCGATCAGAGTTCCCTCGGTTGCGGAAGCCTTCGGCTTTGTGTCAGTGGGCGTGGCCACTGGTTTACAGTTGGCCATGCCGGCCCGCTCAAGGAGCTCCGCAGCATACTGAGCCTGCGAGAGGAAGAAGTCGGTGGAGGTGCGACGAACGTTGATGCCGAGGAAGTGATGAACCGGACCCATGTCCTTGACGGCGAAGGCGTCGTGGAGGCGTTTGATGATGTGCTGAAGAAGAGCAGACGTTGAGGCGGACAAAATCATGTCGTCGACGTAGAGCAGCAGGTACGCCGTGGCGCCGTGCTTGTGGAGGATGAACAATGATGTGTCGGCTCGGGACTACACAAAGTCGAGAGCAGCAAATCCAGTGGGCTGCTGGCTATAGACGTTTTCGCGCAGGTTGCCATGCAGGAACACGTTGGAGACGTCGAGCTGGTGAGCCGACCAACCCTTGCTTGCAATGAGCGTGAGAACGGTCTGTATGGTGGCCGGCTTGATCACCGACGAGAAAGTCTCCCCGAAGTCGATGCCAGGCCGTTGATGGAATCCGCGCACGACCCACCGAACCTTGTATCGCTCAAGTGTGTCGTCGGGCTGCATCTTATGCTTGAAGACCCACTTGCCAGTGATCACACGTGCGCCCGGTGGTCGTGGTACGAGAGACCACGTCTTGTTAGCCTGTAAAGCATCAAACTTGGCTTGCATCGAAGCATACCAGTGAGGGTCTTTGAGGGCGGAGCGGACGCTGCGAGGGATCGGCGAGATGTCGTTGTCGTCGGTAGCCGCCAGAGCATACTTGGGGTTGGGCTTGTAAATCCCTGCACGGGCGCGGGTGACCATGTGATGACCCGTCGGCGCGGTGGGGACTGGTGTCACAGTGGGCGAGCTTAACGTCGCGGTGGACAAGCTCGACGTCACGGGTGGCAAGGACGCAGGAGCCGCGGCTGATGAGCCCACGTTCGTAGGAGGTGGGGAAGAGGTGGTGGCGTTGTCCGTTGCCAGGACACCACGGGGCCGCGGAGTTCATGCGCGCTGAGGGTGAGCTATCGGCTCGTCGACGAGTCGTGCAGGAGGCTGCGCTGGCAAACCAGGATGTGGCGCATCGTCGTCGTCCAGGTCAGCAGCAGGCGAGTGCTTCGCACGGGGCGTAGGGGGGGAGATGGCGACGCTGTTGAGCGGGTCGTTGTGGCGGAAAGGGAAGACGACCTCGTCGAAGACGACATGTCGGGAGGTGATGACACGGCCGGTGCTAATGTCGTAGCACCGGTAGCCGCGGTGATCTGCAGGGTAGCCGATGAAGACGCACGTCGTCGATCGCACGGTGAGCTTGTGAGGTGTTGTTGCTGTCATGTTGGGGAAGCAGCGGCAATCGAACACTCGCAGCTCGTTGTAGGATGGTGGAACGCCAAAGAGCATGGCGTAGGGTGTCGTGGTGTCTGTGGCGTGGCACGACCGACGGTTGATCAGGTACGTCGTCATGGCAAGTGCCTCAGCCCAGAAAGCCTGCGGAGCTGCACTATGAACTAACATGGTGCGTAAGCAATCATTAACGGTTCGTAAGATCCGCTCGGCCTTCCCGTTCTGTTGAGATGTATAGGGGCAGGTGAGACGCAGGTGTGTGCCAAGAGATGAAAGGAAAAGACGCATGGCAGTGGAATCATATTCCCGGCCATTGTCGGTTTGAAAAGCTAGGATGGGGAGCTGAAATTGGGTATGAACATATGAGACGAACGTTCGGATGGTTTGAAACACGTCAAACTTGTTACGGAGAGGAGTAGTCCATAAGTAATGTGTATAATCATCTAGAAAAACAACATAGTACTTGTATCCAGAATGACTAAGCACCGGGGATGTCCAAACATCAGAGTGTACGAGTTGAAAAGGGAAAAAGGAATGAGAAGCTGAATCATTAAAAGGTAAATGAGTATGCTTGCCCAATCGACAAGATGAACATGAGTGAATACTAAATTTATTACATTGAAAAGCAAAAGATTGTAGAATCTGAGAGGTGACTGGGTGGCCAGGGTGACCCAGCCGCCGATGCCACAGGGAGGTTGCCGAGGATGTAGTGAGAGCTTGATGGTGAGGAAGCCGAAGTGGATAAAGATCCCCGCTGCTCTCACATCTGAGCATCTCCGCCCTGGAAGGAAGATCCTTGATAGAGAAACTGGAGGGGTCAAATTCAATAGACACATTATTATCTCGTGTGAGACGGCGAACAGAAATTAAGTTTTTGATAAGCAATGGTGAAACAAGAACATCATTGAGATGAAGTTGGGAAGTGGCAGTAGGAATGAGTGTGTGTGCTCGGTGAGTAACAGGCAACTGAGCACCATTGCCTACTGTGATGGAGGAAGAGGATGGGCGAAGAACAGAAACAGGAAAGTTACCAGGAGACGAGGACATGTGCGACGTCGCGCCGGTGTCGAAGTACCAGTCGGACGCGCTCTGTGGGTGCTACTGAGTGCCCGCGGACTGGAGTGCCGCGTAGAGAGCACTATTGTTGAAGGCGTCGCTAGGTGCGGGGGACGGCTGGTGGTAGGCCACCATCGCCTGCTGGGGCTAGAACGGCGGTCGAGGCCCAAGAACGCCGGCGCCGGGGGTGCCAAACGGCATGGACCAGGCCTGCACAAGGCCTTGCCATTGGTTTTGTGGCACGTTCCACTGCCCGTACGGGGTGTTGGTGGTGTTGGAGTTGTTGGAGCGGGAACCGCCGCCGTTGCCATCGTTACGACCACGCCGACGATCGAAGCGATTGTTGGAGCGGGAGTTCCCGTTGTTGGAGCGGTTATCCCGGCGTGGCGCACCGGAAGAAGAGCCCTCCTTGGAGCTGGAAGAAGCGCCGCTGGACTGATCGCCATGGGTCGCGGTGAGGGCCTGATTGGCCTCGGCGGCGACGTCGTGCTGGACACTGACCTCCTCAAGCATGAGGAAAGAACGCGCACTCATGAAGGTGTGCCGCGGGTACTTGGCGGTGATGACTGGCTTAACGTAGCGGTACTTGGAATTGAGCCCACGGAGGAGGTTGAGCACCTGGCTAGGCTCGGAGACAGGATGGGCGATGTCGGCGAGTTGATCGGCGAGACGCTTGAGCTTGGTGCAGTAGTCGTTCATGGACAAATCACCTTGTTGCAGGGTGCGCAGCTCAGCTTCAAGGTACACCGCGCGCTGGAGTTCATTGTCGCGGAAGAGGTTCTCAATGGCGTGCCACAGAGAGAACGCGTCTTGACGATCGCGGCGAATGATGTCGAAGACACCCTTGGAGACCGTGGTGTGGATCCAGTTGGCGACGCATGAGTCCACCATGTGCCACTCACCACCACGGTCCGCAGATGGAGTGGGCGAACGAATGTGGCCGGTGAGGCCAAACTTGTCGAGCGCGGAGTTGAAGAAACACCTCCATTGGCCATAGTTACCCTCTTCCATGTCGAGGACAACTGGGATATGGTGGCGAATGGAAATGCCCTGGATGGAGGAGGTGGGGGTGGGGGTGACAAACTCGTCGTCGGAGGAATCAGAAGAAGGAACAGAGGAGAGCGCCATGGGAGCGGAAGTGGAGGTGTAGGCAAAGAGATTCTCGAGGATCGGAGAGGAGGCTGATACCATGTAGAACAGATGTGATCAACTGGATGCCTTCATTGATCGTATATGATGTACATATATAGATTATAGTGGCTCATGGCCACGAACGCACGCACGCGCTACACACTGAGAGGATGAGCGCAGGCCACAGACGAGTGGGCGCCGTGAAGACTGAGTGCGCGGGTGTGCACGGCTGAGCGTGCTCTGCGGAAGCCGTTGGCGAGGCGGGCGCGCAAGAGCTGTTCCGCAGGCGCTGAACGTTGGAGACGAGAGATACGCGGGAGAGCTCTAGCCGTTGAGGTCGGTCCGCTGACAGCAAGGAAGTTTAGGGTTGGAAAGGTTTTCATTTTTTAGAAGTGACCTTTTGGAATTGTTGGAGAGAAACACTATTTTAACTAGAAGTGATTTTTTGGAATTTGTTAAAGAGAAACACTTGTTTAGTGCTCTCATGAAGACAAGTCTTTCCTCGGCAAGCGAGATAATCGCTTAAGCTATCCATAATCGTTTCTATTGGGATACTATGTAATGATCCATTCCTTTTTGGCGATGATATCTCCTGAATGTATTTTAAACTATTAGTTGTTGTTTCTTAATTGATTGATTGATTGACAGAGTTGTTGCCTTCTATTTTTTAGAAAAAAAAAGAAAACTATTTTTGCTGGAGGAACGCTTGTATACAATGAGTATGTCTCCATTGAAGCCTTAATACAGTGTTCATTTGTTTGTTTTACTTAGTTACTTAATACTAATTAGCTAGTTAATAATACTAATTAGTGTAGCATTCATCTTTCTATTATCACTACTACAAAAAAGAACATCCGTAGCGGGCGAAATTAGTTTTTTGCACCGGGCAAACGCGTCCACTGCGATGCTAAGGTCACGGTAAATCGTGGCCTTCTCGCGGCGGACGCGTTTGCCCGCTGCAGTAAATTGATTTACCGCAGCGGGCACATTAGAACGCCCCCTACGGTAAATAGTTTTGAAAAAACAAAAAAAAAGAAAACCCATATGGGCTACGATCTGGGCCTGGATCCCAGACAGCCGACGAAACCCTAGCGCCGCCGCCAAGCAGATCAACGGGCCCACACCGCGCGCCGCCGCGAGCCCGTGCACGCGCCGCCGCGAGCCCGCGTACGCGCCGCATCCATCCCCCGCCCACGCCGCGCCGCCTCCAGCCCCCGCCCGCACACGCGCCGCCGCGACCCCGCGCTGTGTCCGCCGCAACCCCGCGCCGTTCTCCACCGCGACCCCGAGCCGCGCTCCGCCGCGAGCCGACGCCGCCGCCCACCGCAGCGACCCCGCGCCGCGACCCCGCTCCCGCGCAGCCGAGAAGGCCCTGCAGGAAGTGGAGCTCGTCGGATCCGCCACCGCCGCCGTCACTGCTGGGCGCAGAAGCGCGGAGTGGATCGGAGGAGTCCGGGGAGGAGGAGGAGGATGGGAGGGAGGAGTCCGGTGAGGGGGAGGATGGGGGCGAGGAGTCCGGGCGCTTGATGGGGAGCGTCGGGAGGCGGCGGTCGAGTGGAGCGTCGGGATTTTTTTCCGAACATATGGCCGGTTGGTTGGGACGAGGGAGTATGAATGAAACCCTAGAGCTGAATTTATACGTAGACGTGTTATTGGGCTCGCCTGATTTTTGGGCTGGGCCTTGATTTACCTCAGCAGACGTCTTAAGAGGTCCGCTGCGGTAAATCGATTTACCACAGCGGACATCTTAAGACGTCTGCTACGGTAAATAGGATATTTATCGTCCGCAGCGGGCAAAAAAAGCCCGCCACGGTAAATAGAAAAATGTCCACTTTGGTAATTCATGGGATTTTTCACAGCGGGCAAAACTAGTGTCCATCACGGAGGGTTTTTAGGCAACGCTGTGGAAGCTCGATTTTGACGTAGCGTATGTTTCTCATTTCTTTTGTTCTCTCTACTAGTTAGCTAGTGAACAAATGTAATTAGTGCTTTGTTTGTTCGTTCTTCCTATATATTGATCTCCAACAACATCTATATTATTTAAGATTAGTCTTCCGTTTATCTTTGTCATCTACTTTATTATTTTTGTTACCGTGATACTTTTTTCCAAAGAATTAGATTGGCCAAGTCGAGATTAAAGAATGATGGATAATTAAATTTCGTTCCTTTTCTTTGTAATATTCTTATTATAGTTTTTTTAGATTTTTTCTGTGGAACTAATGTTTATTTGGTTATTATCAATATCATTGCCATGTGTTGTCGGCTCGAATGGCTTCTCTTATGTCTGAATCTTGGCTCTACCCTGACCTGAATCAAAACACAATGCCATGGATAATATATATGTTTAAGAAAGCTGAAATGTGGGGGCAATAAAGGGAACACCGAGATCTAGATCTGGTGGATGGGGATCTATTTCATCTCAATTATGCAGATGAATAGAAGAGTGAACATTAATTTCTTTGTTGCTGTTGAAAGCCATAGTTTGGTTTTGGTAATTATGTGCCAACCATGTGGACTAATGCTTTCAATGAGTGTGTTAAGCTAGGGTCCACTTGATGGTGATGAGCAACGATTAGAAGCTGGTATAGATTGAGTTCATAACCACATTAAGCATGTGCTCAACCATGGAGAAGAAGATGGAATGGACAGCAAGCTCAAAGGCAAAGGTGTAGTGCTAGCGCTTTACTTTTGCTGGCCTAAGTGCAATAGAGTGCGCTATCAGGTTTATGATAGACTAGTGCCGCACCCGCCCATGCGGTGGCGACACCCGCCCTGCACGGGGTCCCTGGCGAACCGCTCCGGCCGGAACTCATGGGGGTCGTCGCCCCACAGCTCCACATCGTGGTGCATGGCCACCACGTCCACCCACATGTTGGTGCCGCGCGGGATCGTCACGACGGCGGAGGACTTGTTGGTTTTCCTCCTCTCCGCCACCGTCACGTCCTCCAGCGCCTGCCGCTGCACGTTGGGCGACGGCGGGTAGAGCCGGGCACCTCGCTCATGACCCACCCCATCTTGGTGAGCCGGCCAAGCGCGGCGGCGTCGAGGAGGTTCTGCTGCTGGTGGTCGCCGAGCTCGCGCTCCACCTCCTCCCGCAGCGCGTCCTGCAAGTCCGGGTGCGCCGTCGTCTCGTGCCCGCCGAAGAACAAGGTCTTGCACTCGTCCACCAGCTCCCGCGTCGTGAGCTGACGTTCCGCGCCCGCCGTGGCCTCCGTGCCGGCGAGCAGCAGCGACAGCAGGTCGGGGCGATCGCCAACGTCCCACTGAGCAGCTCCACCTCTTCTGATTGTTCCATTCTGCCCACTCACCCTCCCGGGGTCGTCCACCGAGATGTCGGCGATCGCCCACAGCCCGTGCTCGATCTGCCGGTAGTAGCGGAGGAAGCAGAACTCGCGCGTCGGGACGACCGGCGACATCACGTGCAGCTCCTCGTACATCTGCACGAAGAAGAATCAGCGCGCGGTGAGTGAGATCAAGGCAGGCGAACGTGACACAGCTAATTAAGGGATGATGCACATATATATGGATCAACTGCCCTACCAGAACCAAAGACTCGCTCCGCCCGGCCATGCCGTTCACGAGGACGTCGATCGTGCGCGCCTTGGACACGATGGCAGGGAAGAACTCCGCCCATTTGTTCTGCATGCGAGATCGAACAATGAAGACGGTGCACGTCACGCTTACGACGTGGTAGGTGCCGTAATGCAAGATTGTATAATAATGATTCTCAGCAGCTGTTAATAAGTAGTACAGCAGTCCGGAGGCCCGAAGCAGAAAATAAAAAGTTACCGAGTCCATGAACATGTCGACGAGGCCAATGGCGTTCATGAAGACGAGGCCCGAGTCGCGGGAGCCCCGCGGAACGAGCCCCCGGGCTTGGCGAAGATGCTGTCGTATGTGTCGACATTGAGCACCTCGCGGTCGTCGGCCCGCCCGCCGTCCTGACCCACAGGTGCTCGCCGGCCTGCGCCATCCGGATGAGCTCGTCCATGGCGCGCGTCGCCATCTCGGCCATCATGGGCCGCTCCATCTCCGACACGGTCATCGGGAGGTGGAACGACGACGCGGGGTACCCCGAGGAGCCGCCGCTGAGGAGGTCGAGGTCCAGCGACGGGCCAGCGCCGCCGGGCTGCCGAGGCCGCCGACGGACAGGTCCAGCGACGACGACATGGATACCGGCGGCAGCTGCGTGATGGGGCGACCCAGGTACTTGGACGTCAGGCTGGACACCCGGTCAAGCTGCATATGACATTTGACGTGACATGAAACGCGTGCCACGTCGGTCGTCGCCGTGTGAAAACAAGAGAGCGCGATCACTACTACAGAATCGGCAATCACTGCCGACCCATCACTGCCGGTTTTGTTTGGGCCGGCAGTGATGCCCCTTCACTGTCGGTTCTTCCTCTGACAGACCCCCCAATTATTGGGGGCAGAGGCTGAACCGGCAGTGAAACGTTGTACAATATAAGGCACGCGAGCTCCTATCCCTCCTCTGCTCCAACGGTGCAGAACAGTGCGTGAGGAGCTCCATCTCTCCATTGTTGCGGCTGGTGGATTTCTTGATCTCCATTGTTGGCTCCTCTTCACTCTTGGATCCTCATATCTTCTTGCTCTTGGTTAGTAACAAGCATAATTCTTTAGCATTGTTGGTTTACATTGTGTCAATTTGTGTTAGAGCTATGCTAGTTTTCATGATCAAGAACAGAGATGTTGCAATTTGTGTCAATTTTTTGTAGCTTTTAGATCCAAAATTATTTAGAAAAATTGTAGCACTTTGTTTCCATTGGGTAATTATTGTATAATCATTGAGTAGCTAGATTCGAAAGATTCGTCTCAGAAATTATGGATAAAAATTGTAATTAGTTATATTTATTATTTACATTTAATACTCAATACATGCATGAAAGATATGATGGGATGTGGAATAGATTCGGTATTTATTACTTAGATTTAATACTCCATACATGTATTTAATACTCCATGCTTCCATTGTTATCTATTTGTTCTCTTTATTTTTATAGCGCGACCAAATTCAAATTATATCAAAGAATATTGTTCAAAAATGCTTCTATTAATATGTTCCTATGTTTCCTCTGCTCTTCCCATCTTATTTTATCAGTGCAAACATGGATCGAGGGTGGATGTACGATCTGTCACATACAGACCCACGGTACTTGACGGGCATCGACGATTTCATCAAGCGAGCTAGAGTCAATGCTGGGGACTCACATCTTGTATTCTGTCCATGCAAAGACTGCAAGAATACGAGAAAATAGAGCGACGTGGAGCATATACGTTTGCACTTGATCACAAGGGGGTTTATGAGAAACTACACGATTTGGACTTTGCATGGGGAGGTTGGTCAAAATGTTAATGATGATGTGCTCATGCCTAGTGTAGCATTATTGCCTGTTCATGATTACACAGAAGATGTGTCTATCAATGATGATGTGTTTGTGAATACATTAGCTGACGACACCGAGGAAAATGATGGTATTTCACAGCTTCTACATGATGTGCATGGGGGATTCCTTAGTGCTTCACAGTTGAAAAAACTGGAGATGATGAGAAAGGATGCGAAAACACCATTGTTTTCGGGCTGCCCAATAAGCAAACTGGAAGCCAACATGATGTTATTGGAGTTCAAATCAACGAATGGGTTGAGTGATAAAGGCTTCGATAACTTGTTAGTTATACTACATAAACTGTTCCCGGAGGCCGAGTTAGCAGAAAAGACTTACCTTGCGAAGCAAATGATTTGCCCAATTGGCCTCGAGGTTGAGAAAATCCACACGTGTTCCAACGACTGCATATTGTACCGTGGAGAGAAATACAAAGACTTGGATGCGTGTCCCAAGTGTAAAACTCCTCGATACAAGCAAGGACCATCAAATGATGGAAGCAAGACTAGAGGAGGGCCAGTAAAGTCCGTGTGGTATTTTCCTATAGCTCCACGAGTGCATAGGTTGTTTGCAAATGAGAAGTCAGCCAAGTTGTTGCGTTGGCACTGCGAAGAGCGAAAGAAAGATTCAATGATGAGACACCCCGCCGATGGGTCGGACTGGAGGACTATCAACACTATGTTCTATAAGAACATCGGTGCAGAGGTAAGACATCTGTGGTTTGCTTTGAGCACGGATGGGATGAACCCGTTTGACCAGGTGAGAACCAATCATAGCACTTGGCCAGTGACGCTATGTATATACAACCTTCCACCCTGGCTTTGTATGAAACGGTCATACGTGCAGATGCCATTACTAATCCAAGGACCAAAACAACCTGGTAATGATATTGATGTGCTTCTACAACCAGTGATCGATGACCAAGGAACTAGTGGTGGCGGTGCTGAACGTGACCAAGGAGCCGATGACAACCAGCAAGGGGATCAAAGACCTTGGAGCCCTAGCCATATGCTAAACCTAGAAGAGGGCCAAGGAGACGAGGTAATAACTTAGGTCATACCTAAAACACGGTAGATATAGCCAAAAAAGTTTGATGGGGACTTATTTATAAATTTTGAAGCAGGTTCCGCCGGAAGGTCCAAGTACTGGTGAGAGTTCCAGAAGGACTAAGCATGGTGCAACAAAGCTCCCTCAGACAAGTAGACACTGGCACATCTCTCAGTTCGATCAAATAGGGGAGCCGGTGGAGCCACGAGAAGTATTGAGCCCATACAAGAGTACCATCGGAGCACTTGTAAGGGACTTCATCCCGATCAAATACAAGAAGTGGAATGGAAGTGAGCAAGACCCGTGGAGGGTTCCAGAAGTTGAGAAGGAACTAGTTTGGAACAAGCTCAGAGGGTATTTCACTTTCCCTAATGATTGTGATGAAGCGACAGTCAAGAAGAGGGCCAAGGAAATCATGGGTCATTCCTTCAAGAATTTCAAGGGAAAGTTGCACAAGCTCATTAAGGAGGAAAAAGAACCGAATTTTGCGGGAGGTGAATTCAGCAAGCAGAGGGACTTCTGGGAGGAGTTCAAGGCTTACAAGCTATCCGATGAGGCCAAGGCATCAAGCAAAAGAAATAAAGCAAACTCGCTTAGGTCAAATAATCCTCACCGCCTAGGATCGCGTGGGTACGTAAGGAAGATTCCGGATTGGGATGCCCAAGTCGAAGCACTAGAGCAGAGCGACGTTACGCCTCAGACAAGCGATTGGCAGCCCAGATCAGTGAACTACCTACTCGCAAGGGGGGCACGATACAATCCTGACCGCCTTTCCGCCAGGACTGAACCCGTCAACGATCTCCTCCAGAAGGTTTCCACGATCACTGAGGAAGTGCATAGAGGGGCCCGCAGGTCGGATAGAGAAAATGACGTGCTCACGCAAGCACTTGGAAACAAGGAGCACCCCGGTCGCACTAGAGGAGCCGGGGTAATTCCTTGGGAGAAAGCATTTGAAAGTGAATCCGCTTCCTATAGGGGCCGGGCAAGGGCTAGAACGCAAAGAGAAGAGGAGTTCCAAAGGATGCGACAGGAGCTAGAACAGAGCATTGAAGCACGGATAGCTGCTCAGGTGGCGAGCGCTATGCAATCCATGTGTTCGAGTCAAGGGCCGCATGCAGTCCCGGTTTTGAATAGTCCAGTGCCGGGCAAGGGCCGCAGTAGCTGTGGCTCAACCCCTATGCCTGACGAAGAAGAGGTCAATGCTCCTCATCCGGTGGATGACATCACATAACCTGTGAATGTCAGGTTGTACATCCGCCAGCAGTGGACCAAAGACAAGGTGGCGGTTGGGCAAGCATTTCCTAGAGGAGAGAACGTCATTCATGGCAAGCCAGTGCCACTCGGGTATGCCAGGGTCAGCATTGATAAGATATTGGACAAGAAGTACAATAAGATACATATTGATTTCCCAGTGGAGGAAGATAGGCCGCGTCTAGTTCACAACTTGGGCACTCATGTCGCCTGGCACAAACGCTTCATCAAGCTAGACGACCAGCCATCTTCGGATGACGATGATGACAGTGAATCATCCCGGTCGTCTCCGCCAAGAGGTTTCTCTCCTCGTCAAGATCCACCGACACCTCCTCCACCGTCAAAGGAGAAGACTCCTTCTCCACCACCAAAGGAGAAGACTCCTCCTCCTCCTCCTCCTCCTCCTCCACCAGCTTCAAAGTCCTCAGGACTGGGATCTCGACGGCCCCCTAGCTCCAGATCAGGTTCGACTTCGCAATAGAGGAGGTCATCAGCTGCAGTTGGTAAAGATCCCAAGATGACTAGCAAAAGGCCTCCGCTAGTGCCGACTAAGAACGATATTCTAAAAGCTCAGATTGCAGAAAAGACCGCCAAACTTGCCTTGTATAAACGGTTGGCTTATATACCTGAGAAACAGAGCCAATTTGAAAGGCAAAGCAAAAATCCGGGTAATCAAGAAAGAGCTAGAGAAATGCACACCTTTCAGCAGCTAGAGATACAAAACTTGGCCGCAGAGCTGGGTATAAGCATGGAGGATGCCGAGAATCTCTATTTTGAAAATACCGAATTTCAAAAGGCCGAAGTTGCATACAAGTTTGAACTAGGCGTGCCTATGGTCGCCAGCCAAGAAGAGTATAGAAATTTGCCAACAGACATGCGACAGTTGCATGATTACTACATCATAGACAGTAAAAAAAGCAAAGTCAAGAATGCAAACTTTGCACTATGCATCCCTCCATGTTTTATTTTTAATCATCCTGAAGAAGTTGTGCATACTATTGAGTATGAAGAACTCTTTCAACTCTTTCAACGACGCTCGCTAGGTGTGCAGATTATGATGTTATGGACTCTGTAAGTACCATACCCTAACAACGTTATAATAAACTACGTGATCTGCATTTGAATATATCCATGCATGTTTATTTTGCAGGTCTATAGCAAAATTTTGCCTTAAAAAACGAATAAGCAATTTTGATTTCTTGGACCCCGTCTATGTAAATGAGAACACATGCAAAGCCGGTCTCAAAGATCCGTATGTCTCAGCGAGTTTGAAGAAAGAGTTTGAAAGAATGTTCTCAGTCAGCAAAACAAACGCACTGCTAACCTACAATTGCGAGTATGTGTTCTCGACCCTTACTTAAGTGTTTTTTTTCTTGATATATCATTCAATAATAACATGAACCTTGTGATTGCAGCAACCATTACGTCCTCGTAGATATAAGTCTTAAAAATTCAACTATCGAGGTGTGGGACTCAAAAAAGAAGCCACTTAAACTTATCGAACCCCTAGTCAAAGTGCTAAATATGTAAGTGAACCCAATATCACCACACTTTTCAATCACATATGATATTGTAATTAATAATGTCCTCAGCCTTCACACTTCATTTACATTGTCACATAGAATGAAGGCGTTACCTGATTGGAGAAATGTGGAGCCTAAGATGCAAAAGAAATGGAGAGAACCATTCAGAGCGAAGTATATGAAGAAGGTCAAGACCCTAGATCAACCAATGGGGAACAACGAGTGCGGGTTCTATGTGATGTGGGAAATGCTTGCCTTCTGTGGCGCAAAACTAGGAATAGGAGATGACATGGTACGTACGCGTCGCATTTTAATTCTATTGTTTTATCTTATGTATGTGCATCTCAATATTATCTTGTATCAATTTACAGCGCAAAGAACAGGGCCACAATAGGTTGCTGGATTTTGAGATAAGAGGATTTCAAGAGGAGATAGCAGCTCTTATTCTAAACGACATATTGTATGCAAAAGGATGTCTATCCATTGTGAAGAGTAAGGACTTCAAGAAGATCTACGGAAAAGACCGCCTCGAAAGGCTATTGTAATGCGACAATTAATTCGATACTTTAAGTTTTGTTTGGATATTTTGTAATAATTATTATAAATGTATGATGGGTTTGTATTGTCGCTAGTCCACAACCACCTTCAATTCACATCGATATCAAATGGTTCGATAGCAAACACCTCCACGATCTCCCACCCCACCACCTCTACCATAAACCCTAAACCAGAAACCCCAAATGAAAATAAAACAATTAAAAATGCAATTTTAAAAAATAATATCACTGCCGGTTCAAAGCCAAACCGGCAGTGATGTCTCAAGCATCACTGTCGGTTGGTGCCACAAACCGGCAATGATGGCTCACGCATCACTGCCGGTTGGTAACACGAACCGGCAGTGATGCTTGAGCTATCACTGCCGGTTTGGCATAACCGGCAGTGATGGCTTGAGCTCATCACTGTCGATTCGCCAGTGTCAGTTCAAAATCCGCCACTGTAGGGGGGTTTTGAACCGGCACTGATTGCCGATTCTGTAGTAGTGGATAAAAAAAGAAAAACACGGGGAAGGGCGCGCCGCGCGCAATGGCTTCAGAATGGCAAGAAAGAAAGAAAGTCATCAGGAGAAGAAGACAAATATATGCCGTAGACGAACACCTTACCGAAGGAGTCGCGCCAGCGGGCGAAGTAGGGGAACACGTGGGCCTGAATATTTTCTTTCCTTTTCTTGTTTTCTTTCTAACAAACGCAAACACAAACTCTCACTTACCATGACAAGCCTAATGAGAAAGGTCGATGCACACTTGTTACACCCTATGCACTAATCAGGTCCTTAATCTTGGATTATCAAATCTCAATTGACCACTAGGCTCTTGTACTCCCATGCACTCCAAGGTGTTTCTTCAACGGAATAAATGGGCAAGACAACCTCAATGCACAAGATGGAATTGTATTTATACACCCCACTTCCAAACATCCAATATAAACTCATGTTTCACTCAGTCAGCAAGCCAAGGCAGAATCGCTTCCACCAAAGAATCACTCAGAGTCACTTTAATCACCCACCAGAGAATCAGGAGCTAAAGCTAAAGAATCAGGAAGTAGAACTTTACCAAACTAGCCCTTAACCCTAACACGTAGGCCATATTCCTCCAAATATCAGAAAGAGCTAGTTTAGAATCACTTTAATCACCTACCAGAGAATCAGGAGCTAAAGCTAAAGAATCAAGAAGTGAAACTCTACCAAAATAGCCCTTAACCCTAACACGTAGGCCATAATGCCATATTCCTCCAAATATCAGAAAGAGCTAGTTTAGCTTGTAAACAATTAAGCAAACCACTATTTGGAGCTAATTCAGCAGGTAAAAGTTTCTGAAATAGCATCTTATAGTTCACAGAAACACTTATTTTATTTGTAAATGGTCTGAACTTTTGGAGAGACATTTTTATTGTAACTTACGCAAATGAACGTCAGACCTTATTCGGCGAGGAATAATATACAAATTGTTACAAGACACGTGCTTCATTTTTCAACTTGTCAAGGAGTTCGTCGACAGATGAAAGTATCACCCCTGCTTTCCGTTTTGGTGGTTCATTGACCTCAATGACCTCCATGTCTGATCTAATATCTACACCAAGGTCTTCAGGGGTGACTTTCTTAATAACTTTGGATTTTGCCTTCATTATGTTGGGCAAAGTTGCATATCTTGGCTGGTTAAGTCTCAAATCCGTGCTGCAGCAAAGACAAAATTAATGGTTAACACATGTTCACACAAATTTATTTATTATAAAATAAATCCTTGAGCATTTCCCTTCTCCATCATAGAAGAATAAAATGAAAACAGTATATTGAAATGCTTCATGTGTCCTACGTGATCACTGCTGGCAAATCAAGGCAGATGGTTTCAATTCCACCATCAACTTCTCGCTCAACAGTAGCTTTTTGTTTTTCTGTGTCCAATATAATCTGCCAAATTAAGAAGAAACTTTTATTTAAATTTTGAATTAAGTAAACTAGTAAAACAGGGGGCAATTAAATCAGTTAATTAACAAAAAAAGGTACTTTCAGTTATTTGTAAACCATCGAAAAGAATCATTTATCAACTAAGAGCACATCATATTGTTGCTCAAGAAACAGAAGCAGAATGCGTCAAGAAAGTAAGTGTGATTCATTAAAGACTTAAAATCCAAGAACTAAAAAATTCTTCCAACAATTTATATGCAAGACAAATATGACAGTACAACAGTTAGTTGTTTTTTTTTTTCGAAAACCAGTTAGTTGTTCAAATTGAACTGCACATTGATGGCAATTGCATAGGTTATTATGAATAGTATTGAAGATAATAACTTGGATAACAGAGCATAGTAAGATTTGGAAGAGCATATGCAACTGCGAGTCCTTTTCATGGTCATATTTTAGGTGTTACAGCTAATCAAAAGAGTAGGTAAAAAAGGGTACCTTGGAGGCAAAGGTTCCTTGTGGCCACTGAAGCAATCCAGCTAGCATTTGTCCAGTTTGGTTGCAATCATCATCAATTGCCTGTTACTAAAAAGAAAAGGACTCAGGAACACAGATTATCAGCAGATATACTCCCAAGTAAGTTAAACTTGATGATTATCAGCAGATATACTCCCAGCAGATATGCAAAGGATTTACATTGTTGGTGGAAATCGAGGAATAGAGTAGAAACCAAAGGAAAGCAACTATGGGCACCAAAGTTAAAACTGCTGCAATATCGAACAGGCTTCCACATATCCTTGATTGGAGATTTAGAGTAACCAAGCTAATTTTCAATTGCATACCAGAAGATGCCCCTCACGGTAGCCTCCCACACCCCTAACACCCCCGAAAAATACCATCTTAAGTCCACCTTGTAACACGAAGAATCAATCTGAATTCGCAAAAGATCAAGCACCCTATCTCCAACAAATCCCACACACAGGTTTATCCAGATAAGCACACTGGGTCTAACTGGAGAATGATCGCAACAAACTGTATACTAGTGTGTCAAATCAACAATCGTCTCCTCCCAACCCAATCTACAGTTGTTGAACGTACAAAATCAGAAATGAAACTAGCAGTACGCACTGCTAGTCGCGAATCGGAATAGGGCGGGGCGAGTGCGCACCTGCTTGCCGAGGATGACGAGGCCGGGCTTCTCCTGGAGCGCAACGGCGCGGAGCATCTTGGCGACGGCGAGCGGGAGGAGGGGCCGCGCGGGGTCCGGGTCGTGGAGCACGTGGACGGCACGGTCGGCGCCCATGGCGAGCGCGGTGCGGAGCGTGTCCGCGGACTGGGCGGGGCCTACGGTGGCGGCGACGATCTCGGTGGCGGCGCCGGCCTCGCGAAGCCGAAGCGCCTCCTCAACGGCGATCTCGCAGAAGGGGTTCATCGACATCTTGACATTGGCCGTCTCCACGCCCGTCCGGTCCGGCCTCACTCGCACCTTGACGGCGTAGTCCACCACCCGCTTCACGGGGACCAAGATCTTCATGGCGGCGGCGGCGGCCCTCTCGGCCTCTCTCTCTCTCTCTCTCCGTTCTCACTCGGAGTGGTCGGCGGATGAGCACTGATAGGGGAGCTTTTCTGCGTGCTCTGCTCTGCTCTGCTGGCTGTTGCGGAGTTGCGAGTTGGAGCCTCTCACTATTTCTGACTCAGCAGCAGTCGGCACCCATCCTCTCCTGTCTCGCCTGACTTTGGTCTCTTCTAGACTAGATAAAACGTCCCTACATCTACACAGTAAAGCGTACTCAATAGTCAATAGCTTCACTAACAGAAAAAAGTTAGTTGAACACCATCCCTACCAAAACGTGGTGGGATTGTTTGAGTTACATGTGAGTCATCGTGTTATTATAACTAGACACATGTCCACCTGCCCACTTGTTTGTCACATGGTCCACTTGTTAGCTACACATCCCCACCGTGTTGTAGTGAGGACCATCCATACCCAATTTGTTTCCTTCACTAGCTGTACCAAAAATTGCTCCCACCAAAATACAAGCTTTCAAAATAAACGACCCAGATTTACTTTAACCTCTTGTCAAGTCTGCTCACTCAGATCCAATAGTGAAAGTGCTTTGGATCTTTCCTCATCACTCATCCATCCCGTCCCGTCCCGCGCACCACGCCTCGTCCCGTTAGGCACGTCCGTACCCGACATTTAATTCAATCAAAATCATTAGTAAAAAAAACACGTCGCCACCGCCCACCAGCCCCCGATGCCGGCTCCCGCGAAGAACACCTGCGCCGCCCACCCGCCCCCGACGCCCGACTCCCGACTCCTGCGACACGCCCCCGACGCCCGACTCCCGACTCCTGCGACACGCCCCCGACGCCCGGCTCCCGTGAAGACCACCCGCGCCGCCCACCCGCCCCCGACGGCCGGCTCCCGCGACGCCCACCCGCCTCCGGTATTTTACCGCGACGCCACCGGCTCCACAGCCACCACCTCGCTGCCACCCCTAAATGCGTCACCACCTCGCTGCCACCCGCACCGCCCAACAAGTCCCGCCGACGCGGACACGAGGGGTAGCTGCGCAGCGCCCGCCCGCCCACCCACACCGCCCAATCGCCCGCCGCGGTCACCCCGCGCAGCGCAAGCGCCGCCACAGCCACCCCGCGCAAGCTGTCCACCTGCTCGCGAGCCATCCGGAACCAGGGGCGCACAACGACGCTCTCAGGGCAGCTGTAAATATGCATACATAATTTGCTTCTCATTTACAGATATAAACATTGCTTCTCATTTACCAATAAACATGGGGCTTGATTTCCGTTTATAGATAAATATGGGTCTTGCTTTCGTTTATACATAAACATGGGGCTTGCTTTTCGTTTATAGATACAAAAAGGGTCATCTGAAATGGAGAATAGCCGAAAACCACGTTCTGTATTTAGTGATATATCAAACATTATCGGACGAGGTATGTTAATTGTAATCACCCTCGACAGTTTCTTAATTTTTTTAAAACGAAAAATATGACACACTTTACAAGTCATAGGAACAGAGACAGCACCGGAGACAGCACCGGTAGATGGGCCTGCAGATGAAGAGAGAAGAAAAAAGGAAGAGAGGAATAAAAAACAACATGAAGAGAGAAGATGCAATTTATTAGCAAGCCGGAATTGTGAAGACTGCCTTATCGATTCAAGGAATCGAGCAGGAAAGAAACTAATTTGTTACTTAATAGATAGCCTAGAAAAAGAAAAAAACAATGTGGATGACGTTATCATGAGCTGTAGGGGCAACTAAGACCAGAAAAGAGTGCACATGATATATCTTATTACATATTTGTTGCCGTGACATGTCAGAAGATGATGGAAATTTGAAGATATCTCCTCATTTTCCTGCAAAAAGCAAAAAGGAAGATATGCACTTTGAGTACATATAGAAGAAATGGAACTTATAACAATTTCAAACAAAATCTATTTTACATTCTCTTGGTTTACAAAATAGAAGGCATCCGATAGGTAATGTAAGCAGTATCATATTTTAAATCATGCAACCTAGCGCTTTTTTATGGTTTTGTCACAATATAGTTTGAAATATCACTTTCATATAGGTGTTAGTATCCGGAATACACAACACTATTTGATGAAGATAACTTCTGAAAATACTTTCTTCCATTATAACATGTGATTAGCTGTTTTATAGACCAGATATCAAAAACCATTTCCAATAAATCGCGTATCATATACATCATTATGTTATAAACCAATCAAAACCTGTGATTTGAATAGAAGAACAATGAGTTTAGTGTAAAGCAACAATGTTTCATTTATACCTTGTGAGATAGGACGTTTGACTGAGAACAGAGGTTCTATGCAGTTGTGGTCGCAATTGCAATAGAAGTTGTGGTAGCATTATACAGAGGTAGGCAAACTAAGCTGTGTTTCTTTGTTTTAAGTACACGAACCATCAACCAATTAAGTATGGTATATGGAGGAGCTGCATATAAACTGCCATTGTTAGGTGGTTAGAGCAAAGTATCGCTGAAGCTTTAGGCAGATGACATAACAGTAAGGTGTTACACAGATCACATGCAAATTTTGTGGAGCCTGGTGACTAAATATTACTGTCATACATAATTAATTCGAGTTTGGATGGCTCAATCCTTCGCAAGAAAAAGTAATTGGTTTAACGAGAAAATAATTGAGGCTGAAAGAAACTAACAAAGTTAGATGATTGTGCGGTAATAGGATCAGTTAGAAAGGTAGCATTGGGGCAAAATGTTACACATTTTGTTAAGGTCAAGGACTTTTTTTTTACCCAATCAGTTGAAATGAGAACACATGAGTTGTCAACTACTGTAGCACACAATAGCTTTGTAAAGGTTTAGTATCAAACCGGAGCAAATAATTAGCGGAGCAGTTCATGGGCCAGCAAATTGCATGCAAAAATTTTTTAAAACAACTCCAGATATTTAGTAGACACATAGGCCATTCTATAGGATATAGGAATATTTGGGCGTATCGTACCAATGAACCCTTTTTTTTATAAAAAAAGAGGATAAGATGAATATGAAGGTTTCAGGTGGCTAGTAATGCATGCCTTATTTGAATTCAGGCATACAGAGTTCCGATGCCATAGAGAAGCTAGATATGACCAGTCATATCGAAGATCATTTAGGAATGAATAAATAGTTTCAGTTTAATGAACCCAAAAAACCGTTTCCAAAGTATGGAAACACATAAATATGCACAAACCTACCGCCGTCCATATGTTGAGGAGAGTAGCTGAAGCAACAATCTGTGTAGAGGCAAGAACAGAGATAAACATGTATGTCCTACGTGGGCTCCTCCAAATGAGAGCAGCAAGGAGTCTGAATACCAAACAGTTTGCACTAAAATAGCATAACATGAGGTGGAACTTGGTAGGCTAGGGGTCTTACGATTCGCTAATGCCTAATAATCAAAGCTGACTCTAGTTTGAACTGAAATGGAAGGAAACAATCAGTTCTGTTTCAGGTAAACTGAAAAATTCTCAGATTCAGATTCACCAATGCATAATAACTGAAGCTCTCAGTGTAGTTCGGACTCAAATGGAAGGAAATTGTTACATCCGTTTCAATTGAATTAAAAAATCCTCAACAAAGCAGAACCTGTAACATATGTTACCTTGAAGCTATTTCAATGAACGGCGTCGCCGATGTGGACCTCCGACTGGCCTGGAGATGGCTGGTGCAGCGGCGGATCCCAGCGGCATGCTGAACTGGGTGCGTGTGTAGCCGAGGTGGTCGTCGAAGAGGCCGGAGTTGTTGGCTTGCCGACATCGAGCCGGTCGAAGGTAGGGCAGAGGAGCAGATTGGACCGAAGAGCGAAGAAGTCGCCGGCCATGGAGGTTGGGTCGGATCCAGTCGTGGTGGCAGCGTCGGGAGCAGCGCAGAGGGGGAGCAGGACAGAGGGAGGCGGGCGATGGGAGCGGCGGCAGTTGGTGGACGCGTGCAACAGGCGATGACACGTGTTGCGCCTGCCGCGTCCAGAGCCGGAGGTGAAGCGAGGTTCCGTTTTCCGTGGGTGTGGATAGGCATGCGCGATCTGGAGAAGCTAGACTAGAAGCATCTGCGGGGCAGGGCAGGTGTATTGAGGCCGTACGAAGGCAATCGGACAGCATGGAATTTCGGACGACGTGGCCGCGTGAGGAAGCGGTAAATGGTGTTGGATAATAATAAGGTTAAAGGTAGATACCGCGTACGGAAAAGGACCAACGAAACCACCGAAAAAGAGAAGAACGGAACAAAAAACAACGTGAATATAGGGCAAGTAAAAAAACACCGGCAATACCAGCAACTCCTGATCATGGTATCCGCAAACCGATCGTTTATATATCTTTCTTTGTTCATGCATCAAATTAAATAACATTTCTTATTTTTTATGGATATAGTATACGACCATGTGATGTAGGAGCTATATCTAGTTGTACAGATGTTCAAATGACAGAATCATTATATTCCGGGGCAAGTATGAAAACACCGACAGTACCAACGACTCATCATGATAAAATTCGACTCTATGTCATGATGATTGATGATTGCTAATGTCATGGTATTTTGGGTTGCCTCAGAGTTTCCTCAACTCAAAATTCCATATATTTCTGCTTTGTTAAAATTTAGCCGTCATAACACTTATTTTTTTATCATACATACAGAACCAGGTGATGTAGAACCTATATCTGGTTGTACAGACGTTAAAATGACAGAATCAGTAGATTCCGCCTTGTGGCCATCACGGTTAGGTATGTGGTTCCTCACAAAATATATAGTAAATGTCTCCGGTCGGGCTTTATGAAAATATCATAATTCTAAACATATTCTCCTTCTCATTTATGGTAAATTTGCAGGAGGAAAATCACCACATCAAAGTATGGTCTCAGCCATTTGCCAAACATCAATCCATCATGAAAAGGAAAATGATGATCCAGTTGAGTCCAGTGATTGGCTACATAGGAATAATGAGTACGTCGCGAAACATGAAACAACGACCACCATTGGTGTCTTTGCCGACCGAGAGTCCAAACGGAACCATCATTAATACAGGTATGCTAACATCTAACTAAGACACTGTTAGTTTTGAGAGGATGCTAGGCTCAAAATATATGGTAAATGTCATGTGTGTAATTGTGGTTAGGTGTCGGCACAAGCACTGCTAGGCTGCTAGGAAGCCAAAACCGCTACCTAAATATGGATGCGACAACCCAGGAACAATTGCTACAACAGAGGCGGGACTATAAAAAACAAGGGAAGCGGCTAAAAACCAACAAGAGTGCCCTACTCTTGGTCAAGATGAAAATGCTAACCATATGCCAGGGACACATGTACAACCGCGCTATGTAGAAACCACCGACGTCGAGTTTGATTCTGCTTTATTCGAAGCTACAGACCATGATTATTCAGATGATGAAGGTTGGTTTTACACGTATGTTCCGAGTTTTGTTAAACCAATTATGTTAATTTCAATTGTCTATGAACAGATCATCTATGTCATATAGAAAAAGAACCGAGTGTAGAAGATTGATCTAAAGATTTTGAAACCATGCAGTTTCTTGATGAAGGTAACTTATACTTCATTTATCCATTCCAGTAATATCGTTTCAACGATTTTCTTGACAACATTGATGTAATCTTTTAATATACAAAACAGATTGTACATTCGAGTCATATTGTGTCAACGATAATTGCAACGGCAAAGCTATCGCTGATGATCCTTATGATTTCGTCTATCATAACTTGCCGGATGGGCACCATGTTTTGAAGAAGGTTCCCGACTGTAGATATTGTGGAGCCATTAGATTTGAAGGCGAGCCAGGATTCTGTTGTCGAATGGGAAAGATACAAGTCCATATCCATGATGTACCTTCTGAGTTGAAGAGGCTATTCACAAGCCAGTTGGATACTGATGCCAAATATTTCAGGAAACACATAAGGTACTTCAACTCTCACTTCTCTTTCACAAGTCTCGGGGTGACACTGGACCAAAGATATAGCACCGCAGTAGGTACTGGCATATATACATTCCGTGTACATGGTGCGATGTATCATCGTCTGGACCATTTGGTGCCAGGATCAAAAGGGCCACAACATGGTGAAACTTAAATATGCCATTTATTAGATTTCGACTGTTCTTTTATAGCAGAGATATATTGTTTTTAGAGATAATTCAAAATTGTTAATGTTTGGTGCAGATTTTCCTTCCAATTAATATCAAAAAACCACTAGATCCTGGCAGTTGTCAATCCTAGAATGTTTCAAGTCCATGTACTCCATTCAATGGGACTATTTGTCGGATACCTAAGAATAGGGTACCCTAAACACCACACTTCGCAGAAACAAAATCACCCTCGGGGGCTCTCCGCCTCATCCAAGCAGGGGTGACGTCATCTACCCACGGGGGCTCCACGCCTCCGACCGACCAAGACAGGCGCCGCTCCCTTGGAGGATCTTCCGCCACGCCCGAGCTCGGGTGACGTCGCCGAGACGTCATCCACCCTCGGAGGCTCTCCCGCCTCGCCTGAGCCAGGGCGACGTCAGCCATGACGCCCTCTACCCTCGGAGACACTCCCTCCTCATTTGAGCTAGCGCGGCGTCATCCGTGATGCAACCTGCCCTCGGAGGAGTCGATGCCACAACCGGCCCGTGGCGTCTTGTCCTATGGTCAAAAGGTCCACAGTACCCCCCGTCCTTAGGGATGGGGCTCCGAAGCGTGAACCGCCATGCCTGCCCCTGTCCTCCCTACGGTACAAGGTCCTGTGCGACCTAACCAACGACTGACGTTCACCATCCTTGCGCCATACCACTGACGGACACTTGAACAAGGATTAAGGTGTCATCAACCCTGTACGACGGAACGCAGGGGTGCCTGGCCCTGTGCGGCCAACCTCCGCCCATGCCCAGGTAAGGGAACATCGATGTTCCCGGTTTCAAGGCGCATGGCTACAACTCCATCAAGGACGAACAGGACCCGGACACATGCCTAAAGGCGTAATCTTTCCCGGGAAGGAAGGCGGACAAAAGCCGAAGCACTCCCAAGACTACAGCCCGAGCAGGGCCCACGTTACCTCCCTCTCTCTCTCTACTGTACTCCACCATCTCTCCCTACGTATAAAGGGGGAGAATGGACCTCCAGTGTCTCTCTCTCTGAACTCTTTCAACTCATTCACACACACATACGCTTGTGTCCACGCGAGCTCTCACCAGAACCAAGAACCTATACGCACGAGACCTAGGAACCAGCTTCCCTCTCTCCACAGCTTGTAGCTCCCCTCTACGAGCTCTCCACGCTCGGTAACACGACTCCGCCGCAAACTCGACGTAGGGCGTTCGTGCCTGAACTATTATAAACCTTGTGTTCTCCGAGCGTAACCATCTGAACTCCGACACGCTTAGAAATTTACTCGTTGGCTGTCTAGACCCCGCCATTTTAGACACCAACAGTTGGCGCGCCAGGTAGGGGAACTTTGCGTGTCACCCGTATTTTCATGTTTCAGATGGCTAGTCGCCGCGTTGATTTCTCGCCAGGCTCCATCGTTCAATTTGGCAGCCTGGACTTCCAGTGCCACGGGCAGGGGGCCGACCTGGTCCTCCGTCGCCCCACGTCCTCCTCCGAGGTAGCCGTGGACACCATCTCGGCATCCATGACCCAACTTGGCCTGCCGCCCTCCAAAGGGAGAACCGCTCCAGGGACAGCCGCCCCACGAGCCGACTACCCCGAGTTCAAGTGCCAGCTCGACACCCTGATGGGTCCCCAGCCGACCCAGGGGTCCCTGCACAACCTCCACTTCGCGTTCGCCAACATGATGGCGTAGCTCGCGGGAGAATGGTCGCTATCCCCTGGGCTCATCAATGCGCCCGCCGCAAGGGTGCTACCGCACGGCATGCGGAATGCCGCCGCGTCGTACTCAGAGGCGGTGGCCGCGGGTTTCCGTGCCGACCCCGCGGAGGGCACATGCATCGGGCTTGCGTCCCATCATCTCCGGTCCGCCTCCGACCTCCTCACATGTTCGGAGGCCACCTCCTACACCGGCTCCAGCCGCGACAGCGTCGACCCCTAGGAGCCCCTGGACTTTGAAGTTCTGCGGGATAAGGAGGCCTTTTATGGTTTCCTTCACGCCATCGATTACTTCCTCGACTCCGGCTCGAGCGACCACATTGTGGCCGCGAGTGCTTCATGTGCGACACACCTCCACCCGGAGCCGCTGTCGACCCCACCCTCATCAAGGACGGGGACGACGACAGCGACAGCGTCCACACTCCTGTCGGTAGGGCAAGATCGTCGGCTCCCGCCCCGCGGGGCGACCCCCAATCTTCGGACGCTCAACGACGCTACCTGGAAGAACTCCGCAACATGGAGCGGAAGCTCATAGAAGGGCAGCGACGAGTAACGTTCGAGCGCGAGCAACTCGAGCGCGAAACTACCAGGCCCCCGGAGAGCCCCACGCTCACAGGGAGGCCCGAGCCGTGCACCAGCGCATCATCAACGATGAGCACGACCCGCCGCAGTTCGCGCGGGCAAGTCAGAACATCGCGGCAGCGGCGATGCTGCTTCGCAACCTCCCGGTCCCAGACACTCCCGAGGGGAAGCTCGCTCATGAAGAGCTAAAGTCTCTCCTGGGGCGCGCCGCGGTTCAGCAGGCCGAGAGCTCCGCGTCGCGGAGGTGAGGGCTTAACCCCAGCCATCAGGTTGACCCGGCGCCCAACGACCGTGAGGCTCAGTTCACCAGGATCCCGCGTCGGGGCGAGCGTCGACGTTCGACGGTTCACGCTCGCGTAGGCGACAAATGCGACGTGCGTGACACGCTCGATGCGCGCAAGCACGCGAAGCAGGACGGCATGAGAAGGGGCTACCACGTCCGCTGTGGCGGTCGATACGACAACAGGGAGGATCGGTCCCTCTCGCCAGAGCCACCAGGCCCACTGGCCTATATCCGCTGCATCCGCCGTGCCCCGTTCCCACAACGTTTTCGGTAGCCAGCCAACATCGTCCGGTACTCCGGGGAGACGAACCCCGGACTCTGGCTCGACGACTATCGCCTCGCCTGCCAGGCCAGCGGCGCGGGCGATGACAAGTTCATCATCCACAACTTTCCTCTCCACCTCTCAGACTCGACCCGCACATGGCTTGACCACCTACCCCCCAACACCATCGATGGGTGGAGTTCCCTGCGACAGGCCTTCGTCGGGAACTTCCAGGGCACCTACACACGCCCAGGCAACCCCTGGGACCTCCACAGCTGCAGGCAGAAGACGGACGAGTCTCTCCGGGATTACATCCGTTGCTCCTCCCAGCAGTGCACAAGGCTCCCGACTACAGCCGACGCAGACGTGGTGGGGGCGTTTCTCGTAGGCACCACCTGCAAGCAGCTGGTCCATGAGCTGGGCCGCAGCAACCCCCTCCGACATCGCCACAAGCTACGCGTCTGGCGAAGAGGCAATCGGTGCAATCTTCCACCCCGACAAGGGGAACGGCAAGGAAGTAGAGACTGCCGGCGAAGGCGGCTTGAATCGTGCCCAGAACAGGAACAAGAAGAGGGGCAGGCCGCAGCGTGTTGGTGGCGACAACGTGGTCGCGGCGGCGGATCGCAAGACTTCCTGTCCCTAGGGCGGAAAGAAGGGGGGCAAGTTTGACGACATGCTCACCAAGCCATGCCCGTACCACAACGGGCTGGTCAAGCACACACTCCAGGAGTGTGAGATGATGGCCAGATACTTCAAGGCCGTACCCAACAAAGACGACCAGCCGAAGTAGCCGGACGGTCAGGACGGGGACGGGGGTCGCGAAGACTCCTACCCCCACGTCAACAAGTGCCTCATGATCTTCGGGGGCTCAGAGGCCTACGGTTGCAAGCGTCGACAGAAGCGGGAGCGGCGCGAATTCTTCGCGGCCGCCCCGGCAACTCCGGCCTTCCTCGACTGGTCGGAGTCCGACATCACGTTCGGGCAAGACGATCACCGGAGCCACATTGCCCACCCGGGTCGCTACCTGCTTGTCGTGGACCCAATTATAGGGAACGTGTGCTTCACCAAAGTGTTGATGGACGGTGGCAGCAGGCTCAACATCATGTACTACAACGCCTTCGAGGCCCTCGATCTACGTAGGGAAAAACTTCGATCCTCGAGGGCTCCCTTCCAGGGAATCGTCCCCGGAAGACAGACAGTACCCCTGGGGCAGATCGACCTGCCCGTCACATTCGGGGAGCCAGACAACTTCCGGACCGAGGACCTCACCTCCGAGGTCGTGGCTTACCGCGGGACATATCACGCGGTGCGGGGAGTCCGTGCTACGCGAAGGTCATGGCCGTCCCCAACTACACTTAACTCAAGCTCAAGATGTCGGGGTCGTGCGACATCATCACAGTCACCTCCAACCTCAAGGTGGCATACCGGTGCGAGGTGGACTGCTGCGAGAACGCCATGGCCGAGGTGCGCAACGAGGAGCTGGTGGCGGCGATCAAGGCCGCAGACAGGATGGACGTCGACCCCTAGAGCACGAAGAGCTCGGACGCCTAGAGCACCCACAGCTATGTCGTTTTTTCCTTCTTCTACTTAAGTGTACCTAGCACATTTGTACATACGTATGTAATCCTCCTTAAGCAAAAAGTTTGAAGGATAAAAATGCGGGAACTCTCGGACCAATCGCTTAGCAAGGTGCACTCCCGGCGCGTGCCAGAGCACACCTCGCCCGGGGGCTGGAAAGGGGGGAACCCCCTATTTTTCTCTCCGAAAAACTTTTTGGACAAAAACCCGCACTTTTTCTCGCCGAACGAAAACTTCGCTTTTCCCAGTCAAGAAAGAAAATCTCACCGGGCCGTGGCAATGGCCCGCGAGGTACTCCGGCTCCCCGGAGCCAAGAACTTCCACCCGACTACCCACCCGAGCAGATCAAACCTCTTTCTGAAAAAGGCGGAGCAAGTAGTGCGAAACGGAAGAAATGCGGAAACCAGAAAGCAAGCAAACATAAAAATAAGCTCACTAAGGAGCAATCAAAAGTTGTCCAAAGCCCTCCCGGGGACACATTGTATCAAGGGGTAACTTAAATTTTCTTTTACAAGGGCCCTCGGCCCTGTTTTCTGACCACGCAGGGTCACTCCTCCGGCGGCGGGAACACTTCGTCATCAAGCTTGGCGGCCAAAACCTCTGCCGGCTCCTTCGCAGCAGCTTCGATCTGGTTGAGCAGGTCTTTGGGGGCATCCTGAGGGTAACTATCGCTGACGAGTGAGGGAGTCACGACATCGTAGTAGAGCCAGGCAGCGATGGCCATCGTGCGGTGGATCCCGACCCGCAGCGCCTCCTAGATCCGAGCTTGACCCCGCTCCTAGAGCATGCCAACACGGTTCCGGGCCGAGTCAGGTCCATCCCCCGCAGCTGGCACGCCGAAAAGGTCGCACACCCCATGCACAGCCTCGTGCAGCGCCTGCGACTCCTGCGCACCAGCATGTAGCTCTGGGAAAACAAAATGAGAGTCACAACCTTCGAGCTCGGAAGCAAAAGCATCAAGACAAATGAACAAAGAAAGGCAATGTACCCCCATTCTCCCTCTCCAGACCGGTGACTGTCGCACGAAGCTGCGAGGTGACCGTCGTTAGCTCACCAACCCGAGTGGAGAACTCCAGAATCCTCCGGTTGGCGTCGACGCTGTGCTCGCGCACCCTGTTGGACAGGTCCTCGAGGCGAGCCACGGCGTCGTCGCGCTCTCGGCGGTTGATGTCACGTTGGTGCCACATGGTGTTGCGCTCCTCCTCCATAGAGTCCAGCGCCGAGGTGGCTCGACGTCGCGCCTCTGCCTCGGTGTTGCGCTCGGCCGTCAGACCATCGGCTTCAGCCAGGCGTGCCGCGCACTCATCCGCCAGCATCTTGCGGATGGCCTCGGCATCGGCACGAGCCTCGTCACGCTCTCGCCCGATCCGCTCAAGGTTAGTGGAGGCACGCTGCGCGGACGCCTGGGCACCTGCCGCCCTTGCTTCCGCGGCCCTCAGCTGCTCCTCCAACTCTTCTGCACAACGGCGGGCTGCCACGAGCTCCTCCGCCACGCCGGTCTCCCCAGGAGACGTCCACGACCCGGGATCCCACCAACCGAGCTCGCGACGGAGGAACTCGGACTTCCCGGTGCTCGTCGCCATCAGGATCTACAGGAAAGGAGACGTCACGCAGTCAACAAGAAAGGACAAACAATATTAAGCTGCCTCTTACATTGCCGTGATGCGGGAGGTCATCGCCGAGCGCCGCGACCGCTCTCTGGATTAGCTCCACTGCGCGTGCGACGAGATGATCGTGCTCCCGGCGGGAGGCAGCCACGCGGTCCCAGTGCCGGAGCTCGCGCTGGTCGTCCAGCACGAACACCGGCGCCCCCTAGTTCGTCCGGTCGACCCAGGCAATCAGATTGCCATCCCCAAAGGTACGGCGGTCAGGGCCAAGCCGGCGCAGGGCCCCAAGGACGACGTTCCATCCAGCGCCCACCACCTCGCCCGGCGAGGTCATGCTGGACTAGGAAAGCACAACCTTCGACGCACGAGCGGCCGCCACCTCCTCCCTGGTGAACGACCGGGGGCCCGCCGTGTTCCTGGCTAGCGCGTTGGGAGGAAGGGGCTGCCCAGGAGGCCCTCCTCACTCGCGCCGGTAGCCGCTGCCTCGGCCTCGGGCGTCACGGCTGCGACACCCACAGTCCCGTCCGCGGCGTCGGGGCTGTCCTCACCTGCACCACCCACCATGGTCACCGCCGCTGCGTCCTCTGGTGTCGCGGTCCTCTGGACCTCCTCGGCGTGCACGACCATGGGGCCACCCAGGCTGCTTTCCTCCTAGAGTC